>OX388308.1:5728085-6328085 GCA_947579605.1 Athripsodes cinereus | reverse complement strand
ATTGTTGTATTGATGAAAATTGGCAAAAGTGGATCGATCGATTTTGTTATTTATTTTATTTGTCTTATTCTATTCTTTTCTTTTGTCAATAATACTTTGTTGTTAGATACCAAGATTAGATTTTTTTGCCCAATGTAAGGCAAATCGATTGATTAATAGTATTTCCCCGAATATATGTAGACACTCCACATAACGTTCATTGAATTTATAAGGAAAGTAGAAACACTATTGTAAAGGTTTGTTTTCTCTGCGATCGCACTGTCCGAAAGCTGTACCTAATGGTCCCTGTAGAATATGGTGTCTCTTCAATAATTATACGTACTAAGATTTCTCAAATTAACTATCATTGTAAATTAGCATCCATTGTCCACTATATGTATGCAGTGTCTGACAGTAGGTATATTAGACACAACGCACTGAGAGGACCGATAAACCTGGAGAAGCTTGTTCTAACAACGGGTGTTGAGAGCAACAGAATTAAGGGTCGCGCAGCACCGATGAAATAGAGTGAACAGGTGAAGGAGGCAATAGGAGGGACCTTGCACGATGTGCGACGAAGGGATTATTGGAAGCATTTTGTTTACCTACTCTTACAAAAATTATGGTTTCGATTCTCAGCACTAAGAGAACGGCTGAGAAGAATATTAAAAACTAATCCAACGACAAATCCATTCAATATAAATAACACAACAGTTTTATATAAAAAGTCCCACTTTTTTACTTGAATCACGGTCAATACAGTATAAATAGTATAGGTGTCAATTTTTATTTATTCAATACAAAATGGGACTAAATTAATGAGAATGGATAGGCTCTTTAAACTTCATAAAATCGTGAAATATATTTATAATAACGTATGAAAACAACATACATACATAATAAAGATACCTAATATTGCTTTTTAATATCCACGATGTATTCGATAAACAAAGGATCTACTTAATATTATATTGGATCTCAGGATATTACGGGTTTACGTCATAAACATATCTGTGATTTTATTGATATTTTCTTCCAGGCAAAAATTGTAAACAATTGTTTATTTAGAGATACTCTGAATCTGCCAGCATACCTATTAACAATAATATGATGACACTTCTTTGGAAAGATTTTTAAAATTTATTTTTATATTAAAATAAAGCTTTTAATTTAATAAAAATATTTAAATAAGAAATACAAATTAATAATCTATGTAATATCAATAATGGTATTGGTGTTTTTCTATATTTGGGGCAGCTGATGATGATAAAAATAAGTTGTGTCTTCAATAAGAAAGAATAAAAATTTTTTTTTAGTCATTGATGCAACAATGCTACATAAATCACAGAGCAAGGATTAAAGAGATTAATGAATAGTGAATAAAAACCACATTGATTAATTGGTGTAATTAAACTAACAAACTGATCACTCGTAAACTAGTAGTATATAGCCATTGAATATAGAATAGAATAAGCTAACATAGTGAAAATTGATCACTGACCGGGCGCATGATGCACTAAATTAAATAAATATTGTTTGTTGTGGTGTCATTATTTATACCATGATTAACTTTATTGAATAATAGGAACTAAAGAAAATAGACATGTTATTTGTTATAATATTTTTACAAAATGTTATCGTAAGAATATATATTTAAGCCTGTCTAACCAGCCATGTCCAGTATTAAGTTATATTTGACTAAATCAACATCTTTCCCGTCCTTTTGAATTTATTTCATAACTTTTTACTCGATATTATACCAATAGTTTGAATGTCAATGCTTTAAAATATTTATACAATAATACGAATCGTCATATTCATCGCGTATTTTTTTCTAAGATTGACGCCATTGTATGCGCTGTGGTGGGACTCAGGGATAAAAGCAATAAACGACTCAATTGGTGACCCCGATGTAATTTGAACATGCTGTAGCGGCAGGCAATTTGACAGCCGGCAATTATTTAAGTCACACGTAAAGTTAAATAAAGTAAGAGCAACGCTAATCGCTGTTTATTTAAAATAAATAAATGTATTATTTTATCTGGAGATAAATTAAGATTCAAATTAAAATAAAACTAAAATTGAATGAATGATTATATGGATTATATGGAGTTCAAAAAATTAATATTTTAAATATTTAGTTGCACGATCAATGACATGTGAAATCGAAAGTAGTGGCAATATTTTAAATTTATTTTTCATTATTCTTGTTAGCAAAATGATTGGAATACGGGTCATAGACATTGCAACGCAAAAGGTTTATAGTAGATGTTTCTAGTGGATTTTATTCGTATTATTTGCTGTCCATATTTAATTAAGGTTCTCGCAAAATTTAATATCCCCTCCACGCGAGTGTGGTTATAATGCAATAATAATATTTATTTTGTACTAGTAAACCATTCAGCGTATATCAAGTGAAATTAAGTTGTCATTGGGGTTTATAAAAGAGACTATCGGAGCCTTCGGCATGTCGGCCGCTTGTTTAATTGGATAAACCATACCTCGCGAAAAGGATGGGTTGCGGGTTCAAGTCTCATCCGGGGCACTAACAAATAAGGTGACGATGTATTTTATGGTAGTTTCGCGTATTTAATTTACATATAACGCATAAACCAGCCTAAGCCGGTTCTTAGGCATCGGAACAATTTTCATATTTCTTACTAGAGGAAGTTACACAATTGGTTGTGCAGTTGAGATGCATGTTGAGTTATATTCTGAGTACATATTTATATTTTACATATAACGCATATTTATAATTTACATATAACGCATAAACCAGCCTAAGCCGATTCTTAGGCATCGGAACAATTTTCATATTTCTTACTAGAGGAAGTTACACAATTGGTTGTGCAGTTGAGATGCATGTTGAGTTATATTCTGAGTACATATTTATATTTTACATATAACGCATATTTATAATTTACATATAACGCATAAACCAGCCTAAGCCGATTCTTAGGCATCGGAACAATTTTCATATTTCTTACTAGAGGAAGTTACACAATTGGTTGTGCAGTTGAGATGCATGTTGAGTTATACTAACTTATTCTTAGTACATATATTTATATTTGTATTTATGTCCATTGTGCCCTGTCACTTGCACTATGGAGGATATTTTTGACGCATCTCCACCTGCTGTGCGTTTTGCGCAGTACTGGAGATCAGTTTGATCGGTTTTTCCTCTGGGTTTCGACACGATAAATAAATATTTATATTTTGCATATTTTGAGCTAGTCCCAAATAGATATGAATTTTGTATTATTGTTCAATGCGTATTAGAAACAAATAAATGTACCTATAAACATTTAAATATTCGTACGTATATATTATGCTAAAATACCATCACAATCATATATTATGTGTGATCGGGGGTATTTTATATGTGGCGTTATTAATGGATCCGTTTTATTAAATTTGCAGTTACCACATTTAAGCTACTGAGGCCAGACACATGTATAAAACATATTTATATCATGTATCGTTATAAGCGATGTTTACATTTAATAGAGGTACACACATATCTATATAACAATATAATGTTGTTCCTATAGATAAGTGACAGTGTAAAATTAATTGAAATTTAATTTTTTCCCATTCTTTAATGTTATGTAGGTACTACTAGAAACACTGAGAAGAAACGAATATTTTCCACTTGGTACATATATTTTAAAAAGAAAAGACGCAATTGTTCTAAAATTACCTTTTGCGTTTGTAAAACTTTTTTTACAACTTTGGATTTACGTCTTAAATTTTGTTTTGCGTCTCCAAAAATATAATGGAGAAAAGTAAATAAAACAAATGTTCTAACAGAGAGAAGTTATCTTGGAATATTACCCCAAATTGTATGAAGAAGATAAAGTACTTAATACACTAAGTAGCTTTATTGGAAATAAACCTAATGACACCTCTGGGAATTTACAGTTTATTGTTATAAAATAATATCCTTACTAAAATTGCGGAATTAAAATGAATGTATCTACAATAATCCCCGAAGCATAAAAATACTTGCATTTGATCACGTAGGCTCTATTTGAAGGTTGTGTGTGAATAAAAAGTAAACTGTAAACTTCTCAATGAACTTGACAATAATAAACTTTGGGTAAATTGTGTTTTGTGAAATAATATCAGTAAAATGTAGTTAATTGAGTGGTTTTGTTTGAAACTAGTGTTGAAGTCGAGTAGGTATAAATTGTGATACAACAAAAATATAAAATTTAATTTAATGTAACTATTTATGAAGGAATTTCATCAAGGTGTGTATCGTTCTCTCTGGATCTTATGGAGTTGTCACTCTATTGCTACACCCACGGCTACATCTTCTTTGATTTGAAGATATTATTTATTTATATTATTGTTCCTGCACATCATCATTCACATAACAAAATCAACAAATCAGTTTACATAAGAAAAAAATGTGATGATATGCAGTGGCGAAATTATCACCATATAGTGATTTCTTCCATCTAACCACGTCCCATTAATACTAAACACAAATAAAAAAATAAAATAAAAACCAAACAATAAGAAAAATCTCTACATAAATCAAAATCAGACAAAAATCTACAATCCACACACCTAACACTCCAAAGGGATCGGGAATAATAGGAAGGGGCTAGGGGACGGATGCTGAGTTAGAAGACAAATGAATACTTCTTGACGGCGTATTTAAATCCATTAAAAGATTGAGATGTTCTACGAGAAGAAGGGAGATTTTTCCAACAATAAGCATCACAATCATACTGAGAATGATTGGGAGTAGAAATTGGTGTTATGTGCAGGAATTGCCTGAAGACGCTCGTTGTTGTTATTAGTGGTCTATCGTTGACAATATTCGATATTAATAATTGTGTCCTTGAGCGAAACTACCATTATAAAGAAAATACGGAATATTGGGAAGTATAATAATATTGTCATGTTTATTGAAGATATTGTATCGTTCATTAAATTAATTTAACATTGAATGTATTATAATGGTAAACAATGGAAGGAATTAAGAGTGTAATTATTAGCTTGCCAGACATCATCATGTCTGAAATACAGATTTAGAAAATGAAACAGACTTTATAGTTAATATTATTGTATTAGACAATTTGAAAACCCAGCATTTATTGGATTTATCTTTACTCGTGTATACCAAGATATTTTAATTTAATATAATTTTTTTTACATAGTAAGATATATCATTGGAAGGGAGAAATTTACATTCACTTTAATAGTAGTCAGGATCCTGAGCATTGAAGTGACAACAAAATACTACTAACTATTATACAAATTTAAAATACGATAAATCAATTTGGACTTGAAAAACGTACTTATTTTCTTTTTAGGAAAAAGTGAATTTAGCAAAAGTCAAGTTTTAGAAGTAAAATTAAAACCCCCTTTTCCACAAACTGGAGGTAGAGTCTCGGCCTTCAGAACAAGGGGTCCGTGGTTCGATCCCAGGTGCCGGCAAGCTCCCCTTTTACGGCACAAGCTTTTAGCTTAGTGTGAAAGGTGTATAAGGTTGTATTTGGGTTTATAACAAACCCAGATATATCTATTTTTTTTTAAATCTTGAGGCAGTGGAAGGATCGTAAAACGGCGCCAAAAAAACAAACCATTCATCATATTCCTAGGCTTTCACTGTTCTCTTGTTCACAAGATTTCTGACAGCCTGGATGTGTCTCTTTCACAATACACCATTTTTATGACAACAACATTAGAACGTTAGTTATCTCATGACAAAAGATTAGAAGACTCAATTAGTACAAAGACCCTCTGGATGGATGAGACTGAATGGTTGACAGCATAAATCAGGAAGATCTCCAAAATGTTGAGTTGACAGCCGGACGTCTACATATTTCATAGAAAAAAACTCTTAGATACAGACTAATGTATCACAAACAAAAAAACGCCACAATATTCTACGATTAGACATACATAAATGGTATAATATTTACGTAGCATCGACATGGTTTCTATAGAAAACGATAAAAAGTGTAAATCCATAGAAAAAGTCATTAGTTTTCAATAGTTACGACGTGACAAGAATGAAAATTTTATAATAAGAACAAAATCAAAGTCGTAAAAATGCAAGTTAATGGAATCCAAATTATGGTTAAGGAAAATGTCTTACTTGTTTATTATACTTACGTAAAAACCTACAATTTATATTAAAATAAGTCCGCTTAATAATCCATATACAAATAGCATAGTGGACGACCTTTCTAAGTATTACTCACGAAAATCATCATTGTATTTTCTTTTTTTGATAATTATTTACAAAAATGCTAATCTTTGTGAATAAAACCACTCTAACATTCCACCAAACTGTTCAAGACTTAAATCTTTCTATCTATACCATCACAGCATTTTCCACAAGTGGGGTAGCTAGCTAGTAGACTGATTGCATGTAATTAACAGACATGTCGTCCCCTCCGTGCCAATAAAAATAAGACATTCAGCATCGGTGGCATAACTCATCGATGAATTGAAGATGCTGTAAAATGAAAATTAAACAAAAGGAGTGAAAGACTATACCGAAGACTCCAAGAAACAAAAATCAGGAATTTTGTACAAAGATCTATTTGTATCAATCAATCAAATACTTAATTTATTACACAAAATAGTATTACATATTATGACCTTCGTAATATTCCCAAAAGGTGAGTGAGTAATTGTAAAGGTGAATGACTGAGTTAATTTTCTTATTTAATTATATAATGAATTACATACTTCTCACCTAAAATGGGTCTAGTCCCTTGATATTTCGTAAAATCGTCTGAATTTCTATCTCGATTCAATATTCTACAAATTACAACATATTTTAACTGTAGTATTAACTTGAACTTCTCAACATATTTTTTGAAGAAAAAGATTTTTTTGGGGTAAATTTTTTGGAATCAAATGTTCATTGGATGATTTCAGGTAAGTTATCATAAGAACAATATTTAGGTGGATTGGCGAAAAAAAAAAAAAAATGGTATGTTATAATTATTATGTTAACAGTTAGATATAATTTAATAATATTACACATTAAATTCGTAAAAGGTATGCATCATTGTAGCCAATAGCGGCGTCCACACAGCTGGATGAGCAATAAAGCAAAAATCTTTTGGGGACTGATTTAAGATTTTTGCTTGCTGATTGATGATTGACGTTCGCATCCAGCTGTGTGGACGCCATCAAAGGCAAATGAAGACATTTAGGATAAGAGACAAACTTCGAGAGTTCGATACCTAAGATAAATGTTTATGGTTGTTACATTATGATAACATTGTTTTTCTATTAAAATTACAATTATTACTATACGAATATATTTGAAATGATTTGCCGTTATAAGAGTCTCGTTTGATACGACACCAACATATTTATAACGAAGAAAATAATATATTATAATTTATTATTACTTGTTGCTTTGCCAGAAACACAATAACAATATACTCATTCCATCCACCAAATTCCTCTCCTTAAAATTACATAGTAGACTGTTGTACGTGATAGACCTGAATTTAATCACTCATCTTTAACGATTTTAGTACAGGTAGACTTATGACATGAGCATCAAATTACAAAGCGAATACGGGAATCCTTCTGCTATACGGGACAATGATTCATATATCACTGAATCTTGTTTCCCGTATATGTCTAATACTTAGTTATGTCTACTTAAATAATGATTATTAAATAATTATATGATCCTATTCATTTGCCATCACTTTTATAGGTCATTTGATCATTGTATTAATTTCATCTGAATAACGTCTTCTGTGTATTAAAAAAGGCATTCAAAATGTATGCTACAAAAAATATTAAAGTAGGGTTTCAAGGTAGAGACAAAATATAAAAATGTTATAAAAAAATATTATTTCAATTACACATGTATGTATTATGGGTTTGTGACAGTTATTTCACGAAACGAAACGTCATAATCTAAATTAGTTGTCAGAGTTATTATTATGTACAGAATCATTCAGTTATAAAAAATACTTTTTTCTTATTGGCATATAAGTCTACGTGCAGTTGGTCTGCTGGCTAATCCACGTGTGGGAAATGCCGTGATGGTATGAATAAATGAACCATTTGGATAAGTTTGCTTTAAAGATGAAGATGTTCTACTAGGTTTACCGCGTCTTGTTGTCCCCAAAAAAAAAAATTATGTGTGTATAACTTTTGTCACTTAATATTTGATATTTATACTGTAATTAATACACTTTGCGAGAGCAAAAAAAGTAAGTCAGTTTTATTTAATTAAGGAGAGAAACCATCCAGACGAGGTAAGGCTAGAAAAACATCGCCATCATTAAATGAATATCACAAAAGTCTACAACAGCCAATTAGTTTGTTTTATATTTCTCTAAATAAATCAAAAATGTGATTGACGTGCAAAGAAGCAACCTAATTATTATTGGTAGAAAAATTGGTGTGACCAGAAACTTCACACCTAATACGGGAAGAGTAGCAACCCTAATCCAATTACTCTCTCACACGTAGAGGCTTGAAGTAGTAATGTGCTTAAGTGAAATCTTCTAATTTGTTATTACCCCGGGGTGAGACTCCAGAAAATGTGAATTTTCATATTCTTGAAAGGAATATAACGTGAAGATAAATTACGTACAGTTAATTCTGAAGCAGACTTACATGAAAATCTGAGCTACCTTCATATTACAATCATGAAATCTAGGCATGTCTTTATTGTTCATTTTATTACGACGCAATGTTATGTATTGTTACCCTTTTGAATGAATAGGTACTACATAATAAAAATAAACCTACAATAATAACACGACTTTTTCTCTATTGTATTTATTTCTTTTTTTTTAGGCTTGCTCTTCCGGATATTCATTATCAACATTAATGCCGATATTTAAAGAATGTTTGATTTTATGAAACCTTTATTTATTTTTTTAAAGCTTTTTTTTTGGAAAGAAACAAACAGCGTTATAGTTGGTTTTGTCCAAGAATAATTAGGTGCAGGGAAAATGAACTAATCCTAATTTTTTTTCATCATCACCACCTAAACTAAAATCCTGAATTGTCAACCTTGTTCTATTTTATTTCTCTATTAAAAAAAATATCTAGAAATATATTTTATTTATTTATCCAATTATTATTTTTTTACATTGTACCAAAATAATGACAACTACAAAGGAGAGCTTTATTTACATAAATTTTTAATCATACAAAACCCAAGTGAAAGAAGTGAGGAAGGTGTCCTAATGCTTACGAATTGGTTCTCGGTTGACTTGAATACGAATAGTCAGGTATTGCTTTTGAAAATATATTGATTTATTATTAGATACATCGACACATCTCTTCCATTGTCTAAAAGTCAGTTTTCAGATTGTATAATATTTGTTCTAGACTTACCGAATACGAGTATTATCATCTACAAAGATAAATTAAATTTGATTTGATTTTCAAGAAGAACGGTTTTTATGATCCTATGACCGTCCAACCAAAGAATTTACAAATTGTTTTAATAATTAATAATGTTCTTGGAAGTCTTCCTTGACAGCAAAACTTATCAAAGCACTAAAATAACCGCTGCCTAACGAAGATACTCGTTAATTAATTATTAAGACTATTATAACAATGTTTATAGGTATTTTGATAAAGCTAATGATATTCATTAAATACACAATATCTTTAGTAATAAAGTTGATTGTAGTGTAAAATGTTACTTCTACCGCTGTAGTTGTTTGACAGAAAACTATATAATAATATTTCAAGTGAATTTTATGAAAAAAAAATTCCGGAACAAACTAACATTGGCCTTGGCATACTCTTGTATGAAATATTCACCAAAGGTCAGTAGGGGGTTGTTCATCATATTAACATTATATTACAAGTCATTGTGTTTTCTAAAAAATAGGTCGTAAAAGCACCTTATAATAGATATGCTTGTATAAAAACAATAGCAATAATCTACATAATATGAGCAAATGTTTGACATTTTTATTTCTTTGCAAAAGGAAAAGTTTGTGAGACAATTCCGGATATGTAGTCATTCGTGCGTAAAGAAAAATGCCATAGGGATGTGGTGTTGTCGACAATCACAATTAATTTGCATTATATTAAAATACGACTATTAAACCATTATATCCGTAAGAAACCTGATGAATGAACTTTTTTGATCTGATCTTCTTTGCTGCGATATAGTCAGGTTTACTTTCATTCCAAGATTCAAATATTTCGTCATTATTTGGTAATTTATATTTTTCGTGCCATTTTTATATTTTTAATAGTGAAGATCAAAGATTGAATTTCAATGATATTTGCAACAAGAGATGAAAAAATAAAGTCTTCATAAAATATGTTTGTATAATTTTAGTAATTTCTATACTTAACCGACATTCCAATATTTTCATTTCTTTTTCATAATATATTTTTCTATAAATGTGATGTTTGAATTTGATTTCTTTGTCTATTTTTTACATCGTTAATCACTATTGTGCTATGAAAGAAATTTTCAATGTTTTCTGTGTGTTGTAAGAAGCTCACGTCCAAAATTTAGAAAAACCTGTCTTTCAAGATCTTCAACTCAATATGAGTGTAGAAAGTTCTAGAGTGCCAATCGAAAACATGCAAAAGAATTGTACCAAAATTACATATGAAATGGATAAGGAAAATCGTAGAATGGCACTGAATGCAATGTTTCGAGATAGTTTCTTTTGTTTTTATACATTTCTTTTGTTATTCAAATGAAAACACACAAAGAAGACATAAAAACAACAAACTAACCATCAACGAAATAAGAAATTTCTGATTCATTTTCAAGGAAATATCTTCACTTAATTTAAAATCATTATTTTTTTCTGAGCTCTTAAATTTGTATAAATTTTCCAAACTACTGTACCATCCTACCCCAGAATATGACCTGTAGTGAAGATGTTGTCCAGTAAATTAATAATATCGATAAAAGAAAAATAAAAATAATATGTTTGAAATAATTGAAAAGGTTATTGATTGTATTGATCATACCTAAGTACCTACCATATTATAAGTTCAAAAACTTAAATAATATCAGAAAATGTTATTTGTTTCTCGGCAAATGGTATAAATTTGTTCGGTAATGCAATACTTACTTTGAAAGTGGTAATGCACAACTTCTAGAAACAGTGATCAATTTTATTAAATATTGTTCAGTCAGTATTGCTGTATGGACGAGTAAAGATAGTTTTAAAAGTTTGATAATCAAATAACATGATATTATTTTTTTTCTATTTAGTAATGAGTAAACAGTTGTTTATAAAACTATATTTTTCTATAATACATAATTCTTTCACTATGAGAAATAACTTTCAAGGAGAACTGAACTGTCTCTAATGATGTATGGCCTTTGCAAGAAAACTCAAAAGAGGGTGAATTGAAATGAGGGAAGGAAATTGTTTCAAGTACTCGTATATGTGTAAAAATAGTCTCATGCAATTTAAAAGAAAAGTAAAAGAGATTGAATAGTGTAGTTACTAGAATGAAGGAATAACTCATAGGATAAAACCGATAATGTGAATAAAAAGACTATAAGGAATACAAAGAAGGGCGGAAGGAACTTTTAAATAAATAACTTCTATGATGATGATCATAATCTTGGATTTAAAAAAATAATCTGGGTTTAACGCACATCTAAGCAGGAACATGACAAAAATCCTATCACTAAACATTGCGTTGTAAAAGTGTAGTAGGTCAGCAGCGAGAAGAATCGAACCAGAAAGTCCAAGACTCAGCCATTAGGTCACAGGTCACCAAAGAGATATGAAAGAGGACTTGAAGGATAAAAGCCTTGAGCATAGGTGTGTTCGGGTCACGTTAAATAGGAAATATAATATGCACTCGAATATATAACTTATACGAGTTACAAAAAAAATATGAATCAAGTTTTTTTTTCATTTTAGCGTTATTTGACATTTTAAACTAAATAAGTTGTTGAATTGTTTGCAATATGCAAAATACCAAAATTTATCCGGTAATTTAACCCAAAACATAACAAAACGTATGCCTAAGCATAAAAGAAACAGTTCTGCTGACCAACGCACTATGCAGGGCAAGAATCGATGTTAAAATATTGCTTTGTATTTCTACTCTCTTTATTCACGTTAACTAAGTTAGATAACTTTCTAAAAGGTGATGAGTAAGTGCTTTAACGTAAATACCAGTGGCGAGTCTTCTGTGGCATTCAGACTTTACCTGAGGTTCCCGAGTTGAATATTAAAAAAAATTACATAATTACATGCAGTGGATAATCTGATCTCATTTTAAATTTTGATGTGATGCCATCAAAAACATCAAACACACTTCGCTATATTATGTAATTCAGTTGTTTATTTCACTACACGCTTGGTTTTTTTTATGTTTTTTCTCGCTCGTGTCACTCAGCGCACAGGATTCGACAAGTAAGTGCTCTTTCACTTGAAACGATTTGTTACTGTAGGTA
Source organism: Athripsodes cinereus (assembly GCA_947579605.1). Lineage (NCBI taxonomy): Eukaryota > Metazoa > Arthropoda > Insecta > Trichoptera > Leptoceridae > Athripsodes > Athripsodes cinereus. The sequence continues at coordinate 6,315,694 of OX388308.1, read as the reverse complement.
GGTTTGTAGCTATGTACGTGGCAGGACTCAAAATTAATCCCGGCTTTTCATAATGGAATGGAACCATTGTTTTCATTTCACATATTATAATATTATAATTAATAACTTTGTAGCGAGGGTGTATTTACCCGGTATAAAAACCATAGACACGTCACTGGTAATACTTATTATTATTAAGCAATCTCCTGCAATTTGTCTACATCCATAAAATTGATAAAAACTTGCTTAGATTATAATAGTGTTAACGTCTCAATATTATATTATTGTTACGTTAAGAGACGATATAATTTTTTTATTTTCGCATCTTAGATTATTTTACTTATTTTCTTCATTTTGTGTTTCAATGTCAAGTAGACAATATTGAAGATAATTCTTTTGTATTTTGTTTTGTGATAAAATATATTCTTATTAAATAACAAATTCTTCTATAAAAATGGTCACCGAAAATTAAGTAACTAAAAAGTATGAACTGCAATATAACATTTAAACTAAAAAGTATGAACTATTTCGAAGTATTTTGTTTTTCTTGATAGTGGGAGACTGGGATGTTATAGACCATTAAAGGTCACGTGGTCTTGTCTATGGATTTGCTTTTGCTTGGGGGGCAAACAGTCAGATTGCGCAAATCATCCTTGTAAGATGTTATGCCATAAGAGAAAAAAAAGAAATTCAGACGACAAAATAATAACAAAATCGACACTGACAGTTTTTTTTTATTATTAGGTATTCTTTAGGCGTTCCACCTAATATTACACCGTAATCGTCTGTTGTGTTGGGATGCCTGATGCCCCTCAATGATTTTTCTGTGACGTCATCCTTTAATGGTCTATTTGGATTTTCGGATGCAGTTCAAATGTTTGTTAACCGAGAGTGATTTAATCAATATTTTAAAACTACTTTTTTCTAATGAAAATAAAATAATTTACTGGTAGTATTTTTATTCTCATACTTTGCATATTATTAATTTTCTTTGGGCATAATATTGCATAGAAGCGTTCTTTGTTACTTATTAGAGAATTCTTGGAATAAAATGCACGTCTTATTGACAATATAAGATGCTGCAATATGTATTTGAAATAATAATATTGCTTTTCATATACCTAAGGTTTTACAGTCGGGATTATTTTAAGGAATTTAATATGGCGATTAAAAAATTGATATCGAATGATATATTGCTATCGAATCACACTTTTAGGTAGATTTTTGAGTGTCCTGTAAATGGCAGGTAATCAATGAGGTATGCTACCTGACCTGAATTTTTTTTTGGCACAAAAAGGACCTGAACGTACATTACATGCAGTTAGTCCGTTGATTACCCACTTGAAGAATATTTCGTAGTGGTATAGATAGATACATAGGATTTTGTTTTTCTTTGTAATTTTTACCTACTTATGTAAATTCTTGATAGAAGCTTTAGACGGTATAAAATTGGCGTTTTTTTTTATTAAAACTTTATACATTTGTATCTTCAACTTATATTATAACAAAACATTTTGACATGCCATTATTAAATTTGCAAACTTTTCATTGGATATATTTTTTTGTAATTTCATATTTATAAGATAAATGATAAATAGGTATTTCTCTTTCAGAATATTCATCATCATCATCGCCCTCAACGCTCCTCTCGGGAGCACAGGGCAGAAACCAGCCTCCTCCATTCAGAGCGTCTCTGTGCCAATTGCGTCACCTCTTCCCACGACATTCCTTGCGCTCTGATATCGTTGTCATAGGAACGGTGTATTGTGAAAGAGGGACGCCCGGGCCTACGGAACCCCTGCGGACGGAAGAACAGTGCTCTTTTTGGCCAACTATCATTGGGCATTCTCAAAACATGTCCCAGCCAGGACCATCGTCTCTCTTGTAATACGGAGATTACAGGTCTCTGCTGGGTGCGCCGGCGTACAGCATCATTTGTAACATGTTCATACCATCTGACATCCAAAATCCTTCTAAGACACTTGTTTTCAAAGCTTAGTATCTTCCGCTCTTGAGCCTTGGTTAAGTGCCAAGACTCGCAGCCATATAGAAGGATTGGGATGATGCACGCATTGAACAAGCGACATTTTGTCCTGATGCTGAGTCCAGACGCCTTCCAAACTTTGTTCATGTTGTTGAAAGCCCCGCTAGCTGCTCCTATGCGGATTGGTAATTCCGACCGGAGATCACCCTCTGGCGTTATGGTTGCTCCCAGGTACCTGAATTTACTAACCTGAGATATTTGGGAATTGCCAACCATTAGTGGGGTGTGAGTACTCGTGCATGTACTTCAGAATATTATAAAAATGGAAATATACGAACAATCTAACTTTGTTAGACTTTTATAAACTTTCTGCATATATATTTATTTCTAATTTATCAAGCTCAAGTGGCATACCTCATCGCTGAATTGTGATGTTCAAATATTAAGTTGTGTCATTTTGCTAATACTTAGAGGATACTCTTAAACTTGAAAAAAGTAGTGTAACACATAAATATAATCTGATGTATTCTATGCCGGGGAATGTTTAACATAGAAAAGTTTATAGTTTATCATCACAATAGTAATCCTACCACGCCGCTTCCCTTGGGTTGTAGTCAGATCGATGGTCATTTCTTATTTTTATGTCCATCTATTTACCCCGTCGAGTTTCCGGGAAAGAATGGCTCTCACTCTCTTCTGTAAGTTTTCGATAGTCTTGTAAAAGGCAGGTGTTCGTAAAATATCACGTTTAAGACAAGGAACATCTACAATTTAGCGATGAAGCGTTCCTCCTTTCAGAGATATCTGATTTTTCCATTGACACGAATAAGTAAATCTGCATGTTTATTACTTGCAGTTGGTCCGCTGGCTACTATGATTTACAAAAATAAAATATTAAATCGTTCATAACTCAATTATTAAATGTCATCCACAAACATGTACCACAGTAAAGTAAATTATTTAGGTATTTTATATCGTGTATCTATCGTCCGAAGCTCCCGACAAAAAGGTATATCTTCAGCTTTCTTTTCTGCATTTATTGTTTTTATCATAAAATTCATGTTCAAAGGTACATAATTAGTTAAATTAAAGTTGGCAAAGTGTATTGATTTATTTATCGATATTTGAGTATAAATGTCATGGCGACATAACCACTGTAGCAAAATTATACGAGTAGTAAGAAAAGTTTTATTTATCACTTTGACTTTTACTTGAGCGTTCAATGTTGGGCATGTCATTATTATTTGTTTGACTTTATAGGTTTTCTCTCGAGTAACTTTAAGTTGCAAAGTACAATTGTTACCAGCAAAATTGTAAAAAGAGCCATTTATGAGAAATATATTATAAAAACCTTTTTAATTTTAATAAATAATAAACCTAGTCAATATTGAAGGAGATCCACCAACCACCCGGATCGCGCAAATGTCTAGGGACTTACATTTATATAAAAATCTACCCTAAGCAAATCTAGTTCACATCGGAGACCCCATAGTGGGCAACCTGTAGTGCTGTCCAGCCAAATTGACCCCCGTGTGTAGGATCTTTTTACTGCACTCTTTAAATGTCCCTCTGCAAAATCACTCAATGTTGGGTGGAATGCCTGAATAATAAAAAAATGTCCCTCTAGCCGAGAGAAGCAAAAATAGTAATAAATTAAACAAACAATAAAAAAACAAAAGCATTTTCTTAACTGAAATGATGAATCAATATTTACAACTTAACACTAAAAAAACTAATTTGAGCAGACCAAAGCTGAATTGAGATGTGCAATTTTTTTTTGAGGTATTTAGACCGGCAAACCAAAGGGTGTATTAACCTATTCAATGAATAAAAATGATTTAGGCTAATTCCTGTTCAAAACAACCAGACCATGTTGCTCAATGTCTTAGATTTTTTTTTATACTTTGCCTGTTAATTGCCTGATATGTTGAGACTTTCAAACAAGTAATATTTTTTTTACTCTCAAAAATTTTTTTTAGCAGCTATTTTTTGTAACGAGCCGTGGGTGATTTTTAATGAAAATAGATCTTTAGAAAAATTATTGTATCTTTTTTATTTATTAACATATCGAGATAAATTAAGAAAATATATTTTAGATTCAAAATTTTCTAGTTTAAAAAATATTTTTGACCATCGGTATCTATCGAAAAAATAACTAAATTTTGCTTTAAATTTACAATTCTAAAATTGAAAATTTGTCATTTTCGCATCATTATTTCAGAATAAATACAACAAATATCATCATTGATATTTTTTAGAAATTTTCAATTTTAGAATTGTAAATTTGAAGCAAAATTTAGTAATTTTTTCGATAGATACCGATGATCAAAAATATTTTTTAAACTAGAAAATTTTGTATTTAAAATATATTTTTTTAAATTATCTCGATATGTTAATAAATAAATAAGATACAATAATTTTTCTAAAGATCTATTTTCATTAAAAATCACCCACGGCACGTTACAAAAATGGCCGCTAAAAAAAAATTTGAGAGTAAAAAAAAATAATACTTGTTTGAAAGTCTCAACATATCAGGCAATTAACAAAAAAAATAATTTGAGAGTAAAAAAAAATAATACTTGTTTGAAAGTCTCAACATATCAGGCAATTAACAGGCAAAGTATAAAAAAAAATCAAAAACATCGAGCAACGATTTTTCATGTTTTGGTTGTTTTTGTTTGGATCGATACTTAATCGTTATTTTTTTTTATCTATAACCATCCCGGCATCCAGATTTAATTGTAATTAAAATGGAATTCTCGCTCTACGTGCCAGTATAAATAAGTTATTAAGGATGGGGGCATATTATCTCATAGCAAAATGTTGTATGTCTTATTGTTGATGCTTTACAAAAATATGCCTTTTACAGAACACTCAAAAAATTTCAGAAAAGAGTGAGAGATAATTATTTGCTGAACACTCCACGGAAATATTCAGTGTCTTCAATCAACTCAACTCTATTGTCCTTCAACGCTCCTCCCGAGAACAAAGGAAAGAAACCAGCCTTCTCTATTCGGAGCGTCTATATACAAATTAAGTCACCTTTTCCCACAACAATAGGACTACGCAATACGCATGACATCAATTTGATTTCGTTATCACTAGGAGCGACTGAGTTAAGGGGGTCACACAGAGCTCACTGAACGGGGTCTTGCACATGGCGGAGGATCGCTCGAGGTGGAGACAGATGGTCACTCGTGTCGTGATGCTCACGACCCTCAGAATTGAGCGACTGCTGCTGATGATAATGATGATGACTAGGTATTTTGTAGAATTTCATGTGTCGAATATTCAATGTAGTAATATTATTAATACCGTATAATATGTATACACAAAATAAACGTGAATTAGTATTTATTTTCATCATTATTTTGTGGAAGAGGGAAAAACAACTTTAATAAAAGCGTTGGACTTGTACCACCATCTTGTAAGCTGTTTGTGTTTGGAATTTTGCTGAATTCGTAAACAGAATTTGGCGTCCATGAATTTAAAACATACTTAGCTATCATTTTGTTAAAATAATTTAAAATCTGTACATTCGTTTCTACTAAATTTTGATGTGAAAAATAACTAGATGTTTCATATTACACAAAAAATAACAAAATAAAAGGTTTCATAGGGGTATTGTGTTTATGCTAATATGATAATTTACAGAACTAAAACAGTGTTCGCAAACAAAAAACACAAATTGACTCATCAGATATCTCGATTGAAGAACCATGTTAACACAATGAAATATTTTGCAAAATCTAATCGAAAGAATAGTGAGAAAAGCGTCTCAACACTTACGGATTGACTCTAGGCTGGTTTAAGTGATCACAGTGTCGATACTTTATAATATACCTACGGTGTCCAACGGTGAACAACGATCACTAATTCTGCCATTCTCACTGTAACGATGTAAGGTCTACCAATCAAGAAACATTTTATAAAAAACATAGAAGCAATAATTTTTTGGGATCTCATATTTCAGGTCTGAAATGGATCACGATCGCCCGTCTAAATGGCGCCAGAGAAATGGCACCAGAACAATTAAGTTGAATACTTTATCGGCTGCTTATTCGTCCACTCAGGCTTAAAGCCAGTCTAGAACCAATTCGTAAGCGTTAAGACGCCTTTCTCACTTCATCCGATTAAATTTTGCACAATGTTACATTGTGTACACATGGTTCTCCAAGCGACGCGACGTGGCTGATTGGTTTTGTCATCTGCGCTTTGTGCGTAAATCCAGGCTATCAATAAAAAAAATAGTAAACATATTAAACATCTAAATAAGCCTTGAGAAGAATAGAATATTAAGCATAAATAGCCATGGTTAGATGAAGTTTAGGTTAGTTGGAAGAAATAATGCCTCCGCGATAAACTCGCCCTTTTTTAGTAGGTTTATTGATTGTAGGTATTCATAAATACATTTCTATGTAAAATTGCATGTCATGTATAGTAAAGAATAAATTAATTTAAAAAATCTATCAAAAAAAAATTCTTAGGCTAATTTAATTAAACTTGGTATGTTCACCATCCTACCGATTAATAGTATTATTAATTCTTGATTGTGACTGCAATTGACTGTTTCTGTTATCGAAATTACCCGATATTATAATTATATTCTATTACCATATTAAAATGTTATAGCACCTTGTCAACCAGCGGAAGTGGGGCTTTTTGGATGGAGAGGGCGCCATCTGCGACTGTGGGGAGGAGCAGAGTGACTCTCACCTATTGCAACGTCCGCTGATGCGGAATGCATGTAACGTGAGTGACCTGATGATGGCGAATGACAAGGCGATGTACGTCGCTACATACTGGAGTAGCAAGGTCTGAAGTCCGGACCCGAAAAGTAAAGTAATGTTATAGCATAAAAAAATAGAAAAATATTTTACTGTTGTTTTGAGTCTCACGCACTAAAAGGATTCATCGAAGTGACGTCAGATATACACACACACACACAAACACACCCTCACACACACCCTCACACACACACACACACACCCTCACACACACACACACACACATTCAACCGAAATAATAACATAACATAAAACAGTAATAGAGTTTGAATCATGAATATGGATTCAATAAAAACGAATTCTTTTTAGCATCTGGGTGGCAACAAAGGTACCTATAAAAAAAACTCAGAGACAAAAAGATCGTATTATGGACGTGTGGAATAAAAAAATATTTTTGTCTCTCTTATCAGAGGTGTATTAAAAAATATTGCTTTTTGACAGAGTGCACGTGGAACCCGGGGACATATAAAATAATAGATATTTGTGGTATATTTGAATCCCTATCCATTATTCACTGCTTTTTTTGAGGACCACTTTCCGAGGTACTTTACATATTTATACTATTTTGATAATATGAAACCAAAAAATTTGTACGTGAGTACATTGATATTGCGTGCAAATAATAGCTACGCACAAGAAAGCTGTGTTGAAATTTTTTGTACAGAATATTTGGCACTTTTTTATTATGACATTTGATAAAATAAATATTTTGTTCATGTGAAAAATCATTATATCAGTTCATTTTTTACAATTTGAATTCGTCGGTAGCCTGGAGGTAAAGTTGGCTTCGTGAACAAGGGGTCCGCGGTACGATCGCAGGTACCGGTAAACTCCCCTTTCACGATACAAGATTTTAGCTTACTGCGAAAGGTGTATAAGGTTGTATTTGGGTTTATAACAAAACCCAGATATATCTTTTTTTTAATAAAAAGACATGTTAATTATTAATTTTAAATTAAATCATTAAGTCACTAGAAGATGCCCAAGAATGTAAAGCATGGGCGAATACGCATTTGATTTTTTTTAATGACATTTTATTTTTTAATAACTTAGATGTTTATACTATGCCATCAAATTAGCCGCTATTATCGTAATAAAAATAATACAAGTCAGCAAAGTAGAATCATAATTGTAAGCACATGCTAAATATAATTTTAATTACCACATTTCTTGATACTATGTTACGATTCTAACTAAATAATCCTTAAAATATCCTATCCTTAATAATAAGGATGATCGTAACCCACTTTATTGAGACATTAAAATATTTTAACTAAACAATAATAATTTTGTATATTTTACAAAAAACAGTTAGAAATAAGTTATAATACTGGGATCAAAATGAAAATACGAGGGAGACCAACTTTCTTTCAAATGTTACCAATCGAGTTATTTATATAGCGAGTTACAATCCATTGGATTGGTCTGCAACGGGTTTCGATTTTCTTCTCCATTCCTCCCTATTTTCTGCTAGTCTCTTTAATTCTAATATGTGCCACATTTCATGTCCTCCTTCATTTGTTCCATATAGGTCGGCCTCTACCATTTCTGCCTTCGGACTTACTCTCCGCGATAGTGATGAGCGGGCCTGGGTGCCTGGTGTTGTGGCCAACTCTTGTTGGCTGATTTTCGAAGGAATTGCCTTGTTATCAAGAGTTAGGCTGATCATAAGCTACCCTAAGAAGGATCCAGCAGCTAAGAATGGAGGAAAAGGAGGTATCGGCATAACTTGGCTATAAATAATTTCGTAGATTATATGGTCCAATGACATACATAACGGCGATGGGTAATGATTCAATATATCTAAGAAAGAAAATGAGAAATATCTAATAAGATGCTTATTTCAATTCTGGTTGCGAAAATGTTAGTGACGAAGAAAAAAGTATGATTGTATTCATATTACCTGGTATTAGATTGGTGATGAACGTGAATGGTAGACACAGCACGTTGACCAGTAGATCTGCACATGCTAGGTTGACTATGAACAAGTTGGTTGGAGTTCTCATCCTGGGAGATCTTGCTACAACAGCCACTACGAAGCCATTTCCAATAAGACCGAGGCCAAATACTGCACTGTAGGCCACACTGAAATATAGAAGAAACAAATGTCTGTTAATGTACCTATAAATCTAATACAGTCGTGTTACAAAGAAGTATATTTTCAAAAATTTATATTTGAATTCGAATGCAAACGCGGTTTCCTGAGTTCTAAAAATAGTAAAAAAAATTAAAGAACCCTTAAATTATGTATATATTATGAATAAAGTAGGTACGCAGCACAGAATGTTCACCAGAATGTATTTTTATCTCAATCATAAAATTTGTCATGTACCTACGTTCGAAGATATTTCTAACAAAAACGCTTCAGTACTTGTGAATCTGATTCACGTCCGTATCATCTTATTTTTCACCTTTAAGATACGTAGATAAAAATAATATTTTTGCTAGTTTTCTCTCTTCATACACGTATGTCTTTACTATCATTGGTTGTTTCAACATGTAGTAAAAGGTAGACACATCAATATATTATGAGCGTTAGAAAAATGGTTTTATCGAAAATGCATTTGATAAAGTTATAATTCAATCTGATGAGTTATAACTTTGTTATAAAAGAAGGTAAAAGAAAAGACAAAGAGAAGAAGAGAAGTAAATACATAATCATATGTATCTATGTACCTACATACATACAAGTATATGTAAGAACAGACTGTGATACTTTAGATGAAGAGAAATAATATGTAGGAATTCATTGTTGAAGTATCGAGAAAAAATCTAATAATGTAGAGCTGTACAAATTACTTTACAATTCATGTTATATTCTCTAATAATCTTTACTCCAGCACATAGGTAATTTATTCAGAAAAAAGGGATTAACACTGTTCAGCTACTTTGCAGAAGTTTTTCAATCTCTATTGGTAAATTGATACCAATTGTACGGTGATTTGAATAATTCGGTTACTGAACCTTCTTTGTTAGAGTTTTGGGTTTCAAATCCCATTGAGTGAGGTAAAACGGTAAACTTTTAAATGCGACATCATAATATCAGAAAGAAACTGAAGACACACCTTTTGGCTGGAAGCTAAAGACAAAAGACACATAATATGGCGCTCTTGAAATCATGTTATGAGTAAATGGCTTTGAATGAAATTTAATGGAAATCAAAATATTATTACACAAAGGAATATCATTTTGATACTAAGTTTATTTTTGGAATCAGTTAGGAAAATACAGGTTTTTTACAGTGAAAACGCGACGAAAACCGTTTATATTTTGAAATTAATACTCTGGTTTAATGAAACGAAATATTAGAAGGTGTATTATTATCAGACCAACAGTTGTGCAGTTAAATGTAGTCATAGCAAAGTATGGAACCGTGAAAAGTTACAATTTATTCACATTCTTATTGTGTCATGTAAAGTCTCTCAAAGTTGACCATCACGCTGGTTGAGGTCTCTCGCCAGTTGAAACATGTCCATTCTTAAATATTTTTCTTTCAGAACAATCATTCAACTTTATGTATGCCACATTTAGGAAGCAGTAATCAATTTATGTTTACAACCACGATAAAGTTATATCCCACATGTGGCCATAATATTCTCCGTGCATATAAAAATAGTACAAAAAAGATAATAAGAATAGGTGGCTTACCTAATTGCTGCAATAAAAAAAACACATATTAAGTAATGACTATTGAATTTTGTAGCCTGGATGTCCATAAAGTATAACGAATTAATCGTGATCTGACGAATTCAAGTTTACACATTCATTTCGGCGAATAAATGTATGGAAATCTGGTAACTGTATGGCAACAGTGACTCGTCTTGCCGACATCTTGAATGAATAAAATATTCAAATTCTAATATGCATATTGCAAGCGAATAAAAACTCCATTTTGCATAGGTTGTGGAACCCAATGTTCCATTCTCTGTATTATTTTCGTCTCGAATTTTGTGTGTATTTATAGAAATAAACTTTTATACGAGTCTTAAAAAAATAATACCTACGTGAATACGAATACTGTTAAATTATATTTAATGTTTTTTTTTCTAGTTACAAAACTGCAATGTGTAGGTATGTTTAATATTAGTGAAAGGAACATTGCTTTTTTCCCTTTAAACGATAATACAACTTTTATATGCTTGGAATCAAAATATCTAAGATCTTTAGTGAAGATTTCGAGTACTGTCCTTTTTTATTTCAAAAAAATTATGGATGTCAATCAGATATACCTAGTCTGTTTAAACATGTTTATTTTATAAATGTATAAACATAGTAATTTCTCACAATAAACCATAAATAGTGTCTTTTCCACATTTTAAAATTGAAATAAGTGAGATCTACTTTGAATAATGTTTTGATTTTTTTAAGTTATTTGACTAAAAAACATTTATAATAATTATTACCTTACCCATTATAATGTTAATTGTTGTTCCACTCTCGCTCAAACTGAGTATACTTATAGACATAATCATGTAGCAAAAATTATACATCAAAATTTAGCTATTAAACATAATCTTTTAAACTCAAATAATGTAATACCTTATTATAAATACAACCCGGAACAGGTATTAGAAAATCAAAATTATATGCTCTATTATGATAAAACCATAATAACAGATAGACAAATACATCATAATAGACCCGATTTAGTATTACATGATAAACGTAATAAAATAACGTACCTAATCGACATCGCTGTCACAAATACACATAATATACAAACAACCGTCGCAAAAAAAATACGTAAATATACAGAACTAGCAGGAGAAATAAAAAATATTTGGCATTCTAGGTCCGTTTATATAATACCTTTAGTCATGTCAGCTACAGGGGTAACTCCGAAATCTTTAATAAATAATTTACAAAAATTAGATTTACCGGTTAATTTGTACATTAAAATTCAAAAATCTATTATAATAAACACTTGTAATATTGTAAAAAGGTTTCTGAACACAGATATTTCAGGCACAATGCTGGTATTTTGATCCCGCGTTTTGAGCCTAATCCTTTGATAGGTGAATTTTTCCCGGCATTAGACTGTTAAGTTTTTGTGTGATCATGACTGATCATATGGAGACTTATCTGGTTGTATAATGCTGAGAAGTGTGGATGGCAATTCTGCCGCCGCGTAAAAAATTATAAACACTAATAAAACAAACAACCTATACTATACCCTCTTGCCGTACCCTAAGTACCTACGGTAGACAAAAAGACCGAATCGCCATTATAGATCTGTCTTAACTTACTTCTATCGTTTCTTCTACATTCATTCAATTTCTTATACACGCACGTCGATTTCTCTTACTCAACACCCCGCCTCTGTAAATTTGATCCACGCAATCAAGCCACGTGGTCCTCGGACCGTGTGAATGCGCGGTGTAAGAAACCCACACCCTCTTTCATATAATTGTATCCATTTTGACATCCTTACATCATCACTCGTTCCATGTGTCCAAAACATCGTAACTTATTTAGGTACTCATCTTGCATCCGCTAATTCTTTCAGTTCCCTCATTCTTCAATAAAGTTTTACTTGAATTCTTCTCAGCAATAGCATCTGAACTGCATCTATTCCAATATGGTTCATCTTCAGCCACGTCCATGTTTCTCTCGCATATATAATTTTTGGCGTGTTCGCTAGAATTTTTGGCGTATTCGACACATTGCCGACAGTGGGTCGAAGTACACCGCAAAAAAAAACATTAACTTGAAATAAAATCGGCGATACGTACTTATATGAACCGAATTACTGGTTAAAATTTCTCCATGGTAACATTATAAATCATATAAATACAAAAGCGGAAGTCTTAAAATACGTTTTTTTTTTATCTCGCAGATAGTAATAATTTATTTAGCTTACGTGCGTATTTAGTTATACGTGAATTGATTCAGCATTTTATTTTTACTTTTTAAACGACCTTCACTACCATCGCCGAACTAATACGGTTATTCGGGACACATTGAATTTGTGGAGTTGTGAATTATTTATAAGCCTTTTAGAAAACGAATTTTTAAAGCAATTAATTGAATTAAAATGTTTTTTGTAAGTACTTAAATATAAAATAGTATTTGCAAGTATTTAGTCATGTTAGTCGATCTTTATAGCTATTCTAAAATCTTCACTCTCCTTCTGCTGCAACGTACCTAGCTGTCATTGAATACATCAGTGGATGGCGATCATAAAAGCGATCATGAAACCTCTGACGTTTCATTGAAAAAAAATACTAAACAACAATAATGTAGTTGTCCTAGCTTATTTTATATTGGTGTTAAATTATTGTCTTATTAATTTAAAGACACAAATCTAAAAAAACAAAAATATCAGTGAGCAATAATTGTGACAATATTATATAAATTTAATGGGAACTCATTCCTTGGCTTTAGCTCAGCTTTTGTGATAATCAATGTAACCGTGTTGAAATGAAAAATTATTTATTAAATTTAACAATTATCTAATTCGAATAAATGTGCGCCCTAACGGCGTTTTCTCACGCAACGGCTCGAAATTATGTTGTCTAGGATTTCAATACTATTTTCATAAAGTACCTCAGTTCTTTGTTTTATTTAAAATAAATCTTAAAATGCACCCCCATTGAACCTAAACTTAATTTATTACTGCTTCATATCAGTGGCGTAGCTAGGGGGGGGCAGGGGGGGACATATGTCCCCGGGCGCCGCATTAGGGGGCGCCAAAATAAGTATTAAAACTATTTTTTTAATTTTATTTTGGTGTAAGCAAATGTATCCCAAATACGTTTGCAAGATTGATTTTTGGAGCTCCACAAATATCTTCATTACAAAAAACCAGTTGGCAAACACAATTTTGGCGCCCCCATTGACCATTAAGGGGCGCCATTCTACTCATTAACAAAATTACACATTCACAATACAGGATTGCTGATGGCGTTTTTTTCTTTTTAACAAAGATCAGTTCGGGCTCAAATATTATTCTTCATAACTGAAAGTGGCATCTGGTTTTAACAATTATACAGGTTGGATAATTTCGAGTCGAACATAGGATTTTACGTGAGTGCAAAGAAAATAGTATAATACCTACTTCACATTAGTTGAAAAGAGATAAATTTGTCATTAGATATAAATGTAGCAAGTAAGTTGTTGTTTTAAATAATATTTGAAAACAAGCAAATTTTTCGGTAACTATATTCTATTTAACTTTGCAAAAAAACACCATTGGAAAACTCGGTAAATTTCTCGAAGTGGAGAATTATGGTGTATTTTGAGACATAAATTGTTAATACAATTTTTATTGTTCATTTTTACAATACGGATATGGTAATGGGTAACAATAATATACTTAAAAGACTAGTTTTTAAAAGGAACAAAAGAAAATTATTGATGTTTTGATTTTAAGTAAAGTTTATTTAACCCGGCATCGCTCGGGTTGAAATAAACAGATAACCGACACATACATGAGTTATTGAAAAAAATACAGCAACTTTTACGTAAAAAAAAATAGTAAAACCTCTTCCCAATGAAAAAATTGAAGTTTGACACCCCACATGCCCATTTAAAAAAATGGTAGGTACCTACATGAAAAAAGTATTAAAGACCTCTGATTTTGGCCCAAATCAGCACCATGAAGTTTTGGACCGATCAGGTTGTCAGGTATTGGGCAAAAGGTTATAATATTTTTTGGGAAGGGTCATTCCGTGTCAATTCAACACAATTTTGGGTGATTTTTAGATTTGATGTCTCACATTTTCATGATTTTTTTTTATGCAGCAATATATCATAGACTTATGAAAAATACCAAATTTCAGCAATGTATCACAATTATTTTTGAAGTTGTTAATTTTTATGAAAAAATTTCATGTCTTGGCACCTTTGGATACCTATAGACTGGCAACCAGTGATGATAAAAACCTGGGAGATATCTCGTTCTAAAGCTGTTGAATGGGGCTTTAATGTGATGTGCCACAGGATAGGGGTAGCTGTTTAAAAAAAAAAAAAATTTATTCAATAAGTGTCAATTTTATAATTTCCAAAAAAACTGACAAAAATAGTTTGTAATGTTTTTCTATATAGATATATATCAAAATTCTATTATGGGATCAGGAGATACAGAGTTTCAGAAATGCATGCATCGTGATATAGCGTGTTTTGACACCTTTGGATGCGTATAGGCTGGCAAAATAATAAATGATGATATAAACCTGGGAGTGGTCTTATTTTAAAGCTGTTGAATGGGTTAGCTATGATATGAATAAAGCTATGATATGCCACAAGATAGGTATAATTTAAAAAAAAATCAGTAAGTGGGCATTTTAAAATTCCAAAAAATTCTAAAAAAATGTTTAAGATGTCTTAATACATATAGCAAAATTTTATCATAAGATCTCAATTATCAGGAGATACAGGACTTCCGAAATGCATGCATCCTGAAATACATGCAATTACACGATGCATGCATTTCTGAAGCCCTGTATCTCCTGATATTATTGAGATCCCATAATAGATTTTTGGTATATGTATAAAGACATTACGAGTATAAACTATTTTTGATTTTTTTTTGGATTTTTTAAAATTGCCACTTTTTGAAAAATATTATTTTAAATAATTTTTTTTAAACCGTTACCCCTATCCTGAGACACATCAAATTAAAGCCCCATTAAACAGCTTTAAAACGAGATCTTTCCCAGGTTTACATCATCACTGGTTGCCAGTCTATAGGCATCCAAAGGTGCCAAGACATGAAATTATTTCATAAAAATTGAGATTTTTAAAAATTAATAACTTAAAAAATAATTGTGCTAGGTACATAACTGATATTTGGTATTTTTTCACAAGTCTATGATATGTTGCTGCATTAAAAATCATAATAATCTGAAACATCAAGTCTGAATCAGTGTGTTGATTTGACACGCAATAACTCGAAAATTATGGAGAGAAATTTCTCTTCTATCAGAGGAGAAATTTTCGGAGAAATTTCTCGTTAGGTACCGAGAAATTTCTTTTGAGAATTTTCTCTACTCACATCACTATTAGTCTGTATTCTTTTTCATTAAAATACCAGATTGATGCTTCGGAAATTAACCATAGAATCGTAAATTTTCAAAATTTTCTTGGGGGCTCCGAGAAGGGGCGCAGACTTTGTGCCATGTCCCCGGGCGCAGATGACCCTAGCTACGCCACTGCTTCATATGGTTGTAATTTTCAAATTGAATGTCCAACTTTGTGAAGGGTACGAATACTTAAGACTTTTGTTTGTTTCATAAATATTTGAAAACTATGTAACATGTTGTTTTCCTTTATGAAGATAAAACTTAGATGTGTCTATTTTACTACTAAGTTTTCAAGGTAACAAAATTATTGAGGTTCATCAAAATTTTATGTTTGCTGACCTTATCTTCTACCATTATATAATTCAAATACAAAAAGCTTTCTGTAGTTTTGTTTTATCTCTTTCAAATAGTTAAAATGAACAAAATTATTTTTTTACTCTTTAATGTTTCTTTTGTGAACACAAGATATTTTAAACTCTAGTTTATCATTTCAAAATTGAATAAAATACAAGATTAGAGCGAACCTCGCTGATATGTTTTGTAGGTAAAATTAATTCATTATTGGAATATTATGATTGAACTTCTAAGAATAAATAAACGACTACTTTAATAATTTAAGCGTGGAAAATAATTAAATTCTCAAGGATGGATATGTGTTTATTAAGATAAATATTTGTATTTTATATGCTTGAGAAATTATGTGTATTATGAATACGGAGGAAAATAAAGAGAGATATGTAATTTTAGGCTTATCTGGTATTATCTTTTCTCTGTCTACTCCACTAGAGATATGGTATAATAAGGGAAGAGGTAAAAAAATATGTCCAATTGCAGGTAGATTCCAGAAAATTAGACATTCCAAATTGTTTTGGTGCTAACAATATTTTCATAAAACCATAAAATAATATTATTTTCGTTAGCTATGATGATTTTGTTGTTACAAGGATATCAGATAATATTATGATAACTACCTACCTTTCATGAAAATTAGTTAGTAGATAATGTTACACATTTTTCATTTTGAAATTGGCTTCTTGAGATACTTTTATTATAAATGTTCCCTTAATAAATAATTACACACTTTTTTTACTGAAGGACAAAAAGAATGAAGTGAATTATTATTGAAAGTCAAATTATAAAAAAATCTCATCCGGAGCAGTAAATTTATGTTTATACTCTTAACGTTTTATTGTTTCATTGCCTGCTAACTTTTTTTTAAGGCTGTGAGTCTTGAACTCTTGACACTCTGTTTTTCTATATCTGTTTGTATCCTCCTTCTATGTTCGCTGTTCTATCTGATTTGATTAACTTAGATTTTTTTATTTTAGCAGTTTTTTGTTTCATGGATTATAACAACTACCAAAAGAGTATTAGTTTTCTATCTAAGTAGATTATAAAAAATATGATAACAAATTCCGTGGAGACCCTGGCAAAGAATAAGTCCCTTGCTCTCTGCTGTTTGGTTTCCATCATTCTAAGATATATTTTTATAGCTATTTGGAGGAAATTGCTTTCAAGACTAACAGCCTAGTCAGTTTAGATAAAACTTTAAACCCTGCGACATTTATCTTATCCTTGTTTTTCTATTTAATTAAATGGGAATAGGAATAGTGTGTGAATTAAGTGCGTAATAATAAATAAATAAATAAATATGACTATTTGAAATAAATACCTGCAATTCAGTCAGATCAATTTTACTAGCCATTGTAACGTTAACTGGTCGTCTTTAACCATACGGAAGCAAAGCACCAGTTTTCGAGTGAATCAGATTCGATTATTTCTTTTATAATAATATATACCTTAGTGTTCACCTAGGCATCTGCAAAGGGTGTAATGCTTGCAAAATAGTAGAAGCCTATCGTTTTATAATGCTTTACTTTCTTTCACATACTTATATATTAGGTATTTTCACGCACCTATGCATGACTATTTCTTTTACTCGACACAATCTGTTTCAGACTTATTTTGCTTATAATAATCCAGAAAATATTATTAAAAATATGAATTATATTATGTTGATTTACTTACCTCAGTAATATCGTTGTATAAAGTCCATGTTTGAGTTCAAAGGCTGGATCCACGTAGACTACATTGTTATTAGCGTCAGTCACATAGGATGGAAAATATTTGTACGTCCAGTCCGACTCCAAAGAATCGTTCATGATTAATTCTGGACTATCTTCCTCACAACTTCACTACTGACACTTCACACTACATTTTTAAACACAGGAATCATACATATTCAAACACTTAAGTCATGTTGTCACCATTTTTCATTGCTGAAAATAAAACACTTGATTTTTAATATTCTTTATCAATTTTGTGGTAAGTATATTTTTTTGTATCAATTGAATAATTATTTTGATTTTTTAAGGAAACTAGTTTCAAGAAATAACTATACAAATTCATTACACGATATGGAAAATTTAATGATAGAATTAAGCTTTAATTATATAATTTAAAAATTTGGTATTATAAAAGCTAGAGTTATTTTATTTTAAATTTATATCCTTACACGAGAAGCCAAGACCTTGTTATTTGATTAACAATTAGTTTTAAATATAATTTAATTTTATGAGCAGGTATATTCTACGTAAAAGCAAATTATTTTCAAAATTTTACACAATAAGTAATTGAATGGAAATTGAATAAAATTGAAACCAGACGTGGTTAAACTATTCTTTAAAAGACAATGAAAAAAAAACTCATGAATATTAGTTAGAATTATGAAACTAATAGTTTTGAATTAATGTGGTAAACTTTACCTTTAGAAAATTTATTCAATTACGTAAATTAGTATGGCAAATTGGACGTGAAAAACAATTGAAACAAAAAGTAATAAAAACTGCTATGAAGTTCCAATACCCTTGAAAATTACTTCTAACTTAAATAAAGAATTATTATTCCGCAAAAGCTTTGTGTGGATATATGAGACACAAAAACAAACTAAGTGGATATCAAATTTAGGAAGAGACCAATTATAAGAAGCTGTCAATTTGTCTTCATTAAAAAAGAAAAAGCTCATCGGGGAAAAATGAAACATTGAGGTAAATGGTAATAGTATGAAACCTAAAGCTTTAGATGTAAGGGGATAGTTTAATATTACATTAATTGTTATCGATAATTTTTTGCCTTTACCCTAAACCTAATTAGGAAGAGAGATTCATCAAATCTCTGTTATACCTATGTTCATTTTAATATTGTTCAATGGAGATTATATATTCTTCTCCGCGCCTATTAGAAATATGTCACAACAGAAAAATGTCTAGTAACTCAGTATTGTTTAATAATTAACTAATTATTTGGATGTCAAATGGTATGAACATGTTACAAATGATGCTGTGCGCCGGCGCACCCAGCAGAGACCTGTAATCTCCGTAATACAGGAGAGACGATGGTCCTGGCTGGAACATGTTTTGAGAATGCCCAATGATAGCTGGCCAAAAAGAGCACTGTTCTTCCGTCCGCAGGGGTTCCGTCGGCCCGGGCGTCCCTCTTTCACAATACACCGTTCCTATGACAACGATATCAGAGCGCAGGGAATGTCGTGGAAAGAGGTGACACATTTGGCGCAGAGACGCTCTGAATGGAGGAGGCTGGTTTCTGCCCTGTGCTCCCGAGAGGAGCTTTGAGGGCGATGATTATGATGATGATGAATTATTTGGATGGAAGAAAAGCTGGTATAAGTAATAACCGTAGTGAATATGAAAAAAGCTAGATAGATTGACTGAGAAAATATACATGGTAGAGAGAAAAAATATTTGCTGTTCGAAGACGCGTCCGCTTGAGAAATATATAAATGGCTAGATCATGTATGTAAATTAGATTCTATATGATAAACATGTACTGAGTATATTGGATTCTAAGAGAGCATTGGTAAATAACTATGTGAAGCTTTGTGGAAGCTATTATTTTCTACATCATACTAATTTTTTGAAATTAATTATGCTTTTACTATTTTTAGCATCTGTGAAAACTTTATCAATATTATCTAAATTCTAGGTAGCAAAGTTATTCTTCAATAATCTGAAATCATTTTAGGAAGGTCGTTGGCACCGTGCGGCTTTAAGCGGTACTCTGATTCTGAACACGTCTACTGGTAAATAATTATGTGAAGAATCAAATTGATAAATTGTAAACCTTTTCTAATCTATCTTAAATTTTGAAAGCGATATAATGAAATCAATTAAGAAGCTTTGAAACATTCTCTTTGCTACAGATTAGCGATATTTTGTCTCAACAATGCAATTTTGACAATGACCCTGAATATTTAATAGGAAGCTAGATAGCTATGATATTATTTGTGATTTAGATAATAATCGTTATGGAACAATGAACACTTTGCTTTGAAAACGGACTGACCTTTGAACATTGACAATGACCTGGAGAACCCGATATTATATTATATTACCATTATCCCCTTTGAAACTAATAATATTATTGACCTTACTATTTCATTTTCGTAGTAATTGTATGGTTAGAAACACGAGCTTCATTTAATAAGTAATTTAGATAGGGATTTCCTCATTTAATTAACGAGGATAAATTGAATACGATAACAAACCTTTATTATCACAGAAACCTTACGATGGAATCTCTTGAACTTATCTCAGTACATTTTAAATCTTAATTTTATATAATTGGGGTCGATTTGTATAACAAAATTTGAATTTTATATGTTTATGAAAAATAATCATTTATAATTATGGTGTTGCAGATTCATAAGTTCAAGAAAAAAAAATTGAACATGAGTTATATTTCATACTAACTTTACTAATTTCTTTTGAACTAAGATATTATATATATTTTATGATTTGAACATAAAATATCACACAGCAAATTGGTTTAAACATCTCGTAAAAAAATAGAATTTCTAAACATGTTTATAAAAATAAATAAATCAATATATAGATACTTATGTGAACATGTAGGTACTTCTTTTTCCGTTCTTGTCAAGTAAAATTAAATTTCCAAATATTAAGTATGGTAGCTTATTATAATATTATAATATAACAACTTCTTGTTTAGATAATTTCTTATTTCAATAATATTTCATTATTAAGGAAGCGTAATGTTTGTTCAAATGAAACGTGATTAAAACTTTTGACGCCAAACACTTTGCTTAATTACATGTTGTATTAAAGGCACTTAAAAATAATAACAGGCGAAGAAAGCCTCGGAAACATTTTTCAAGTACAAAACTCCCATTATTGAAATATTATGTTTATACATATTTGACTTTTTATACTTGGTACTTATATAATCGCTTTCGAAATTCTTATAAGATACAAGATACTTTTTAGGATAAAAACCGAAAGCATGAATATGGAAAATCAATGGCTTTCATAAATAAAGTTTCATAAATATCTAAAGAATGAATGCAGCGAAAATGAATGAGAATGAAATTTATATCGAAATGTACATAAGTAGTATTATGAGGAAATTAAATAAAAATAAAATGCATGCAATTTATTCAGAGATTTATTCAGAGAATATGTGTATATAAAACACATAATTTATTAAATTAATTGTAAATATTTTATATGCAAAAGTTCGTCGATAGCCTGGAGGTAGAGTCTCGGTCTTATGTACAAAAGGTACGTGGTTCAAACCCAGGTGTCGGCAAACTCCCTTTTCACGACACAAACTTTTAGTTTACTGTGAAAGGTATTTAAGGGTGTATTTGGGTTTATAACAAAAACAAAGATACACATTTGAAAATAGAAATATTATTTATCTCTACCGTATTGGTATATATTATATGGTATATTTGAAGTAAACTGTGCTACAAAGAATAGAAAAACCAGAAACTGCAACAGAAATTTGTGTGCAAAAATTAATTGCTGTTAAATAATTTTGTTTTTCATGAAGTGATGTGTTTTCTATTTGTACATTGAAAAGAAGTTACATAAAAAGAAAACAAAGTCTTGTAAGAATAAGACAAAATAACAAAACAATTTAAGCGATCAATGATCCTTAAAACGTGCTTGTGATTTACGCGAACCGTGAAAAAAGTTTTGAAAGTTTTGTAAACACCTGGTAAAAGCTTGAAACTCTTTTAAAAATAAAAATAATTGCAAAGAACACACTCATTATTTATGTTAAGTGTCATGGTAATGGTATAATGCATTTCAATATAATTATTATAATGCAGAAACTTTGTGCATTCACAACCACTGCTAGATTATTTATTCAATTAAGTCCATTTATTGCAGACTATGTTGGCGATGTTGTAGACCTTGGATGCACTTGAACCTAATATAGCAATTGAAATCTGACTTTCGATTATCTTATCTATCTATCCATCAAGTGATGATTTCATAAGACCAATTGATTATAAATATGAATAATTTGGATGCGGAGCTAAAAGCTTTTAGCTGAAAAGTTACTTGCAGACGATGATAATGATGATGTCAAAATTAAACGAGTTTTGTTACATTTATATTTATGGATATTAAGTTTATTCAGTAAGAAATAATTTTCGTTCATAAGCGT
This sequence comes from Athripsodes cinereus, assembly GCA_947579605.1. Lineage (NCBI taxonomy): Eukaryota > Metazoa > Arthropoda > Insecta > Trichoptera > Leptoceridae > Athripsodes > Athripsodes cinereus. The sequence goes on along the minus strand of OX388308.1, from coordinate 6,293,426 downwards.
TAATTTGAATGAAATAAAATTTGTTAATTAACTGATCTAAGGAAAAACTATAAAATGATTTTATGACGAGTTGTAGGATATTAAAAAGTAATAATTTATATAGATAACGCTATCAAATGGTAGAAAGGAAATGATCAGGGAAAAAATAATTAACATAAAAGAAAAAACTAGACCCAAGTAAAAAATTTGAATGGATCGAGTTAACCGAGAACGAATAAAACCTGTATATACTCAATAAAGTATTGTTAGATACCATGTATTAGAAGATGCTATGATATGATGGTATAGATAAATTAATCAATAAATAGTAATGTTTGGTGAGACATCATAGAATAATGTAAATAATTTTATTTTCTAATTTAAGAGTCCCATTTACGATCTTAGAAGAAGACATCGTAAGAATAATATAAGCAAAATAAACTTGTTGTTAGTGACGCTACTGTGGACAAACAAACGGGTCAAGGACAAAAGACAAATGAGTGCTATTGTTATCAAGTAGGTAATTTATAATACGAAAGGAACCAATTCCAGAACCGAGATTACTGCTATCATTTGTAACAACCGTATCGATGTTGTTCTGGAAATCTATATTTTAACAATACTAGAATGATCTAATCCATTATTTAGAATTATTTACGATGTACGATAATTTCAGTTTGCTCAATTCGCAATTATGGTTTGGTTTTGAAATTATATTATTTTCAAGTTTTCTTTTAGAGACATGAACAAGGATAGAGCCATTTACATATATTCTGAGAATTTGTATACTTAATAAGTAACTATTGCACCGGTGTACATAGGACCTAAAGAAAGCTGTAAAAACTGTTAACGCATATATTTTTCCAAAAGCTACGAATATTACATTTTTTACCCATGGAAACATTAATTTATTTAATTTTATACCTTTGCAATAATTAATGTGTTAACTAACAAAAAAAAAGTATGGAATTATGTACCTCGCAAAACAAAAGAATAAAATGTCATTATTAATAACATTAACGTTTGTAACTAAGTTAAGGTTTCACGTCTTTTTTAAATATATTTTCACTTTTACTTACTTTTATCCATATCTATCCAAACTCTTTCATGTTACTACTTTTAAACAATAACTTTATTTCAGCGCTATTATTAATGTTTTTCAGTGTTTTGCTTTAACATGTTTTTCATTCGGCCACGGAATTATTGTGTTTATTACACTGTGTTATGTCACTGTCTTGATGTTCAGATGACTGGCTGGGATACCTGAATACCTGAAAAAAAGAAGAATGTCAATTTTGCTATTCAAACATTCTAGTGTTTTCAATTATACGCTATCAACATTAATAAAAGTGTTTTACTTTGCTACAACGTTGAGCAACATTATATATTTGTAACTTTTAGTTTCATACAAAAGTTTTTCAGCAAAATATAAGCATATCTACACAGACAAGACAATTTAGTGAATAGTTCTCGATAAAATTTATCATAATTAATAATAGATTTTGTTAACAATTTTTTTAACTTATAATCAAGTAAAAAAAAATAGCTGTTTTTTTCACTTGATTTTAAGGAGAGATCTATGAGAAAATTAGTTTTCAGTCATCTCTGTTACCCAATGCAACAAATTAATAAAAATAATAAAAAAATATCAAACAAAAATAAAATAAGGCAAGGAAAGCATTTTATGTGCTTAATTAGCAAAATAAAAAAAAGTATTTTTATGTAAAAAATCGATGAAATCATTCAGTGAACTTTTCGCACTCGATTTATCAAGATTCAATACATGAAGAATTAAATGATGATGTCCAATAGTATATATTTTAAAATATCTCGATCCGATTTTGGCAATAAACGATTCTTTCTATTTATCTGATTGTTATTAATTGCTATTTGGGACGTCCCAGTGAACGTCTCATTGTTTTATTGGAGACATTTATGTATACACTCTTAGAGATGACAAAATCCATCGATGTTCAAATATATTTATTTGTTAGCTTTCGCTTGCTATAGATAAATAATAAAAACAATACATTAGCGTATCAGTGCAGTATACAAAAGATAATTCATGATTATGAGAAATACAGATATTAATTATGTTTTAATTTCAAACCACTCTATATCATTCCAATCGACACATCTCCAGAATCAAAAATTTCGAATCGAAATAAATCGAAAATCGAAAGAAAAAACATTCTTTGAAATCCAGCACTCGATTGTGTCAAAATTCATAAATAATTATAAGAAACACCAAAAACCGGATTTGTGATATACCTACGCGATTTCTTCCAGTCAACCCGTAAGTTGCAATTGGATGATTAGAAGGCACGGAAAGTTAAGTGTTTATACAAAATATTGATGTATTCCCAAATTGTTGGTATGAATAATCACACATTTATTAAAAAGTTAAAACTCATCATTCACTAAGCGGTATAAAGAATTTCGTTTAAATTGTTATCAACACCAATAATTTTAATTTTACATCCAAAATTCACAGAATGATGGTATAATTTCGAGATGACACTGAACTAAATGATTACCTACAGATAAATAAAAATTCCAAGAAAATTTAATGCATCAATTTTATATTTTGTCTCTAATGGTAGCTCCATGTGACTCAAAATCAGGAAATCTCATATTTGAATCCTCTGTTGTCACACTAATACACTTTCATGATCATAACACAAATATATTGTTTACATGAGGGTGTCCCGAGTGAACTTGGAATCATTTTAAACCTACATTTATCTGTATTAAAAATGCTGAGTGTTTCCAAGTGAAATATTAACGTCATATGAATGTTAAATTAATGCTTTAAGTTTTAAATGATCAATTAAACAATGTTCAAATGACAGATGTCGCATCACTAATTACGCTCTTACTGGTATTGATTCTTGGTAGACAAACGATTGGACGAAAGTAGATTTCTATTATCAATCTGTGATTGACGACTTGCAGAAGTAATTACAAACTTTTATATTGTAGTTTTGCCTTTGTATGTTTAATAATAATATTATTCAGTAGAGTATCTTATATTCAAAAGATGCAACATTGTACCAACCATTAGTTTATTTTGAATATTGACATTTAATTGGGTGCCAATTCGAAAGCTTAGAATATTCTATTATATTATACCTAGAAATGAAAAATCTATATGTCGATGGTTAAAGGCACAAAAGATGCATGTTCACTATATAGGTGAAATGAGTTAATATATGCACAAGATTGTTTGCAACGTCTTTTATGTCCTGAGCACATTATTACCAATTATACTTTCATCATTATCGAAATATTTCATAAAAACAAATGCCACATTTATTCTTGAATGAACATTTTTTTGTGCAAAATGTAATATACCTACTATACTACACCCTCACACCGTGTCCCAAATGGGGTAGGCAGATAAATGTAATAATTGTTTGGTCATTTAATTTTCTTAAATTTAATGATATATTATTTTGTTAAAACTGTCACTGTCTTAATTTCACTTGTAAATGTTATATATGTATATTGTAACATGAGTAATAGGCTTATGCCGAGGATTTTTGTAAATAAATAAATAATATTTGAGAACGCATTTATATCGACTTCCTTTATTATTTTAAAGCACGCGTTCATCGAGGACATTTTTTAATTTATTAATTGAGAATCTCAAACTTTGCATACATGTTTTCTTGAAATTGTCAAATGTGAACATGTATCTTCTGTGCTTTAAACCATCGATATATGATCCATCACCAAGCAAGTTGAGAATATAATTATAATAATAGGAATGAAAAATCGATACATGATCCGTCACCACCAAAGTTAAAATGATAGAATCCCATTATTTATTCGAAATATTTTTGAATCGCTAAATAATAAAATCTTTATCCTTTCCGTAGGTACCATTCAAATAAAAATACGTTAAAATTTCAAAATATTGCCTCGTAATGTGTCATAAATTTTATTGGCTGATATTAAACCACCCAATATTTGGTAGTAACAATTTATTTTCCGAACATCGAATCGAATATTAGGTCCATAATATTTCAGAAAAGCATGAAGCGGAAATTCCAATTTTAAATTGAACGGAAAAGCAATATTTGCTCAGGAAACGGAAGTCTGTGGAGTGAAAGGTAAGAACAATGGTCATAGGAAATGTTTATACAAACGAGTGCTGCTACATAAAATAGAGGGTAAATTGACTCAAAATGGACACAATATGTTCCACTCATTATTTTTATAAATTGTTGAGAAAATTCACTTGATACTATTTTTATACAAACACAACTTTGACCTAAATAAACTAAAATGTAACATTTTTATATCCATGTCACGACTTCATTATTTTTCTGTAGACTTTACATTTATCCAAAGGGTAAATGACCATAAATGGTAATACTTATAACTCATATTCTCGTCAATCATATAACTTGCATAGGTAGATGGAAAAAAATACTCATATATTTTTTTTGATAAGGATATACTAGATCAACTTGTTTATGATTCTACAAAAATAAATGAAAATCTCAAAGAGAATACTTGGAATGATACTAACACAACTTTATGCTATATGTTATCATTTTTTTATTAATACATTTAAATACTTAGTATCAAAACTATACCTACCAACTTCAAACTTATGTTATTGTTTAATTTATTCAATGTTTAATTTATTCAATTATAAACAATACCTCAAAACAGCAACTAAGGTTGCTGGTGTCAGAGGCGTGCAGTATTACAAATCTGGTAAAACAATTCATAAATTTAAATTATTTGATATTATAGTAAAATATAAGACACCAGAGCAAAGAATCACAGATCAGCAACACTATTGAAAACAAAAAACACAAAACACTATCACAAACATTGAGAAGTCACTACCAACTCTTGAATCCTCTTTCCAAACTCCTTAGGATATTTACATTTTAAACTTGGATCTTCATTCATCTTTGTTTTAAGACTGACCATACCTATTGGTTTTTATTTCCGTATAAATACGATTATGCGTGATTTAAATCTACGTACTGTTTTCACGTCACCATGAGGGATCCTCGAGGGACAGAAGAAGAGTTGATAGACCTAGGCTGAATGAAACTGGAGGATGGCGAAGATGAAAATCCAACAAATTACTTCAGGTGACGGACTGGACAGTAACCTATGTGTTATATGAGTATTAAGTTCTTATTAATAGTGTTCTTCTTACTTTGCTTGAAGCATTGCTTAAATTACATACTACTATGGAATTTCAAGGGGCAATTAATTTACATAAGTAGCCTAAGTTTTAGCAAAATATTAAGTCCAAATTATCTACCCTAAAATATAATATTTAAGTAATAACAAGGTTTATATCGTACCTAATTGTGGTGAGGTGTTGGTAGATGTTGACAAAGATAATAATTTAATTATTTTTTTTATAAAAGTATACTTAAATAGACTTTAGTTCAATTAGGTTTATTTTCTTTAAATATGTCAAGGTGGTAGAAATAAGAAAAAAAATGTATCATGTACCTATAACTATAAACTTCACAAAACTGTTTTTTGAATACCAAACTATGCTTGCGTAAAACAAGTAATTCCGTAATTCAATACGAATTTCTTTGCCGGGTTTACTAACTAGTTACATAATGAAATGAATAAAGCCTGTAAAGACGTTTGGATAAGAATTACTGAAATTATTCAGCGAGAAAGTATGGACCCTCGTGTTAATTTATTCTTATTCAAAGCTTTTATGTTCACAGTAGTATTATTGTAAAAGCGTTACTACTTACACCAATAGTAATATTCCCTTAGAGCTTACAATTGTTTGTTGAGTTTTAAGATTTGTAACCAAATAATACGCGAGGTACTAAACAATTGAAAACGTTTGTTTTACAAAATCTAGTTACTTAAGTTTTATGTTACTTATTTTTAAGTTTTTGCACAAATAACAGTTTATCCTTCTTAAATTCATTTTACATTTTTTTACGCTTTAGCTCTTGCAATGCTTTAAAGAGAATTATTATTATTATTATATCAATATTAAAACATATTTTAAAGACTGATTCAATTTGTTGAGTCAGTAGCAAATGATTTGTGATTTTCAGGTGTAAACTAAGTCATGCATCGGGACGATTTCCCATAAAATTAATTATTTGTATTAGAAGTTACTCTCAGACATTTCAGATTGTGTTATCCGGCTATACTAATAATATTTTTAGAAAAGATTTTAAAGTGTTGGTTCACTACACAAACTCTTTTTATTTTATTTAATTTCTGCGAATGTTCATAAATATATCATAGAACAAACGTTACAACATCTCTATGAATAGTCATTTAGTAGTATAAAAATCTGATTACTGCGTAATACAGGCATGTATCAGGTATTTTCTTTCATAATATTATATTTGGTGTGGGTATAATATTTCTATCAACACAGGCTATTTGACATAAAAATACTTGACAAAAATAGTGTCACGTTGTGTAGTTAACGTTAATTCGTAGAACGGCGTTAAATAAGAGGAGTCATAACATTCTATCGGATGATAAAACATGAAATATCTGTTCTAATAATAACGTTTCAATTATGAAATATAAACAATTACATAATCGTTTAACACAAAAATTTATGACTTATTTTTTTAAAAAAAAAACTCATTTCAATGTCCTTTTCGTGACAGTAAAAATATAAGACATTTAGAATGAGTGGCAAACCTCATCACTGAATCGGTGATATTTTTGAGCACCTATCTTTTAGAAGACATTCAAAAACTTACGTAAAAAAGTGAAGGCCAATTCTCTGTCGGGTGTTCCACAGAACGAAACAAAAAACAGTGTTGTTTTTTATTATATAAATTATATTGAATTAAACATGTTAAAATATCAAATCTGCAATGTTTTCCGAATGCGTGCTTTTTAAAGAACACTCAAAAATAAAACAGAAAATAGAGGAAAATCTATTCCTTGCCAGGGGCTACATGGGTCAAATTTCATTCAACTTCATATAGTCTTTCAAAATATTTTTAAGCAATACTCTGTAATATTTAATTCAATAAATAGAATTATGTGTTGCAAAATATTATGTGTAGCATAATATAATATGTAGCCAAAGTATAATAATTTCTTTGAGCTTTTACTAAAACATGGGCGGGTGAGAATAAATCATGACTTATCCTTATTTAATGTCCGTACATTCATGTCTTGAAATAACGCGACTGTGTGGAGGACTACCTAAATATAATATACCTATATGGAATGGAATCAAAATAAATTATTATAAATAAAAATATTTTTCGCAGATATGAGAATTATTACCAGCTTTATGACTTGGTAGAACTTTTAAATTATCACCATATTTCTCTCTCTGGATTCAAAACACAGTCAAAGGTTTATCGTTAGTAAAAAATATACTACTACTACTACTACTACTACTACTACTATACCATCACGGCATATCCCACAAGTGGGGTAGCCAGCAGACCAGCTGCATATAAAACATGCAAGCTATCTTCTCCGTGCCAATATAAAATTAAGACATTCAGGATGGGTGGCAAACCTCATCGCCGAATTTAAGATGTAAAATGTCTTATTTTTTCGAACACCTGCCTTTTACAGGACACTCGAAAACTTATGGAGAAGAGTGGGAGACCAATTCTTTACCGGGTGCTCCACGGGATAAACGGGTAAAAAATATATCTATAAGAAAAAAAATGTTTTCCTTCGCACTAATAAACAAAGTTTCTTTTTCAATTATTACATTTCACTGCAAAGTGTGCCAAATACGTTTCATGTATGAATTTATGTTTAATAACAAAATCAGGAAGATAAATCATTTACATCAAGGTCGGATCTATAACGGAAAGTTACAAAAAAGTGAAGATCCATCTGCTAAATATTTCTCAGTACGAAGAAGTGAACATTCTTCCGTAAATTATTTATTTTGTCGTTTGAAATTATAAAAAAAAAATATTATCTCTGCCATGATTTATAGCTTATTTATTTCACTATAATATTTCATTACAGAGATGTTTTAAAAAAGCAAGGATAAGTAAGATAGAGTTAGTTTACCGCATCAGTAACCACCCTTTGTGTCTTTACCAAATTCTTGCGTCTTATCCCTCCCCGTTAGAGAATTTGGCCGAAAAATTATTTCCCTCAGATATTAAGGCTCTATTATTGGCCTAGCTTTATAAAGTTTTTTTTTTTAAAAAAAGATATATCTGGATTTTTGTTATAAACCGAAATACAACCTCATACACCTTTCGCAGTAAGCTACTAAAAGCTTGTGTCGTGAAAGTGGAGTTTGCCGGCACCTGGTACCGAACCACGGACCCCTTGTTCACGAGGCCGATATATTAAAATAAGTTACGTTTTTACGGGGAAAAGAAGTCACTTCTAAAAAAAATATTAAATTATTATAAAGTAAGTGAATAAATGTTCTGAAAACTGGGTGAGGAACGTAAAATTACATTGATGAGGGATTTACAATGCTCTTGAAAGAATCATTTGAAATAAATAAATCAAATCAATAAAAAAATCATTTGTTTTTAATTTCTTTAATACACTGAAATTTATTTGAATTATGATTCAAAGAACCTCTGAAAAAATGCCGACGTTTAAAAACTACGTGTCTTGACCACTTGATCAAAGTCTCATTAATGGTCGCGTCTTGAGAAATCGGCGTGCATGTATGAGAAATTGCACAAATGTGGTAGAAGCGAATGGAGTATATAAAAATATATTAATATGGCATTCCGTTCTCTCTGCCTACCGCATTTGGAATACATTATAAGAGTTAAGTGTAGTATAGTATATCTATGTTCTTTTAAGAACTTTAAATTACTGCATTAAATAAGGCTTTTTATATGTACAATTGAACATATTATTATACTCGTAGGTAAAAAGGCGATGAAATAAAAAATGCACTAGTGCGTAGCGTCTGATCTTAAATAAAGAATGTCTGGAGTACTAAGCAAATAAAATATATAGTGATAGGTACCAAATAAAAGGAGTTCAGTTTGTTCAAAATATAAAAGTTCTCAACTGGAACTTATTGCGACTAATATTACTTAAATGGACTCTCCAGCTTCATACACTGAGAAAAATACTAACAAAATTTCACAACGAATCATTTGTACGTACTATCAGATTAGGACCAGAGATAGTACAAACGATTCGTTAGTACGAATCTATAATATTAACTCTTCGCAAACAAATTGTTGGTAAATTTACCAATGATTTTTTTGCGAAGAGTTAATATTATAGATTCTTACTAACGAATCGTTTGTACTATCTCTGGTCCTAATCTGATAGTAGGTACGTACTAATGATTCGTTGTGAGTATTTTTCTCAGTGATAGTTCGTTTGTTATTACAAAATACTTTCATTCACTTATTGTTGAACAAAAACAAACAGTTTATTTTATTAGACAGTGCAACTACTTTCTATAAATAAAAATATTCTAAAGGATGAAATTAATTCTCTAAAGAATATAAATACGTGTCTAAACAGTAACGTTGTCGTAGAATACACTATTCATATATTATTATGTTACAAGGTTATTATATATTCGGATTCTTTTTTTAAGGAGAAAAACGAAATCAAATAAATTATGACCGAATCGAAACTCAATCAATAAAACTGATAAGATAGAACTTGTTTAAGTACAATTTAAATGAACTTGTTCAAGTACATAATATTTGCCCCCAATCAGATAAAGCAATAAATAGGAGACAATAAATAACTTGTATCCACTCGTATAACTATTCAATGATTTTCTGTTGAAGTAGTTTTGTATTACTTGTTTGGACATAGATAAAACAACAAGGGATTTTGTCACTTTAATCTTTCTTGGAAGTTAAATCCATCAGATCTTTAGTAAGCTGTCCTTGATATACTCAATATACGAGGGTTGGTTGATAACTCGTGTACAAATGTTTGTAGAGTGTACTCACATATGTAAAACGATCTTCAAAAGTATATCGGATGACATAAAGATGCCAAATTCTTTTTCCATACGCGTGCAGAAGTTTGAGGTAGGTAAATGAGTTCATCCAGTGCTTTTTGAGAAGCGGAAATATAGAGACTTTTGATGATGAAGACGAATGACTTCTTCAGCGCCGTTGAAGGGTTCGTTGGTTCGAGAAAAAACCAAAGAACATTTCGTAATTTTGTAGTAGCAAAATTAAAAAACTCATTTTAAACATTAAAATATTTTTGTAGCCTCAACTATATTGAAAATTAAATTTATGGTTTTAAAGCCTAAGAATTATATTTCAATAATTTTTTATTCCCACGTAGTTATTTTTTTATGTTTGAGTTCTACAAGCATCTATAAATCATTTATTTATTTTTGCATAAAATATACAGCCAGTTTTACATAAAAAAGCTTAAAAAAATCCTAAAATTATTGGAATATATTAGATATATTAGAAAAATAAAACTCGAGTATAATAAATATTAGTACACAAATAAGATAGAATTACACAAAATATTGAAAAAGGTACCCATATAAAGTATCAATATTGAAGTTAAAACTAATTTAGTTTAAAACTATTTGAATAAGTTATAAAACTGTTGGTTGTTTATCTCGAAACATGCATAATATTACATGCAAAGTAGATAACTTATAGAGTACCCAGCAATGCAACAATAACGCAGCGCGTTAAACCGAACTATGAACGATTCACGTACAATGCACCACGTCTCTTTAATCGCCACGCATTGTTTGGCAACCACCTACGTGTATGAGGAAAGTGTCACCTTTATTAAAACTTTATTATTGTCATGCATAAAATTACTTTTCTTACTAAGAGACATTATAGTAAAAAAAACTAATGCACACATTCTGAATACAAATTATTTCGCAGGTAGGTAACAAAGGACGAACGTGAAAACTTGTATAATGTGTAGATAACTACGATTGATAGAAATAAAATTCAAACAAATTTATCCAAGACATGTTTGTTTTTGTTTGAAGTTCCTTCAGAACTTTAAAGACAAAGAGTTTTATTGTATAGGATGGTTGAGAAAGTTTATAGAAAAAACTACGTGAGTGGTTTATTTGATAGGTAAGTAGGCTAGTATAATAGTATTAGAAAGCTCTGCTGAGTTATAAATAGTGCTTCCTTATGTGAAAGTTTTGATATCGTTGAATTTTTTCGACACCCACCTAAAACTAATAAGGGATGATTTTTATTATTATCTTTAAAATGTTAGCCTGCACTGAGACCATTACAGTTTTTGGCCAAAGCGATCTCAGCAGTAAAAAACAAAATCCAAAAAAAAGTACGAGAGTGCATGAATGATGTTTTCGTGGACACCAAACAAATTTGAAAACACATGCAATGTGGGTAGGTAGGCTGTAACTTGTAATACTCTATAACAGACTTTTTAACCTTGTCTAACTTTGTTTAACTTTATCCGTTAAAACATCACTATCACTTAGACATTTCAAATATTGTTTTCTAAGTTATAGTATCCCAGCTCACTGAAGGTATTTTTTTAATATAATTTGATATAAATAATGTTAAAAAATTGCTTCTATAGAGAGTAATATGCCTAGAGATTCTCAAGGTCTATGGAAGTTCGTAAATGGGATGAGGAGTGATCGAGTCGAAATACCCACAAATCTTTTTTATAATAACCATTACTCCAAATCACTCCAGGATGCAGTCAATCTTTTTGCCTCATTCTTTCAAAGTGTATATGATCCTTCAACTGCATGTGCCAACTCCGACTTTTCATCAGAAATGAGAATCGACTTATACATCGACAATGTCACACTTGAAAGTGTAACGAGCTTGAGGGATCTTGGCATCACATTCACTGAGAATCTGACTTTCAATATTCATATTGAGGAAACTGTTGGTAAGGCAATGAAAGTTCTTGGTTTTATCTTTAGATTGTCGGTGGATATGAAATTTATTCAATCTTACAGGCTACTGTTTGTATCTCTAGTCAGACCATTGCTAGAGTATAACACTGTGGTGTGGTCTCCAAACTATGCCATACACATCAACAGTATTGAAAGGGTGCAAAGAAAATTTTTAAGATTAATTAATTTCAAGATGGGTATTCCCTTGGAAAATATTGACTATCCCGCTTTAATGAATGAACTCAACTTGCCCAGTTTACAAAATCGTCGAGGAATGTTCGATCTCTGTCTTCTGCATAAATTGTTAAATGGAGCAATAGATTCTTCTGAACTTCTCGGACTTATCCAATTTCATGTCCCGACTAGATCTACTAGGCAAACATCACTGTTTCATGAGCAATACGCCCGAAACAATTATATGTTTCATTCCCCTATCTGTGGGCAACGACAAGGGTGAAAAACCATAACCTGGTTGCAGATCCAACTGTACAGCTTCCAGGCTCTACTTTGCCCAGAAAACTCGGGTGCACGCTGAACAGACTAAGGAGTGGGGTCGGATGCACAGCATCACACCTACATCAATGGGGACTCGCAGACTCTCCGTTATGTGAGGATTCCCCTATGGTACGTATCCATAGACTGGGTAATCTAGTAGAGGGTCACGCCAATGTCATTGCCGACAGTTTCACCAAATACAAATCTGACGTAATTGAATACTATTCTCAAATGTAATACCTACTGACAATGGGTGAATCGAGGGTTATTGAACATTTGTCTTGTTTTATTGCTAACCATTGTAATTTATTGTTTGTTTTGTGTACATATTATAATAATTCTCTAGTTTTATAATGCATTGATTTGTATGAATCATTTTCATCTTGATTTTTTTTTTTAAGTCAAGATATATTTTCTGTTAGTTGTCGTCTGAACTTTTTTATTTCAAAATTATTTAATTCATAATTCCTTTTTTTTTATTCCTGATCTAATTGATTTTTTTAATTCAAAATTTTATTTTTATTACTTTTTATTTAAAGACATTGATATTGTATCTGTGTGTGTTTGTGCATATTTTGACGTTACATATAAATTAAATTATTACTTTTACGAACTAACATCTCAATATTATATTTTGTTATTTTAATTATTATTATTACTTGTTATTTTGATTATTATTTTTTATGACTTTGAATTTGCTTGTTGTTGTTATATTTGTTTTGTGCTGTTAACATGTAAAAGGCGAAAGCCGTGAATGTGCTTAAATAAATAAATAAATTAAATAAATATAAAACTGTGTAAATATAAGTATATAATTTAAAGTCAAGGTTTCCACTGAAAGACTGACAAGTCGACGAAAGAATTATTATTATATAAATTTATGATGAAATAGTAAACCCAATTATAAGCAAAAATCTAAAAGATATTTAAATATATCATGTCACGAGTTTGTGGTGTTTGCATAACAGTTTCTTCAAATAGGAGCATTGTAAAATTGATGAAATGTTTAGTTTAACTTTTCACTTCGAATCCACATTGAAAACGCATTCAAGTTTTACACTATGAATTTCGGACTCAATATGTTCAAATTTGTTCAACTCGGTAGTTCGAAATTCGACTCTGATCAAAATATTTTCAAATTGAAGTTGGATATTTGATAGGAAACCAAATAAAATATAAATTGTGAAGTTGTACTTAATCTCATAATATTGACATGTTTATTGAACAAGAAAAAAATAATTATATAACATTTTTTTTTGTATAAAAACGTCAATCTTTTACATTCTCATCCTAGCTTTTTTAGGTATAATTTTTAGTTTGAATGGGCAGTATTTGAAAGAAATATACTAAAACCAAAATATAGGTTGCGAAAAACTGAAATAATCATACAGAATTACTGATTCAGCAACTAAATGTTGAGATGACAGAATTCGAAAATAACACATTATATGTAATACTAATGTATTATATGTCCATTTATACAGTTGATGATAATGATGTTGGATGATTTGTTTCATTGACGCCTTTTTTTACAAGCAAAATGAAACCAGCCAAAGACGCTAGATTCATTTTGCTTCTAAAAAAATTTGGCGCCGCAGATCGGCAGTCAGAACAACATCACCGGGTGCTGTCTGCCTAATCTTTGAGTGACCATATAACTATTTAGATGACAGGATTAAAACAAATATTTAAATCAAAACTAATTAGAAAATGGATTTAAAATAAACTATAGGTACCTATTTTAAATGTTTTAAAAATAATAAATAAATAAATCTTTATTGGCCATAATTATTTTACACAAATACATAAACAATAATATACAACATTACAAAACGTGACAAATAACAAAATTAGGCCAAAAGGCGGACTTGTTGCTGAGCAACGTCTTCCAGTCAACCCTATAACATTAACATAAAAAAATAGGTTTATGCCTATACAAATAACCAAAAATAAAATAAACAAATAATAAAAGAAAAAAAAAAATAATAAAAGTACCGGAACCCAAAGAGAAAAAGTATAAAAGTTTTGGCCTGTAGAACAATTAATAAGGTTGGTAGGTACCGCTTTTATATCACTTGTCTCTTTGTACCCGTATTGCCTGATTAATCCTCAAATCCTTTGACCAATGTGGAACTAAATTTACATAATTACTTACCCTTTAAAACATATGGCGTAAATTATGAGCTTTTATTATTAGAAGATATTATTAGGTAGACTGTAATCAATTCTAAACCTTTCCCCATTTTCAAATAATTTGTTATTGATTTATTCCTGAATTCTAAATACAACCTAGACAAATTGGCCATTGGTACATTAATTAAAAGGAAACAAATAAAGATCAATATACATTTTATAATTTTAGATAGGTACTGAAAAATTATCTAAAAATTTTTTCTGAATTTATGAATGTACGCAAAAAGCTGTATATTAATCATCACACAGATTTGGTTGCTGGAAAACTAAATAGGCCGAGTCCTGCAATAGGCGCATTGGGCTCCCTGCCAAACAACGACAAGGGGAAGAAGACGATGTTTGTATCTAGTTAATATTTATAAGTCGAATTTACTTTCACATTGGGCGATTTTTCGAGAACATAGTGAAAATGGCTTCATAATTGGGACTTAATAGATATAAAGACGATTGTTTAATCTCTTTTGGGTAAAAATATTCAACTACCTGATTCGATGACGTTTGATCTATGATAAATCAAATATAGAAAAAATAATATGTGGTAGCTCAAGTAGGTACCTATATCATAACTATTATTCTAGGTATCTATATATCTACAGATTAAGCTTATTCAAGTTACCATCAAGTAAAGGCATTAATCATTCCTGGAAGCTTTTGAAGTGTTGAGAATCCATTAGGTATCGACCCGTTGTTACCGTTATTATATACAATGGGTCGCTTTCAAGGTGTTTTAATGATACAGGTAATGAACTTGACATTGAAATGAGTATCCAAAGGTTTGAATGTCACCCTTTCGATTAATCGATCTGCGTTTTGTTTTGACAAAACTTTTAATTTCAATGTCGATATAAATTTTGTTATTGTTGACGTACTTTGAAAGTATCAGAATGTACACGTACTCAATTAAGCAGTTTGTAAAATAATCAAACGTGTTTTAAAACACGTACATTTCAGAACCTTGAAAGACAAAGGGAAGATCATACATCATATACCTTCATTTGTCTTTTCTTACTTCGGTATTCTTATCACATTCAAGCAGATCTCGTGATCGCATGAAATAAATGAAGACGTTTCTACGAAAACTGGAAAAACGCTGAGAGATAGAGAACTGAGGAAATAAGGAAATAATAGGATACGAGATGAGTGTAGTGTATAAAATGCATGTAAATATATTGTGACATGCACCTAAATATATCGTTACATATGAGGTAACGTGGAGTCAATGGATGATGTAGAAAGTTTATGTGCTTATAAATTAGTATTTTATAATGAGGAATGGAAAAATCTCAGATAGCCGCGTACTTAAGAGCCCTTGATAGGTAGGGAACTCGAAATTGTCACATGATTTTACGCAACCATTTTTCAACATTGATTATTAATTAATTGCAATATTTTCGTGATCGAGATGATATTTTTACTGTTTGTTTTTGATAATATCAAAATTTGAACATATTTTAATGTATTTTTAATAATAATAAAAAAAATAACCGAGAGATTCATGTAGAAATTATCGATTGAAAAACACCTTCCGAAATTTCATCACGACTAGCAGAGGTATTTTAAGACAATCATCTTAGAGGTTACATAAATGATGAAGTAAATTTTGCTCCAAGGATGCTTTAGAAAAAACCTATTTTTCTTAAATTTGGGTAATATTTAGCCGTATTTTTTTTAATATGCGAAAAAAATGGGATTTGTGACGTGCACATAAGAAAATATAATTTTTAGTTCGTCAAGTTCGAATAAGGAAAACATATTTAAAACAATTTTAATTGAATAATTTGTCATATGATTATAATAGCGTGATGTGTTATTTATATTTTGAAATTTTCATTTTAAATTTTCCGCTTGCGGGAAAGTTTTTATGAAAATTTCCGTAGAACTCAAAAATCGGGTTAGTTCGGCCAGCCGAGCCAAAGAGTCGGCACGCTGTTGAATCTGCGTCTGATTATTTATTTAAAATTATTAAAAAATAGAGATGGTTTTATGCTTGAAACTACATAATTACAGCACTAGATTACTTGATTTTTACCAAGGAAACATATTTTTATATGTGTCATCAAGTAATCCCTATATAAATGTTTTTTTTTCATAAAAAAAAAACATTATAACTTAATATACCTAAATAATATTTATTTCCATATCTGTCAAAATGCGAATCGACGAATACGAGAATGAGTGTTCAGTACTATAGATGAGGAGTTCACAAGTAAAGGCACACCGATCCATTTTTCACAAATATTTAACTATGAATGAAGTAAAATAAATCAGTGAAGTTGATATTTTTCAACCGACGGTTCTCGGTGGAAATTCATGTTGAATTACTTACAAATAAATCACTTATTTATATTATATCCACTGTGACTTTTAATCAATAAAAAGTCACAGTTTAAACACTACAAATAAGTGTTTTATATAATTAATTCAAATAAATTAGTATTTTTTTATTTTTAATTTAATGTTGGTGAACTTGTTTGTGTACTTAATAAAACTGTAGATTGACCTCAGCATATCCGCCTATTTCTCTTTTTGCTTATTAGTTGCAACATATTTCTTTTCTAATGATAAACGCAAAGTGCCAGCTAATATCCAATTATTAAAAGATGAATACAGAAAATATGCTCTTAACACTAAATTACAGTTCGTATACCTTACAAAGACTATGATAAAATAATACAAATACATAGAAATATATCCGGTATCAGGGATCTAAATTGCTGCCGGTACCTACTCTGCAAAGAATTCACCAAATTTATTTAGGTATGCTGTTTTCTTAGTTTCAATGTTCTAGAGTTGATGTAGGTAACTTTGTGTATGAACTCCTCAGAATGACATTCACCGATGTCAATATTGTTGTCATAGCAACATTTTGTTATTTTTGTGATTATTAGTATTAAATCAGAAATATACTAAATACACTGATTTATAGTTTTATTTTAATTTTTTCATTATTTAAAATGACGAAAGAGTCATTACGAATGTTAAGAAAAAATAAATTAGCTACATATTATTCACATGATCAAAATGAGTGAGTATATTATAATGGTTGATTTATATTATATCGTTTTTGACATATTTTTTTTTTTGTTACGTAACCTTTCCTAAAGTAATTATTAAAAATAAAATATTTTAATACGCGTGAGTAAGCAAACAATGCAGCATCACTCATATATTGGGTGCAATGCCAAAAAGAGAGAGAGAGAGAGAGAGTAAGCAAACAATGTTTCTGATAGAATAAATTAATAAATTCTTTATGTTTTATACTTTCCAGATTATCAGATGATTAGATGATTAGTGACATTAAAACGGTGATGGAGAATTACTAAGACTTGAATTATCATTTGCAAATGTAAGTACATAGTTCTTAACTGATATCCTGATATTTAGGTATATAGTAAAATCAGCACGTATTATCTTATTTTCATGTTACTATTTCAAATAAGCTGATATATGAATACACGCAACATGTTTGAATCTCGGATACATATGTATGTTTTAAAACAAGCTTTGGTACAATTATTATTATTTTATTTTATGTATTTATTCATGATGCTATTCACTAGTTTGCGAATGATTTAAGTATTCCATAAATGTAATAAGTAATAATATAAAATTAGTTTGTGAATCAATAGTGAGAAAATGGTTTAATGTAAAAATATATCTCAGCATGCATTTGATTTTTAGATTATTATGAGTATTCGAAGTTTTCTAAATATGCATATTATATATTTACATATTTGCAGAAACCACTTTGCATGTATGGTTACTATGGAAACATATAATATTTATATTTTGACATTCCATTTCCACGTGAAATTTTAGCACAAAGACATTGTACTTTAATAAGACTGTGCATTATTGGCCGGTTTCAATAATCTATCTATCCGCTCCTGTCGATTGAAATCTATTGTGTTCTATATTTTGAATCATACATTTCAATCGATAGTCACGGATAGATAGGTTATTGAAACCGGCCATAAGACACGATTACACATTAAATCACTTTATTGCTATAATTTTGTTTTATTTCGATGATGAAAAAATACTCTGCAAATATATGGACAGATTGTAAATTTATCCTTGGATTATGATGACTCAAATCTTTTTTTGTGATACTAAAGATGCATGAATCATTCTCTCCAAATCCCGGCCTTTTTGTTGTTTGCAATTTAATGGTGGAGTCAAAAATAATAAACAAGGGAAAAACATATTAAATATTCTTTTATACTTTTGCAGCACTGGTGCCACAGTCGCCGTTTCTTAAGGCAGCCATCATTGTCACTTAATTTGACGTCCCAGAAGAAAGAATAAATTATGGTCAACTCAATGCAGAATGGTGCAACAAATTATGGATAAACTCAAATATACCTACTTTACGTGTACTTTTTAAGGTGTATAATATAAATTATATAATTTTTGCAGAATAAAACTGAGTATTATTAAAAAAAAAGTATTTGAGTACTTTATTGGAAATATACCCACTTATACGCCCACATATATGTACATACAACAAGGTAGACATGTAAAGCTAATAAGCTTTTTTATGACCAATGATTTGATGAATCTATCTATACCCTCACGCCACATCCCATGTGGAGTAAGCAGAGAGAAGGGAACGCCAATTAAGTAAACACCTACCACTATCCAGCAAAAATAATAATAGTCTACCTACCTACGTGTTTGCTATATTCATGTATAGGTATATGTAGGCCTATTTATAACTCTTGGGGCATGAATGCTATCTCGCAGGTGGGCCTTGTTGACCTCTGGTGCATCAATTGCATTATACATGCCGTTTTTTCAATGGAGTGCACAATCTTGTTAAAAATTATGTCTTTGTACGCAATGATTTTTGTGTCATTTGGTGTCATAGATAATGAGTGAAATATACATCACGTACGTCGCATTTTTTATCTCCTTTTTCACTTACCGCAAAAAGAGAGACAGTGATTTTTTAATGTTCGTAGTTTTTCGGACATAATATTAACTATATTTACGTGTGTTAGTGACCAAGTGGTGTATAGATAATGAGTGAAATATACTTCATTTCTTTATCTCCCTTTTCACTTACCGCAAAAAGAGAGACAGTATTTTTTTAATGCTTCGTAGTTTATTGGTTCGTACGTAGTTTAAAAGTTAAAATTTGGAGTAAACACCTGTTTTTAGGCAATTTTTTGCATATAGTCGAACGATTTCAAATTAAATTCTGGCTGTGAAGTCCTGTTAATACAGCAATCAATTGGCGTGCATACTTGAGAAACTACAATAAGGTAGACATAATTAAAGTTATGTGCAAGGACTGGTTGAATACACTTTTTTCGTTTTTCAGTATCCGAATTCGAGCACACTCACACAATTGAATTCACGAACACACACAATTCACAAGTAAGGGCCCGATCTCTGTTTTCTCTTACTTTCCCTAGGAGCCGGCATGCGATAGATACATCATTTGATATTTCAGTGTTTTGTTAAAGAAAATATAAACATTACATTTTATCTACAAAAAACTTAATACATTTTACTAGGAATAATCACAATATTGTCACACGTATGTACAATAATATTTTCTGAAGACAAATCACTTTAGTTATTATAAAACAACAGGCGCAGGTAGGAAATGTTTATTTCATTTTGTTTAGTATTGAATTTTCCGTATTGTTAAACACACATTACTTTAGTAGTGTAGGAAGTAGTTCAAATTCATGCTGAACTTGATTCAAGACAAATATTTCGTTTTAGCTTTTTTGCAAGAATACGCATGTTCCTCTTCACACTTAAATAAATGTTGTTTTAATTAGTATACTTTTTGCTGATCTATATATCTACACCTTTACAACGTTTTCTTCAAGTTGCGTAGCCAATAGACTTATTGTATATATAACTAATAAGTATGCAGGTTACCCTTTCCATGCCATAAAAATAAGGCATTTAGATTGGGAAGCATTATTCGCTTATCGATTTTTTTAATGTCTTGCATGTGATTATTCACATTCATATTTTTGAAGGTAGATTATTCCTGATTACTCGTAAATGAATGGATGGCCTTTGAAAATAGAATAGAAGGTAGATTTTTTTATTATTAATTAACATTGGAGGTAAAAGCTATATGTTTTGATTAATTTACTGAAGACAAAATATTGTTTGATATCAATAAACTCAAACTTCCCCGTAATGTATTTTAATATTTGACGTTTTGAATCCGGACTCTTTACATCCGTGACTGCAAAAATAATGTAATTTGATGTTTCGTTTTACTTTCATTGTTTCATTGATTGATTGTATTTGAAATTGTAATAAATTTTGTGAATGTATGTATGACAAGTTCAAGTGCCTTCTTAACAGGGGCCTAGGGACAATTGGAAAAAATAAAAACAACAATAATAAAAACAAAACTCTTTGAATGTTTTTTAAATATTCTACAATGCACATCCGTTACTTGATTTTTTAAAATTAGAAATTAATAAAGCTTTGAATTCAAACGTAAATATTGTAAATAAAGTAATAAATCATTATAAATCACCTCTTCTCACAATGTTTACAATGCCTAATCCTTAACAGGTGCAGCTATTGTTTTCAATTATTTTGTTTTTGTAGATGTTTTAACAAAAATATTAGTCAGTATTATCTCGCTCGTCAATGGTAAATAAAGGTTTACCGAAATCGATCGCGATTTTAAAAAATCAAGTAACGGATGTGCATTGTAGAATATTTAAAAAACATTCAAAATGTCTCGTAACTGTTACATAGTTAATCCTTCTAAAATAACTGATAAAACAAAACTCATTATGAAAAATCACCAGGACGTCGCGTCATTCACTCGAAAGACTACCAAAAAGACAGTTGAGAATCCACGACGCAGGAAGGCAAATCAGAAAACACAGACTCTAAACAGATGAAGAAAAGAACATTCATTCATACCATCACGACAGTGGGGTAGCCAGCTAACTAACTTCATATAACAAGCATGCCAGTCGTCCTCTCTGTGCCAGTAAAAGTTAAGACGATCAGAAAGGGTGGCTTACCCCATTGCAAAATCAAAAGTGTGAAATGTATTAAATGTGATGTTTTACAAATACCTGATATTTATAGGATACTCGAAAACTAAGAGAAAAGAGTGGGAAATCTATTCTTACCTCTGATTCCACGGAAAAAAAGAACAAGAATAAACTTGATATTCAAAATTTTCATTCGTGGTTAGACGGAATAAATCATTATACAGTGATAATCTCGCCACTGCATATCATCACATTTTTTCTTATGTAAACTGAATGGTTGATTTTGTTATGTGAATGATGATGTGCAAGAAGAATAAAATATATAAATACATAGACATATGTATTTATATATTTTATTCATTTATGACTTGCAACGCGGAACATTTTAACGGAATTTTTGTGTTCCAACATCGATGACCTTCAAGCATTAGCAATGTATTGTCTTGACGTTAGCGTCATTTAAAAACTGGATGCAAAATTTGATTGGCTGCATGACCGATTTTTTCTTAGAATTACCTTTCTAGTATATCTTTGTATAAATATAAATTTGTATTATGTTTCAGCTGAAAAAACTCAATAGTATCGTTGTGATGGGTGGGTAGTAAACAACTCAATAGTATTGTTGTTATGTGTGGGTATATATGCATAGGTGTAGCTGTAGAAAGTTTATACATAAGAATGTGTGGCATTCATTTCCTTAGATTTGGTCAGAACAAGTCCCTAGTGAAGTGTGTCTGCAGCATGCACGTAAACAAGTGGATTAGAAAAAAACACTACGTTTAGAAAATCTATATCTGTTCACTGCTAGCCCATAAACAGAATCCACCTGTGCTAACAGAAAATTAAAGCATTCAGGATGGGTGGCAAATCTCATCGCTAAATTTAAGTTGTAGAATATCTTTATTTATCGAACACCTACCTTTTACAAGACATTTACGATTAAGAGTTGGAACAATTATTTGCCAAATGCTCCATGGATATCAACAAAAGTCCAAGATTTATATATTCGAGTTTACTAATAAATATTTGAATTGTTGTATTTGTTTTTTGTGAATAAAACGTGCTACTGAAAGTTAAATCACTGAGATGTGAAAATTAACAGAATATAATAACAAAAAGTATATTCCAATCTTACTATCTAAGTACTTATGATATTACACCCTACACAACATACTGCGCTTTAGGGGATGAAACTATTATTGAAACTTTATGTTTCATAAAGCTGCTTTTGTGTTGGCTTAACTTTTTAATAAAGTTTACAATTTGTCCTTTTCATTCTTTTATGATTCGTGGATGTCAGGAGCTGGGTTGGGAATATCCTACAATGTATTATACCTACTATACAGTAGGGAACTCAACTCGTTTTTCGTTCTTATGCGTCCTGTCTCCCTCGGTGAAGAGTAGCATTGGTTGGGATGTCCCTTTTGGGAGGGAGAATAGTTTTCATACTACAGTACTCTGGTATCAGTGACCCCTGCGCTCACTGTCTTGGATCCTTAAAAGTTTCTGGACATCATATTTCTGCTTTATGGTAACAAATTTTAGTATATTTTTTCCTTTGTCTGCATTTTGGATTTTTGTCTCGTTAATAAAAATATACGTATCGGTGTTTGTCTTACTTAAAAGGATATTGAAAGTTTTACAGTAGTTTTAAAGATTTGGCCAGCAGAACATTCAGGCTGCTCACTGTGATTCGCCTGTTTTTAAGTGCGGATAAATAGGAGTCTTTGACTCCTGAGATATCCGGGTGTGTGGGTGGTCCATTCAATATATGATTATTATACAGTGAAAGATTATTCTCAACATTTTGTAAAAAAATTGCGTACAATTATTATCATACAAATAGTAATTAATAATGAAGAGACGACAAGGTCTAATATATCCTTCTATTTTTTGAGTTATTGATCCTAAATAAAGTGAATCATATTGAATTCGCAGTTGGCAGATTATGGTTAACTTCATAGGAGAGTCATAGGTCAAAAAATTGCCTCAGAATATCGCGAGTTGAATAATGTAAATAATGGTAATATTAGATAATAGTAATAGTCTGAAGATACCATAAGCAAAGGTGCAAACGTTCAGTTACATTGAATCTGGCATACGGGAAATTCAACAGTATTTTTTTAATCATGTTTCATTTGATTAAAATTTATTATATACTTAACGAACCTTGAAAATCTGAATATAATTTACATACTTATTTCAATTTAGCAAAACAAAAACAAATTTATAAGCACAAATAAAAAAGCAATCATAAAAGTTGACATAACCCATCTCAATTCCAATCATTAGTGTTACTAAGTCTTACAGACACTATTGACAATAATAGTTATTGACAATTGA
The DNA here is from genome assembly GCA_947579605.1 of Athripsodes cinereus. Lineage (NCBI taxonomy): Eukaryota > Metazoa > Arthropoda > Insecta > Trichoptera > Leptoceridae > Athripsodes > Athripsodes cinereus. The sequence goes on along the minus strand of OX388308.1, from coordinate 6,269,591 downwards.
AGTCTATCAGTATCAATTTCGATAAAACGAAACAAATGTAATGAAATAGGACAAGTGGAGTCTCAACACACATTATTACTGTCAATAATAAATAATAATACTGCCATCGTAACTAAAATCGTAAGAAACTTAATAAATCTTATTGCCGAACCTAATCTGTGTCACATGTATGTAATCAACGTGTTGTAGTTTGGAAAATTCACTTCCAAAGAGCGAAATAAATATCATCTCTTTTAATCACATTACTTACACTGATTAAGAAAAATATATTACGGCACTAACTGTACATTATTTTGCAAGAGGTTTTAGCTCTAAAAGTTTGCAAAAACCAGTTGAAAAAATGTGTCAGAAATATGAAAGCCATTTTTATAAACTGTTGGGAAAACATCTATTACTGTAACTACTACTGTTCCATCACGGCATATACTACAAGAGGGGTAGCCAGCATACCATCTGCATATAATAAACATGTAAGCTGTCCTCTCCATGTCAGTATAAAATCGAGACATTCAGGATGGGTGGCAAACCTATCGCTCAATTCAAGGTGTAATATGTCTTAACTTTATCGCTTTATTATTTGTTTATTATCACTCTTCATATATATTAGAAAGAAAATAAAATATTTAGTAATTCCTCTTTTAACTTTTAATTAACTTGCGAGCCGGCTTTCGAATCCGCTCTCATAATTATATAGTCAGGCAATGTTAAATCAAATACTTTTTTATATCAATTATAATAAACTTCAACCAAAAATGTCACTCGGTAAAGTAAACATTATCCAATATTTAAGTAACCAAACGTTTCAAAATTATACTCGTAAGTAGGTATGTATATGCTGAAACCTAAGCAATATCAACTTCATTCGGTTCGCTTCAACCTATCAGTTCCTTCAATGCAAGGATAGCTTACTTTTATTGATAAACCATTAAAACGTTTTATGACACACAATAGACAAATGTAAGAAGTGCTATTGTATGTTAATATTTTATATCACATTATGAAGAAAAATGGTTTGGGAATAAGGTAATATAAACAAAGTTAAAATGCCCTATTTTTTTCATGAGAGCAGAATTTTTTCCCACTAACGCCTACATTTGAAAATTGTTTTATTCTGAGAAATATGCTAAGGTATAAAAATCTTTGTATAAAAAATGGATAGGATTCTTAAGACTGTCATAGATCGTTATTCTCTATATCAGTTATTTATTTTTGTTCTAGAATAAAAAAAATATCTAATAACTTATTTCAAAAAGTTAGAAACATAAATTCTTATGACTTACAAATTGAAAATAATCAGAACTCTATTATTCAAACACAAGCAAAATTATTATTTGCATATCTAGCATTCTCAGCTTTTCAATTACTTATTTGATGAAATCGAATTTGCTACTTAATTTTCTGCAAAAGGGAATTACGCACGGTACTTTACTCGAGTCAGGTGTTAAAAGAGATTAATTGGAAATCGATAAATAATTCTACAGCGAATTTCGCCGACAAAAAGGTTTGATCAGGTAATAGAAATATAGAGACTTGATAATATTATTGTCACCATAATCAGCACTTTCGAAGTCATTATCTGTGAAAAAAATATTTTTTTGAATTTTAATTATAATGAATTTATGATTGCATAATGTGGCAGACACAAAATGACTTATCAACATGCTTAAAACACATACTTAGCATTCTGTTACGCATGTTTGTAAGGCTACCCTGTTTCTAAGTTATTTTATTAATCAAACTGAACATTGCACAACGAGTAACTAACACTTCAACATTACTTTAGAATTTCACATTAGTAAAAAATGTATTTGTAGGATAGACTTGATGATGAATTAAAAATAAACACAAATAAAAATAAGAGAAATAACTTTCCTTACTTGTGTAAGATGTTAAGTATGTGAGCACGTAATTTTAGAAATTTACAGAAATATATAAAAAGCATCATTATACCTAAACGTCTTTTCTAATATTACTTTAGTTCAATCACTTTCATTTTAAGTGTAATGTGTGTGTCTTAAGTGATTCATAAGATTATTTAGAGGGTCGTAGCTTTCGGAATAAAAATGGAACTCGTGTGGGAATAAATCCATCTTATATAATTTTGCCATTTCACATCGCGAATTTATTATTATCAGTGAAACAATTTCGTAGAAAGACTCGTAATAGGAAACTAATTGACTTGTAGCGTTAAAGTATAATAACGATATATATGATGATATTAAAATGTAACTCAAACCATGGACTAGTATTGTCTTTCCTACACACTTACTACTACATGAGGCTCTGTTCGCAAGTTGATCTGAAATTACATCGATGTTAAGTTATATTAAGTTACATTCATCGATTCTTTGTATGTCTATAAATGTCTATAACATAAAAATTGTTGTGGATGTACCTACAAACAAATACGATGGTCTGTAATTTCATTTGTTAATTTTTTATTTTATTTAACACGAAATATTTACAGAAAACTAACAATACAATACATACAATACTTAATTAATGTACAGTAAAGAATAAACGAATGTGCAGTACTTAATCAATGATACGATTGCCAAAAGTGCAAAAATACTCATGTACTATGGTATGGAACATAAGAAAATTGGGTACCAAACACAACGACAACACATTGCAAACAAAACACGGAAATGGTGACAATATTGTTCATTTGTTCAACCCGTCTAAAAGTAGAAGACTATAATAATTATTGTAATAGTTTTATTTTCAAAGTGTCCTGTAACAGGCGGATATTCTTAAAATATTGTAATTATCATCTTGAGTTCAGCGATGAGGTTAGACACTCATCCTAAGTGTCTTAATATTATTGGCACGTAGGCGACAGCTTACTTGTATAATACTTGTAGTATAGTGACTATCCCAGTTGTGAAATATGGCGTAAAAGTGTACTGTATAGAGACCTATATAGATTGTTCGTGATCATTGAATATTTTAAATTTATTATTTTATAATAATGGTACAATAGAGGATCCACGTTTAAGTTTCATCAAAATTAATTTCATCACTTCTATAATGTTATAAACTTATTATATTCTCGTTAACACTAATAAAAATAAACAATTTATAATACGTGCCTATATAATAAAATGTTTCAGTAATGTTATTTTCCGAAAATGGTTTCACGACCACATTCAAGTTCTTACATAGTATGAATATTTAATAATGTATAATATGTATGATGGCAGACTAGAAATAAATTAAATTATCTCTCACGTAGGTGACTAAAATAAAGAGTATCTTTATCATATAAAATGTAAACAAAAATTAGAAGGAGGCAGGATATTTCATTACTTGGTTTATTGATGAGTCATTGACTTAAAGATTATCAAATTACTTTTTAAAATTAACACAAAACACTTTTCACTATCAATTTTATGAAACTCGAGTACTTTCGTCAAGTTAGCTTTAATAAAATTGATAGTGAAAAGTTAACAATGTTTTGTGTGAATATTAAATATGTTAAAAATGTATTTTTATAAAGCCGTGGAGCACCCGGCAAAGAATTGGCATCTCACTCTATTCCGTAAGTTTTCAAGTGTCCTGTAAAAGATAGGTGTTCGAAAAAACAAAAACATTTTACATCTCAAATATAGCGATGAGGTTTACCACCCATCTAGAATGTTTTAATTTTTTGTTGGCAAAGAGAAGACGTCTTGCATGCCTATTACATGCAGCTGGTCTGCTGGCTACCCCACTTGTGGGAGATGCCGTGATGGAGTATTAGTAGTGATAGTCTTTTCACAATATGAACACACAAACCCTAGATGCTAGATCATTCAAATTACTTCCTAAAAATAATGCACTATTCTATCTATTGTCAATCTTCGAAAATAAAGTGTTTATAAATACCCAAATGAAATAAAATTGAACTTCTTTGTACGCAGGAAATTGAGCTAAATGTTGTAAGAATCGTAATGTTAAAGTGGCAATTTAAGTTCGGTACACTATGTAATAAATAAAATTGTCGCAATTGTTCTGATAAACCGGCAACAATGTCTGCTTTATAACTTAATGTACTTAAAGCGGAATGCTTGTTATTATGTTACCATAATATTATATGAGTACGTCGACATTATTTGCAGACATTTAGAGAAGGAAAGAGGTGAAAAGTGTGACTATAGTTTGTATTATCAATCATAAGACAAAGGATTATTGATTTTACACCCAATCTGTATCAAGTGTACTTCCTCAATCGAACGAAAACGATTATGTGTAAAATATACCTACAGTACTGCGATGAATTGGGTACCCATAAACCAATAAAAGTACCCATCCTGAATGTCTCCTTATAAAAGGGAACAACCTGTGTATTTATTACATGCAGCTAGTCTATTAGTTTCCGCATTTATGCGGTAAACCGTGAAGGTGTAGTAATAATTAAAAGTGGTAATCAATTCCATCAATTTATTTACGTCAACGTGAAGTTTTATAAGTCTTGCTTTTACAATTTATTTGACTCTCTTTGTTTGATCATTTCAACCAACTTTATTATTTTAATAGCCATACGTTTAGAACCTTCTTTAATTATCACCCTTTTTGACTTTGTCAATAATGTATATATATAGTCAACGGAGACTGCATCATACTTTCAACACTCTCATTATGAATAAAATAATATTGCCTTTTTCGAAAGTATTTTATGCCCCCATTCATATCTGTCTTTCAATCACAACTTCCATCTTTAAAATTATGAACTTTTCAATTTGTTAATTTTTTTGTGTGTCTGAAATGTAGTATTTTACCCGGTAACTAAATTATTGCATCCGCATTTCTCATTGTGAAATAATTGATCATTTATGATTTACAAACTCTATTCTTACTTCTTATTTTTATTTCAAACAAACCTCATCTAAAATTCACTTCTCCTTGGCTTCTTATAAAAGTTGTTTATGGATAATATGTATACAATCCCTCTGTTGGTAGGATTTGAAATGAAAAAACGAGTTGAAGATTTATTAATATTCTTTACTTACAATAACGGTTAAATTGCTATAAAGTATAAATATAAATTTTGTCATTAATTTTTTGTTGAAACTGATAAAATAATAAATAGTAAAATACTTTAAAACCCTTTTAAAACGAGTAGTGAGTATAAAGATACTGCATTTCTTATTAAATGTTGTTTTGACTGGAGTTTGATTATTTTTGGAAAGTTAAACAGGCATAGGAATACTTATAAAAATATGAGTTTTACCTTTTCGCGTGTGGGAGTTGAAATATTGTCATAAATGCGAAGAGAATTTACATGTCATTTCTGCCAGATGTCCTTATGGTAAGGACGGATGAATTATTCACAATTTATTATTCTCTCTCAAAAGTTAGATAAAAAGCCGAGACCCTAGCTAAGAAACATTTTTTATTGTTTCATTCCAAATCTGTGTAAAAGTTAACTAACAGATTTATTTTACTAAGTTATAACTGACTTTGGTCACAAGAGTGTAATTATTAATGTTTGTTAGTAGAATAGGTAGGTACTTACTGAACGAACTGTAAAAGGTCCTTAGAAAATATTAGTATAAGCTTTGTAAAAGAGATCTATCGAATCCTTTGAGAATAAACGGGCATCAGAAATAAATTGTACTAAAGACTGAAAAAAATCAACAATTTAGAATTTTCATAGTCTCTGTAAAAGTCGAGTATCTTATGACACAAAAAACACGTACAAAAACTTTTCTCTACAAAGATAGTTTCAAGGATTTATTCTGGTCTACATACATTAAATATATTATACGTAGTTTTTCTTTACATATTAGTTTAACTTTGATAATATGATTTGACAAAGTATCATTTCCTGGAGTATATATGGAGCGATGTGGTTTGCCACCCATCCTGAATGTCTTGATTTTATATTGGCACGAAGAGGACAGTTTGCATGTTTCTTACATGCACCTGATCTGCTGGCTACCCCACTTGTGGGATATGCCGTGATGGTATAGTAGTAGTAGTAGTAGATACCTATATGATACAATGAAGATACTAAAGATCATTTCATACAAATATTGACGAATGGCATTTTTTGGATATATCGAGTTCGAAATAGAACGAACGTGTTTTGGTTGAATAAAGTTTGAATTCGTATTATGAATATTGAATTTTCTTATTCATTTATCATACCACAGTAAAATATGGTAAGTTTACGAAATATCTGTAATGACTTGGATTTTTTGATATATTTTTTTTATATTTTAAAATATGAATCATGATACGAAATAAATCGGAATCGAATCTAAATCTCTCTAACAAGAGTTTGCGGTTTTTAAAAAGTCAAAAACAGTATCGTTTATTTAATACGAACCCTCTAACTGAAACAAGAAAAATATAATAACGAAAAAAATAACATGTCATATAAAAGTATGCCAGTTGTAATACAATCCTGATTTAACCGCATAAATTTTGTTTAATGGCATTAACGTACGTAAAAGGGATTTTTAGCGACATTGGCCCTGAAATAATTGAGATTTAAAGTATCGTCAATCTACAGATTTATATTTCAGATCGTTGTTGGTAAATGTAACGTTTTCTTTGATGTACTTGAAATTAAACACCAATATATCTTCCTCAAGGCCAACGTCATAGAGAAATAGGTGACAATAATACGAGTAGCTAAAGCTCGATACCATTACCTGACAAGTTCTATTTTTGTACAAAAGTTTCTATGCTATTTTGCTGAAATAATTTTATTGTGAAAGAAAATATGTAAATTTAAAGGGGCAGCATTATTCATCTGAACGTTTTATTCTATTTTTAGTAACAGGAGATGAATGGCGACAAGAGATGAAGAATCATATGATTCATTTTGATGTCACAGTCTTATTTCAATGAAAAAAATGTAATATAGTTTTTTCCATACAAATTTCGATTATGATTATTATGATCCCATAAAAATTCTTAATAATGTGTAACTTTTTTATATTTTTGCAATTTGTGGAATTTAATATTTTTTACCAATTATTGGTTGAAGTCATGATGAACAATGATATAGCGAATAAATTTCTTTACATCCTCCCCTTATTGTGTATCGATTCAAATATTGTATATAAGTACAATAATTACCCTTGACTAAGTTTTGGTGATAATAATCGAGTTAATATATTGAGAACAATAAGTATAAGTATTAGAAGAATGAGCGAATGCAAAAGGAGTGTTGTAGACAGAATGCGTGTAAATAACTTTCGATGGTTTGGACATGTTGAGCGAATGAATGAGAAAAGAATGACAAAGCGGGCGTCCGAGAACCACGTCGATCAAATTTTCAAGAACAGCCGTGTGTTAATTAAGAGAAATCGGCGTGTGTGTATGAGAAATTGTATGAATGTGGGTATTTTCAAATTTTTTTGCTTCGTTACGTAGTGGAACCTAAAAAAATATGTGTAACAAATTATGCCTGATTTTGTATTTAAAATATATATACAACAGTAACGGACGTGAGAAATCAATTACTTTTAAGTTTTGTGTTTTCTTTTTTTCAGGAAATGCGTTTTCGTGAAGCAATATCTCAAGAAATTTCCATTACATCACACAATTCAACGGGGTTTTAAATAAAAACGTTTTAGTGAATAGTTGTCGAAAGTATTTAATATAGTTATAATCACAACATTCTTTAAGAAAATATATAATTTTATTAGGAAAATAACGTAAAATGTCACATTTTCTGTCCAATTGGTCCATTACGTTACGTTTTGTACTATACAGTAATGAGTTTTCTTATATTCTACACTAATTATAGCAAATTTGTTGGTGATTTGCACTTTCCAACAACAATTCAGTTCACATACTATATTTTATAAATTACAATAATACAGTTGTATCAGTTGTTGGAATAAAATCTAAAAAAAATAGTCGGAGATATAATAGGACAGTAACGTAATAGGAAGTTTCTCGTTACGTAATGGAAAAGTAAAGCTAACGTCGCATGGTAATAATATTCATTAATTATATCAGTCGATATCAATAATATTCATTAATTATATCAGTCGAAAATCCGAGATAAGTTTTTTGTTTTTTTTTATATATTTTATTTATTTATTTATGCATATTCACGGCTTTCGCCTTTTACATGTTAATAAAGAGAAAAAAAATAATAACAACAATTAAATCCAAAATAATATAAACAATAAGTAAAAATTGATAATAGCAATTATATACCCATAATACAAGATTCATATCTTAGTTTGGGACTAGCTCGGTCTGTGTGAATTGTCTACACGTGTTATGTTATGTTATGTTATATTCATATGTCAGTTTATTATTTTTTTTAATGAATTATTTTTAATTTATTTTCAATCTTTGTTGAAAAAGTCGTTGAAGATAAAAACGTTATCATTTTTTAAAATATTATATTACTCGCGGGCCGCAGGAAATACGCGGCGGGCCACATGCGGCCCGCGGGCCGCAGTTTGCCCATGCCTGGTTTATAGAATACCAATATGGACTAACTAAAATTGGAACGTTACTATTTTAGTTAGTGCACACTAAAAATGAAATAGAATCGGGGGTAGCATTTGTCGTTTTTGTTACACTTGATTGGCCTGACGTACTGATTTATGATTTACTAGCAATCACTTGAACTGTTTTCATAATAATAAATAAATATTGGACATCATAACGCCATCATAATAATTATTAACATCTTTTAATATAGTCGGAAGATTAAAATACCTATTCAATGTAAGCTAGGCTTTACAATTCCATTACGTTTTTTTCCACCAATACATAACGTTCCGTAATGGACGTGACGTATAAGTATCGATCTCTGTTCATCCACATGTTTACACCTTGTTAGTGAATATAAGGATGCATTCGACTTGTAATTCAAAATGAACAATATTTAATATGTAATTAGAGTCCAAAAGAAACAAATAAAACTCTTAAGTTACCTTAGAAATCTGCGTTCGTAATGGAACACCAATTTTAGTGAGCAACAAGGGGGACCAGTTCCGTCACAAGAATCTGCACAACCGACGTTTTTACACAATATAGCGGCATTCATAGACTAATATAACATTGCCATTAATTATAATCGACACTCGATTTGACCAAAATAAGTAAAACAGAGGTTTAGAATGGCCGTGACGTAATAGGAATTCCACTTTTTGTGATTTGAAGGACAGGAAAAAAATACATATTTAACATATTTCTGGTTTGCTTTATGATATTTTATGGGACTTTATTGAATTTAGAGACAATTAAGTTTTAAATGAAGTCATAAAACCTGTGAATATAATGGGCAGACAAATATAATTTTGTTGTTAAAGTTGAGAGGTACGCTGAAGACATGTTGAAATACGTCATTCCGTGTTATTGATTTACACATTAACTTGCAAAATTTAAATAGTTACCTGTTATTTTTATGCTTAACTAAGAAAAAAATCATCATTTTATCAATAATTGTGATTTCGGGCAAAACTGGAATAATTGGTCATTTAAGAAACAATTTTGAATTCTCGAGACGCGTACGTTATACTCATAGCAAAAAAATCTGAAAATGCCCATGTACAAGAACAAAAGAAGTGTTTAAGGATAGATCTTCCTTAGTTTCGTTTTCTTTGCCTACACCACTTGGGATACAGCGTAAGGGCAAGGACAGGGAGTGAAGAGATTTTATGTTAAGATTTTTGAAGGGCTTCCAGACACAAAGACAAAGCCCTTCTGCATCTTACGATATCCATGGATGTTTAATTTATATATAGGTATATTTTATCTATATGTATTTACGATGTAGAACTATGTTTATTGTTACAAGTTATATTCCATGACTTAAACTAACTTGCTAGTAAATCACGTTTACGAAGAAGTAGATTTTTTATGCAACGTGTTCTGTGCAACAAAATAAAAAAACAAACACTTGGAGCATAAGATTTTAATCCACTATGTGCAAGAGTAAAATTAATTAAAATGATTTTAAAAACACTGTATAATTTCCAAATTAAATTTAATCACCTCAAACGTTTTCGCCAAGGCTTCTACTTGGCATCATCAGGAGGACTAATTAGTTTAAGTTCATATGTAGTGAGTCTGTTTTCTATTACTAACTTATACTAGAGGTGTGGGGGGAGTTTGAAGGTGGGAGAGAAAGGGCGGAGTTGAGGGTGTTTGATAAGAGAGAAGGAGATGGGTATATCAACAAAGGAGATGCATATGGTATTTGGATATTCACCAAATTGTTCTTATTTTTATGGATTTCAAGAATCTCCAAGGCATTCAATTTGTTAATCTTAGACTCGGGGTGCAAGACCTTAGTACCTTGCATGTTAATAGAATGGTCATGTTGGACACAATTGTCTGCCATCTCCGAGTATCCAGATAAACCTCTAAATGCCCTGTTATGTTCCTAAATTTAATTTGGAAATTATACAGTGTTTTTAAAATAATTTTAATTATAATGAATTTCCAAAGTGTTAACACAAAAACATTTGATTTAGTAAAATTAATATTTAAACAAATGCCTCCAACTTGTTAATACGTGATTTTTCAACAAGTTTGGTTATATTATATTTTTCGTTGTTCGCTGTTTATTGTTGCCTATTTTTAAGTATGTATTTATGAATAGTATTTTCCTCCATATAAACAAAATGCATTATTTTATTAGAGCGTATTCTCGTCAAATTTGTGTAAACTGTGAACGTCTTATTCTCTTGTCCATAAAAAAACAAACATATCTACCTAGTATACAGATAGTCAGTAGAACGGACGCATGTAATAAACATGCAAGCTGACCTCTCCGTACCAACAAAAGTTAAGACATTCAAGATGAGTACGAACTCTCATCGCTGAATTTAAGATTTAGAATATCTTTATATTTTCGAACACCTGCCTTTTACTGGAAACTCGAAAAACTTTAAAAAAGAGTGGAAGAGCGATTATTTGCCGGGAGCTCCACGGAACAAATATACTCAAGAACCTAATTGTAATTGTCAGTTTTTGATAATGCCTTGAGCTGTACTATTCGGGTTTTTATATTTTGAAATTCAAAATACATTACAATTTTTTTGTAGTTATCCTCTTTAAAAAAGGAATCAGTTGAATGAAGTCTAGAATTTTATTTTTTCTCATTGGTGCATTCATAATAAACGTCATCAGCATATGTGATATTTTCATTCTATACATTGCTAGAGGTAGCTACTTTATGTCAGGTGAAAGAAGTTGAACGTATCACATTGAATACATTATTATAATATTTTGTTCATAGCAACAGAATCTCAATGTCAAGGCTTTCATAAATTTCAAAGTTGGTCTTATGTAGGTATGCAGATTTTTCTTGTAGTTCTCTCCCTACCCTCTCCCTATGTCGTTTACTTTCCCTGGCAGGGTCATCGAATTTTTTAAAGTTCGTTCATTCACATGCAACAATAATACTACATATTCCATTATTAAACGATTCTTCCTTATTTTGTACATAAATCACTGACATGAATTTATCCTTGTTCGTTAATCAACTTATTCAAGTATTAACTTATTCTAGTATCTCGTATTCACGAATCAATAATAATTTTCAAGATAAGCATTTGATGTAAAAGAAATAAAAACATGTATTACCTACTGTAATATTAACAAAAATTAACGAAAAGAATTGTTCAAAAATTTATTTAGTTAAATGTGAAGTAATTTTTCTACATCCTTATTCCTGGTATCTACCTTAGATCAGTGCTCCGCAACCGGTGTGCCGCGGACTAATACAATGTATTTGAAATTTTTCATGGATTTCATACACAATTACAAATTATTGTTCAAAATATTGTATAGAATAATTATTTTTAAATAATTATCATAGAAAAAATTATTGCAGAATTTGTGTAACAATTTAATACCTATATATTTGAACTTTTAGTGTGCCGCGGATTTCTAGGAAGAATTTTGGTGTGCCGCGGAGCTCTAAGAAGAATTTTGGTGTGCCGTACATGAGAAAAGGTTACGGACCACTGCCTTAGATGACTGTATAAATACATTTAAACATTTCTGTGCGAATATGTCGCACGAATGTGCGTTCTGTTGTAAAACCACTTCTAAGAGGTATTTTTTTCTGATTTGCCTAAGAAAGAATTGCACATCAATTGTAATCCTAACTTTGTATAATTTCTTGTAATTTATATATAGTAAAGATAAAATAAATAGTTAATTACTATATTTCAAAAATAATAAAACGGATCTCAATTTGCTGCTACTGATTTGCTGATAATTTATAAACAACCTTAAAACGAAACAGATACCTTTACTACGTAACAATTTCTGTGGAAATATTCAAAGCAAAACTTCACGTGAAACCTTATAGGTACTAGTACATATCAATATACTAATTTCACAATATGTGAAACACTAGAACATCAATTAAACACAAGCTGACTATAAAATTTCTATACCAACATATATAATACAAGGATATATAAAATAACAAATAGTAGGCAATCGTGTTCCCTTTTTTCTGTATGAATTATATAGTTTCTAAACTTTCCTCGTACCCTACGGTACGCAATGATATCCCAAAGTCGAGTATCAATCATAACAGGACGTGATGTATGTAGTGTGTACGACATTTTAAAACAGATGTTTGAAGCTCCCTGTTTTGAATTTTTCATACTATGATTTAATTGAATATGACAAATCTTTATATACCAATTTTAATTTTGATTGAAAACTGAGGTGTGTACAGCGTGCCATGAAGAGACAAATGTTAGGCATTAGCTTGAGAGACAAAATAAGAAACGAAACGATCCGACAAAAAACAAAAGTTGTCGACATTGTAGATAAAGTCTCCAAGCTGAAATGGCAATGGGCTGGTCATGTGGCAAGACGAGAGGGTGGCAGGTGGATTTCCAGAATACTTGAATGGAGGCCGTGGGAGGACAAAAAAAGTGTTGGAAGACCCCAAAATAGATGGGTCGACGATGGGAAAAAAGTGTTATCAAGTCGCTCGAGATCGAAAAGTGTGGAAAAGTTTTGAAAAGGTCTATATTCAACAGTGGAGAGAAGAAGGCTAGCAGTAAGTAAGTAAGTAATTTAAATTACCAATAAAAATGTCATCCAGAACTGGCGAACCGTAGCACAGGACTGCCAGCAGGAAAGCGTGCTGTAAAGGAGTCTAAGAATTGACCTAAGACGTAAAGCCAATTATTGATTCATTGAATTGGATGGGGTAGGATGTTTGTCGACCTCCACGTGGTCTACCCCGGGTTTAAGCAGACAGACAAACGATTGGTGCTGCAACACAGCAATAAGGCGCTATAAAGAAGAAAAAGCTAAAGAAGAAACGGAAGACCCTAAATATGAGATACAAGAAGAAAGCTACAAGAAGTTATAATAATAACAGTCCTTCTCAGGGCTATTTGACTCGCAACATAGAAAATTGTTTGAATATTTGTCATTTTAATATAGAGGGAATATCCCTGCCCAAATGCGAGTTGCTAGCGCGCTTGCTGAGTAAACATAATGTAGATGTATTAGCAATTCAAGAGACACATACAAAGGACGATGAGGACCTAAACAGGAGAGGACATATACCTGGGTTCTCCCTTGTGGCAGCCGTACACAGCGACGTGTATGGTATAGCCACCTATGTTAGATCCAACCTAGACAAAATTAACGTCCTAAATTGTAGCACTGATCACAACATATTCTCCATCACTATCGAAGTGGACCAAATCAAGATAACTAATGTATACAAACCACCAAACGATATATGGCCTACACCTCCTCTCCCGCCCTACGAACATCCAGCAGTGTACGTGGGAGATTTCAACAGCCACCACGAAACATGGGGGTACGACCGATCGGATCGTAACGGGGACATCATTAGCGAGTGGGCGCAGCTGAATGAAATAGACCTTTTATATTGTGCTAAAGACAAGGGAACCTTCCGCTCAGCTCGCTGGAGGAAGGATTATACACCTGACCTTAGTTTTGTGACGAGTCCAAACACAAATATTAACGATAAAGCCACGCGCATTGTGTTGGATGATTTCCCCCATTCGCAACACCGCCCTGTTATAGTCAGTTACGGTATTCGCGTCCCTCTTACTTCCACAATTCCTCTACCTAGGTGGAATTTTAAAAAGGCTAAATGGGAATGCTTTGCAAGAGACCTAGATCATGTCATAAAATACATACCTTGCCAAATAAACTGCTATGATAGATTTGTGGGAGCAGTCATATCAACGGCAAAAAAGCATATCCCGCGAGGTTACCGTAAGGAATACATACCGGCCTGGAATGAAACCTGCGAAGATCTGTTTAAAAGGTACCAAGAAACCCACGATGGAACGGTTGCTGATGCACTCTTAGAGGCCCTAAATCACGGACGTCAGGAAAGATGGAATGAGTGTTTGAAAAACATGGATTTCCGCCATTCCAGCCGAAAGGCCTGGACCACACTACGGAAACTGGGAGCTGCTCCACCTAAACTCCCAAGTCTATCATCAGCTACATTGGTTACCGCAGATGACATCGTTCAGCACATGGTGTCGACCTCCAGAATCTCTGTTAGTAAAGAGCGGGTTAGAGAGATCAACTATGACCTAAAAAATCATAAATCCAAAACATCGGACAACAACAACTTTTCCAGGGATTTCTCGCTTACGGAACTGGAATTAGCGCTAAAAAATATAAAATGCGGAAAAGCGGCTGGTATGGATGAAATTTATCCTGAATTTATTAGAAACATGGGCCCCAGTGCTAAGGAATGGTTGCTAAAACTTATGAATGAAATAATGAGATCAAGTAAACTCCCAAAGATTTGGAAACACTCTAGAATTATTGCTATCCTCAAGCCAGGTAAAGACGGAAGTAATCCAGGCCACTACAGACCTATCTCTCTGCTATGTGTTCCCTACAAACTTTTGGAGAGACTCTTACTACAGCGAATTGGCCCATCCATAGACACAGTTGTCCCAATCGAACAGGCGGGTTTTCGTGCTGGCAGAGACTGCAGCGAACAAGTGCTTGCTCTGACCAGCAGTATAGAAGCGGGCTTTCAGAGAGGACTAAAATTCTCGGCAGCCTTTGTGGACCTTTCGGCAGCTTATGATACCGTATGGCGTAATGGTCTTCTGGTAAAGCTCGCTAAAACCATACCATGCCGTAGAGTTCTGAACCTCTTGGATAACATGTTGGCATGCAGATACATAAGAGTCTCATTAGATGGAAAAGTGAGTCGCACCAAGGTCCTTAATAATGGTCTACCCCAGGGGTCAGTATTGGCTCCTGTGCTATTTAACCTTTACGTGCATGACATACCCAGAACAGAGTCAACCATGTTCCAGTATGCAGATGATATTGCCCTCTTGGCTGCGGACAAAGACCTGAACACAGGCGCCCAAAAGTTGGAGCGTGATTTGGAGAGGCTCTCAACGTATTTTAGAGACTGGAGGCTAAAGCCTAATCCTAATAAAACTGAGGTTTCCATCTTCCACCTCAACAACATGCAGTCGAAGACCAAAATTAACGTGCGCTTTGAGGGAGTTCTTTTGAACCAGACCGAATACCCGAAATATCTGGGTGTCACTCTTGATCGTACCCTAGCTTATAGGAAACATATTGACTCACTCTGCGGTAAATTAAAAACTAGAAATAACGTCATCCAGAAGCTGGCGGGGTCAGGATGGGGAGCTAATGCCGAGACACTACGTACTGCGGGACTGGCGCTTGTGTATTCCACCGCAGAATATTGCGCCCCAGTATGGGATGGAAGTGCCCATACTAAGAAAGTGGATATCCGACTCAATACCACAATGAGAACCATTTCCGGATCATTGAAACCCACCCAGTGCCAGTGGCTACCCGTCCTGGCGAACATCGAACCTCCTCACCTTCGTAGAAGTACCTCAACGCTGCGGGAGTGGACGAGGGCGCGCGACAACACCTCTCTCCTTAACACGACCTTAAGAGACATTCCGAATACTAGATTAAAATCAAGAAGGCCGTTCTGGTCCAGAGCACAGGTCCTGGAAAATGGTAACTTCAATGCGGAACAGGCATGGCGGAATGAATGGGATAGTAAAAACACAAAAAATAAATACTTAGTAACAGACCCAACCAAAAGACTTGATGGTTTTACGTTGGACCGTAGGGAGTGGGTGAGATTGAACCGCATTAGAACGGACTGCAGCAGAAGCGCAGCGGAGCGCCATAAATGGGGGTACATTGCTGACCCTAGCTGCGATTGCGGGGCAACATCACAAACCACGCAACATATTGTTGCTGATTGCCCTATTTATAGGTTCCACGGTGTGATGGAAGGTTTTAGTAATCTGACAACCGAAGCCAGAATTTGGCTGAGGGATACAAGAGTCATTTTATAAATTTTAAATATTTTGTGATTGTATTTTATTTTACAATTTTATCTTTCTGACATGTTTTTTTTTTTACAATTTTATCTTTTTGACATTTTTTTTATGATTTTTGTTTTTAGTGATTTTTATGATTTATAGCGCCTGACATGCCATACGATTATATATATATATTGAATTGGAATCCAGTCATGCCACATCTATTTAGTAACTATTATTCAGTTACCATTTCCCATATCTGTTTTGATCACAAAATATCGTTTACGAATTTTCATAATTTTGAAGTTTAATCTATGGGTTAGTTGGAAGATATTGCGCTTCAGCGATAAACTCGCCCATTGCACAAAATTATGTATTCAGTGGTAATGTTGTCATGTTTTTTGTATACTAATTTTGTGGAATAAAGATTATTATTATTATTATGCCAGGAATTGATAATGTGTCCCACCCTTTTTTCCATTTCTTTCAAGTCTACTATTAGGTCCTTACATATGAAATTGGCGTTTGGCGAACTGGCAACTTTGATTCAAAATATGTGGCGTTCGGCTAGGAATTCCAAATTCAAATTTATTTCAAATTTAAGACCATGTATTTCTGTGTTCGAATTACGAAATTTATTTGTTATCGCGTCATTTGTTTTTCTTTCACATCGTTCTGTTCACAATATGGAGAACTTAAAATATCGCTATATTTACGAATATGAGTTTCACCTCGGCACTAGTGCTGCAGAAACGGCTCGTAGGATTAACAATGCGTATGGGGAAGCTACTGCAAAAGAAAATACGGTACGTTATTGGTTCCAACGTTTCCGTTCTGGAAATTTTGACCTACAGAACAAGCCTCGTGGACGGCCGGAGACACAAGTTGATAACGAAGAATTAAAAGCAATTGTGGAAGCAGATCCATCGCAAACCACGTCAGAGTTAGCGGCAGGCTTCGGTGTAAGTGATAAAACCATTTTGATTCACTTGAAACAAATTGGAAAAGTGAAAAAACTTGAAAAATGGGTACCGCATGAATTGGTACTGCTGCTTCAGGACAACGCTCGACCACATACGGCACGTTTGACGACCGCAAAACTACGGGAGCTGCGACTGGAATGTCTTCGACACCCACCATACTCCCCGGAGTTTGCTCCAACTGATTACCATTTTTTTCGGAATTTGGACAACTTCATGCAAGGAAAAAAATTCAATTCTCACGAGGCTGTCCAAACGGCCTTCAAAGATTTTATTGATTCTCGCTCACACACTTTTTTTAGTAAAGGAATCAATGAACTACCTTCGAGATGGCAAAAGTGCATAGATAGCCATGGTACATACTTTGACTAAATAAAAAAATAGTTTCATAAAAAAAAATCGTTTTCATTTCTGCCATATGAAACGCCAATTTCATATGTAAGGACCTAATATTTACTGCAGGTTACCGTTAAAATCACGGACATATAAGATATTTAATATCTTTAACTCATCTGCGATGCCACTCAATCTGTTTATCTTAAAAATACGCCATAAAGATTACAACCTGCGTGTTCATAGTCTACATTTTTCTATTCACTTATCCATTGTGAGAGATACCGTGATGGTAGTTATAAAATAAATGTTAACTAAAAGTTGATGAGTCATAAGCGCTCCGCTCAAGTGATGCAGACAATCTGGCAAGGCAACTCTGATAGGATTTAAAGCTTCAAGATGGATTTATTATTAAACCTTGGAATAACATAATCATAATGTAAGATTGGCGACGTGTTTAATGGTTTTGTTGACAGTGCATACCTCAGTGTATGTATTTCTCCGATAAAGACTTTCGGTCATAATACTACCTCAGGTATACTTAATGCGCACCAATATACGTCAACCGAGAGTTTGAGAGTAGATTTTACGAGTATTTACAATCTTCCATTATAAACAATATAACCTTTCTACTCTCAATTAATATTTTATGCACTGTTTTATGTCTGAATGAAGTTTATAAATTTTATTTAAGTATTATGCTGGAACAGTTCTTTAACCTAATATTTTGTCTTAGAGATTGATCTATATCAGTTCAATCATTCGATGTATTCTATTACTTTTAGATTTTTTAACTAAGCCATCATCGTATTTTTAGAACATTAACAAGGATTAAGTACAAAATGATACTTTAAGTACCAGTAAATATACTATCCCATAAGTGGGGTAGCTAGCGGACCAACTGTATGTTAGAAAGATGCAGATTGTGTCAATAAAAATAAAATAATTCTAGTAAGGGTGACCAATATCAATCTGAATTGTTGATGTCAATTTCGTCTTATATGTGAGGTTTTACGAACACTCGAAAACTTACAAAAACGAGTGAGAGACATATTCTTTCCCGGGGACACCAAAATATATTTATTTTAAACAAACAAAAAAGTAGTTAATATTATAAACATTTTATTTCTTCTTCCGATTAAATTTTGCACAATGCACATAACTCTCCAATCAAAATGTCTGAATGTCTTTTATTAATTGAGTAACCATTAAGATTGATTTACGAATATTATTTGCCATCTCAAGATGCCATACAAACATCAATGTTTGTACTTACGATTTCTATATGTGTTATGTTATGTGTGTCACCCTCAGTGTTAATTATCCACCAAGGTACATCAATGGAGTATACATTTTCGAGTGGGATTTGCAGAGGGAAGCCTATAGGGAAAACTACGAGCCCACTCTTAGACAAAAGAAAAAAAAATAGTTTTGGACTGACTAGATGACATGAGAATTGATGTAATTGGAACATTCAGGGTAATTGGTGAAAACCTCTCCCTAAATATTTGTTCTTACGAATCCCATGATGTTGTAATATATTGAATTACTTTCATTATTGGTATAAAATAAATCGATGTTAATCTCCTGATAATGCTTTGACCTTTGCCTGGTAACAAACCCCAACTCTAACATTTTTACGAGCATTTTCAAATTTCATACTTGGAATTTTATATACTTGATAGTATTCCATTCCTATTGTTTCATTTCGTTTAATTGTTTAACTAGGCACTTCAAAATAAAATATTTTGCTGGTTATTTCTAAGATTTCATTGCCATAACAACATTGGAAAATTCTACGAGTTAAAACTGTAGAAGTTTTTGGTATTAAAACAAAAAAGTTTTCGTCAATAATTGATGGTGACTATAGGTCACCCGTTGCGAATAAAAAAAAGTTATATGTGAGAGCCATAATGAGTGCGGTGGAAATCAGTAATCGTTTCTGAAGTAAAGCATACTTAAACCAGCCAAAGCTAATACGTAAGCATTGAAAACACTCATACGAGAGTGTTTCTATGCTATATAATATATAAGGCCCGCTTACTCATAACATATACACTCAAGAGCATATACATGACCATTTTCAATACAAATTTTGACATTTTAGACGTAAATTGTGTTGTGTAAAGTAAGTCGTATAAATTACCAATAGCAAAGAATTCCTGTTAAGTAGGTACCTTCCCTCTTTAGAGAAGATGACAATAGAAATATAATAGTGACACGAGTGTGTAAGTTGAGTGTGGGAACAATGTAAAAAACGAAATGGAAAAGGAGATGGTATCATTAAGATACTCATCTATCAATTTCGTCAAGGTGGTTGGTCTGGCGTATTCGTAAAATGCGAATGATATTTCCATATTATTTATTCACTGTTGTATGATTTGAGTACCTAGTAGGTAATAAATCAAAACCACACTTTACAATATGAAATGGGCTTCTGTGATTATTGTTGTTAAAAGCCTTTACACCAGTTTCTTTTGCAGAAAAAGGTAAACTAGATGTTTTCAATGTAAATTTAACACAATATAAGGTTTAGGAAATACAACGTCACCTTATTTGGTAATGTTCCAGGACGGGACATAAACCCGCAATTCATCTTTTTCGCGAGGTGTGCTCATTTACAAACTATTCTAATTTTCTTTGGTATATTTAAATGAACTATGACAGGAAAGTTATTGAAGATAGCTTTACTGGTTGCTAACAAAATAACATAAGTTTTAAAATTGTCATGCATGGAAGATATATATACATATGTAGCAAAAGCCGACTAAGCGAATGCCTGGGAACAACGTCAAGTATTCTCGGTAGCGTAGCTGGGTATTGTGCCAGATTGTAAAACAAACAAATTTTGTTTACACAATTCAATATTTTTTATGAAATCTGTTTTTTTGTTTGCCAAAAGGAAGCTCATAATGTTTTATTATAACGGAGCAACTGTAAAAATGCGAATTTCATGAACACGAGTTTTTTATTTTATTGTGTATATTAATTTAATTTAGTAAGATTGATAATAGGAAATCCTGACTATGAAAATAAAAAATGAAAGAATATTTATCTTCTCGTGACTGTGCCAAGGTCAGATGCTTATATTATTTGGCAAGCTGCATACTTTTTCTTGAGTCTGAATTACTTATAACTAAATAAGTACGAATTGTCAATAATGTTACTAAAGATATTTTTGTTATAGGATAATTTTTATTGGAATACTAAATTTGTTTTAAAAGAAAACTAATATATTCGTCTTTTTGATTGATGAATTATAATTATTCATATAATAGTTGGAAAGTAACATTTTACCATTTCCAAACAAACTGATTTTAAAACATCTGAAACCTCCTCCGTAAAACATAAGTAACTTATTTAAAATCAAGAAACTTCCAAGTTTAGAATATGTTTTCTCATCAGTGATCCATATGGTAAAACCTAAAATGTGATTGACCAAAACTGCATTTTTCTAATTTCCTTTATTCTCATCAATATTCTTCTTTCTTTTTCTTTATTTCCCAGGCGGTGACAATTCTATGAAAACGAGTGATCAGGACTTAAAAAGTGTTAAATCAACGAGGTTAAAGACTGAAAAATATACTTTCGTTATTAAAGCAGGTATGCAGTATGGTCATTAGAAGAACGGACACTTAAAGCATTTTTTAAAACTGCATCTCTTGGAAATTTTCGCCACATTCATTTACCTTTTATACTTTAAACTTTATGTATTCATCTCCATTTTTGTACTTTGATTAACCAAACCAATAAAAAATAAAAAGACACAATTTTGTTGCATATTTAATAACGTGGTTGTTTACTCACACAATCTTCGCTGACATTTTATTGAATCAAAGTTCGAAAAGTTACCTACCTGAGTCCCTGATTTTTATATTTCTTATTGCACACGCTTTCCAACAGCATATTATATTACTTTGTTATCGAATAACTTGCAACTTGTCAACGTTTTTAAAACTTATCTCATTTTTATATTCTTTTGCTTTATATTCATGAGAACTGCCGACAACGATATTATTACTACCATGTAATGTTTTGTACATATCACACTGTAGCATCCAAAATGCAAAATAGTGTTTGTTTCAAAATACCAAAACATAACATGCTCTTTGGCCTGTCTAGTCGACATGCAATTTTAATTACATACAAAACTGTTGTCTTTTGTTAAAATCGAAACAGGGTTACAATTTTGAAAAAAAAAAAAAAACCAACGTAGGTACCTAATGTAGGTAGTAAAAAAGTCACAATATTTATGTTTTTAAGTTTGCAATAGATGTCTCAATTCATTCATTAATATAGAAGGAAAGTGATAAAAATACAGATTTTTGAGCAAGACAATTAATAAAAATAGAGTGATTAAACTCCTACCTAATTTATTTAATTAGCACTGTCTCCTGAAACGAAATTTATAATATAACTTTAATAATATTTTATGATATAACTTTAATAATATTTTATTTATTGTGTAGGTGACTTAAATTATAGCTACTATTTATTTATCTATACCAACACAGCGTCTCCCATAAGTGGTGTAACCTGCGTTTTACAGTACACTAGAAAACTTAAAGAAAAGAGTGTCTGTCATATTCTGTACCGGGAACTATGCGGATAATTAGAAGTAAAATTATTAAACTTAAATAGTTTAACCTACATTTGGCACAATACAAATTGTATCTGGTGGAAAACTTTGAATATCTTCAACAAAACATAAAATATTATAAGTAAGAACGTTAGAAAGTTTTCAAGACGAAACGACTGTAACATCTGGTTTTATGTTTTGAAGCTGTTTGTGGATCTTAAATTAATAAAAGTAATATTACTGTAAGTCAAAAATATTCGTGAAAGTCGTGAATTAAAGAGATTTACTAAAAAAAATCTAGAAACTACACTGAATCTATATCTAAGTTAGAATGAAGAAGGTGAAAAGAAAGTCAAAATGATAAGAAATCCGTTGAATAAATATAATTTATTATCACATTTAGATATATTATTATATGTTATGAGTGATATTGTTCCACGATTGTTAATATTAATATAGGCACTGGTAATGTTAAAAGACGTTGATAGGAAATAGAAAAAAGCAATTTATTTCGATGAAAATGTAGAATCTACCATATAAACAGTTTATGTCAGAAACGTGTAATAAACATACAAAGACAAGGGGACTATATTAATGAAAATTACTTCACATTTTTTTGTTCGACTCGCCTTTACTATACGTTACATAAGTCTGTTAACAGCATATCTGTGTCAGTAAACCTGAGTGATTTTTTGCCTTTCCATTGTCGTATCAAATACGCAAATCTAGGATATGTACATTGATGCAATGTTGATTTTAGATCTTTACATAATTTTCCATATTTTGGATATATAAATAATAAACATTGAAGGAGACCCACCGACAGCCTGGATATGCAGAAGTTCGACAACTTACACTTGACCGAGAAAAAAATTAAAAGCATGTTTTCTTAACCTTATTTACATACAATATGTAGAAGTAAAGAAATATATAATGTAATGGCAATAATTTATTATCCTATTATAATCCCTTGACCAACCGTGACCTAAACCTATCGATAATTTTTATGAACGGGACTTTTTCAATTTTACTTATTTTCGAAGTATTAACTATGTTACAGTTCCAATACATTTTTATAATATATGATGAGAAGTTTCAATATTTGTATTTTAACAAAATGCTATCAACTCCTATGATTTCATGAGAAATCATATAATTTATATGTGTATACATAATATCGCGCAGTTTTTTTTCACAATATTTTCTCTTCATTATTATTCCAGTACATTGAAAGCAGTAAAAGATTTTTACAGCTAAGCGAGGATAATTTAAATACTGTATATTTACACCGTCTGATTATGAAATCCGACAGCCATTTAAAAAAAGATTATTTTATGAAAAGAAATGATTTTGTCTGCCGGAGATTATGCGGATGCCGAAAAAAGCATGAGTATTAGTAGAGTTCTTAGCTGATGTAAATATTAAGTTTAAAACTTAATTCAATGAGGTTTTTTAATTTTCTTTATAACATAATATTTTCTCTTTCTTAGCGCAGTTTACTTAAATTTACTTACTTTTCTTCTCCTGAAAATCCAATGTTTAGTACAGTATAAGTATTAATCTTTTTTTGTCTGTCAATATTATATTAAATGTTTAATCACTTCTTTCTCAGCAGAAAATCGTGGTTTTTAATCTTAAAATTATCTATTATAATAATTTATTTATTTTTGAAGAGCAAACACTGTGAAAGTTCGTCATATTTAAATATTTAATTTGATTAAATTAAACAATTAAAGTATTATATTTTTTCAAAAGCATTTAGCGAAAGCAATTTTTAAGTATTTTTCACTGAGCCCATGACGTAGTCCGAAAAGCTTATGAAAATATATAATACTTTAAGTGAAAGACATACAGTCTTATTAATAAACGTGGATTAAATTTCTAGAAGGAGATGAACCACCGATCAGACAAAAAACGTATTGATAAACGTTGAAAATCGAACACGAAATCAGTGGTTCAACCATGGTTTGGCGGATTTTTATTAATAAGACTGATAATGTTTTAATCAAATCAAAATAGATATTCTTTTATACTACATTGTGCATAGTAGTAGATTAATTTATTATATTTTAATATTTTCCATACCTTGTGAATGAAGATCTATCATTTTATTTTGTACTTTTTTTATTAATATTATACAAATAACTATTACAGATAAATATATTTAAGTATAACTTAAATTTTGAAAGGTTCACAAGATAAATCAAAAATGTTTATTTTATTTTATTCTTCACTGTACATTGTTTACAATAATACAAATTAAAGCATTTATCATAGAAAATATCATTTATACAATTCAATGTACAGAGGGCGAGTTTATCGCTAAAATGCGATGTCTTCCAACTAACCCGGAATGTTATGTGTATACATTTTATTGTTAGAAAGACTTTGTGGATATGTCCGTTTGTTTTATTTCACGTCAAAGCCACGATTTTCGCATACACGTGTCGTGTCATTTTATGGACATTTTTATTACGAGAAAAATATTTAGAAAAATATAATATATTAAGTACCTAAGAAAATATTTCGAATTTGGTTTCTCAATGTTGTGAGAAATTTTCTCTACAATCGCCATTGAGAATGGCTAATAATAAAAATAGGATTATTTCTACCAGCGGCAATTCAAACTCAGAAAAATAAAGAAGATCTTTTCTTTTCTCTAAAGGAATTGCTTTTATCATCTTGTACTCACCAGACCATCTCATAATGGCAATAAAGAATCCATTCACTTAGCTACGTACCTACTCTATATTTTTATACGAATTATTCTACTTGAAAATATAACAATATTTACTTATGTAATGTTAATTAAATATTTCTATTTTTAAATAAAATATTTAAACTTGAATTATTATGTTTATTTGTTATATTAATTTAAATTAAAGACTTGAAAAGTCTTGAAAAGCTCGTCAATGGTGCGATAGCGTAATTTAAATTAATGTAACAAATAAACATAGTAATTCAAGTTTAAAGTTTATTTAAAAATGTCTAGAAATTGTTACATAGTTAATACCTCTAAAATAAGTGAAATAAATATTTCTAAACTAGATATTAATAAAAAATTGGAATATTCACTAATTTTCATTGTTTTACCAAAAGCGCAACAGTGAGAATGGCGGATTTGTTAAACGTTGTCCATGGACATTGAAAGTGATCACTTAAGAGCCTAGAGTCAATTCGTAAGCATTAGGACACCTTTCTCACTTCTTCCGATTAGATTTTGCATATAATTGCATTGTGTTAACATGGTTCTCCAATCGTGATGCCTGATTAGATTTCAATATTTTTCCTGCAGCTAACAAAGTTTTTTACATTATTTTTAATATTCATTAGACAGTGAAAAAGATTTGAGAGATTTTGTACCAATAATTTTGAAAATATATAATATCGAACCAATCGATATTTTTTATTGTTAAGTATTTCTCATTCATTCAGATGTTTACATAATATCTAAATAGGTAAAAGTTTATGATTTTCCATTTTCCTATTATTTCATTTTTCTAACTTATAATGGCGTAGATTTTTTTTTATTTCTTATGAATAAATTCTGAATAAAAATCAGTATCTATCGGGATTTCATATAAATAATCGTATATTGTGTGCAATGGCTTGCTTAAATCCATATCATAGAGCAAATTTTTTATGATTAAAGTTTTTGTTGGCACCTTTCATTGTACATATGTTTGGAATATCTTGATTGGACTCGGTAGGTTATGCCAGCAATATATTTTATTATTATGAAAGTACAAAGATTTTTTACAAAGGAATTTTACAAAGATTGAATTGTCCAGAGAAAAATATAATTTTTACGTTAACTGTCGCGAACAATGAGTATGTAAGTAATTGGATTGACTAGTGTATTTCACCCTATATCTCTTCTTCTATGGTATCAACTATCCTTATAAATGCATAAATGTAGGTATATTACTGCTACCATCACGGAATATTCCACAAATGAAGTAGCCGGCAGACAAGCTGCATGCAATAAACATAGAAGCTGTTCTCCTTGTGTCAACAAAAAATAAGACATTCAAGATGGATGGCAAACTTTATTGCCGAATTTAATATATAAAGTGTTTTTATTTTTTCGTACACCTGTCTTTTAGTGGTCATTGGAAAACTCACGGAAAATAGTGAGAGATCAATATGCTTTGCCGGGTGCTCCACGAATCATACTTTTAAATACGTTGTAAAGAATCCTGAAATTAAATAATTAGTCATACATTAAAGCCTTCTATCAGAACACAGCTACATACATATTATATGATTTAAGAAGTAAATCAAAACATTTGATTAAGGATATTTACTATACTTACCTAAATTCGTGAGACTGTAAATTCAATTAAGGCAAGAGTATGCTACATACATATCTACATAATTTAAGATGTAAAATAGATATTCCTAGTAAATATTTAACTCCACTTAATTATTCATAGATGAATTGTAAACATCCACAGTAGTATAGACAATATTACAATATATGAATGAGTTCCGTTGAGGTGACAATATGACAATATTCTATGAATTTGTATGATCAAGAGTTGATTACAGTCTTACAAACCACTCGTACCGGGTGGAAAGCCTTAATGAGTGAGTTGATTACATACACGAACACGAAAATTGAACATATTTTTTTTAAATTCTGTGACCATTTTCGACACGTTAGAATAATTAAGGAGCAGTTTGAAAGAAAATTCGTTAATGACATAAACGTGTTGAAACTGTTTTGTGATAATTGAAACATAGTAAGAGAACTCGTTTGTAAAATCATGTCGCGACATTATCAGATGGTAAATGCCACTAATATTGATTATATAAATATTCTTTAAGTTTTCGCAACGCCATCAAAAAACAACATAAATAGTTTTATTTACACACGTTATAAGAAACCTGCACCCTTTTGCACATAGAGTTGCCATTCATTATAATAGCGTTTCGAATGTGATAGACAGCTCGCGTACACCTACCCCTGAAGTTGCCCGCTATAGTTGTAGGTGAAACGTTGGGACATAAGTTGCCCTATAGACCACGCGGCCAATCAGCCCAAAAGATAACTTTCCTACTTATTGCTGACTGCTATGCGGGTCTCCGGCAAAAACATGTCCTACCGTTACTCTTGTAACGGTAGGACATGTTTTTGCACGCAACTGCTTATATTTCTATAATCTTCTAATTACTACGCTATTTTAGGTCAACCATTTTTTTTTATAAATATAAAAATTGACTTTGACATGAAGCGATACATATCATTTTTATTTTATTGCAATCGCACATCTGGCTCTTAAAAATATTTAATGAATGTCGCCCACCGTGGAGCATCACTTTGTTATCCGGCCACAGAAATCAATTACAACAATAAACAATATTATGGATGTTGATCCTTTAGGGTCTCAGTGTTAATAATACCATATACACACCCTTGTTGAAAAATTTATTGGGATCTAATACAGGAGACATCCCACGCCATCAAACCCACAAATTAACATATATATTACAAGACACATTGTCTAAAATCCAACTAAAATTAAGTCCATTGCTGGAATTAAAATCCTATGCTGTTTTGACACGACTTTTTGTATGTAGAGGACGACATGCAGTTAAGTCTATTGAATACTCCACTTGTGAAAGATGCCTTGATAAGTTTCTATAAATACATAAAAAAATTACGTAAACTGTCGCAAACAATGAGTATGTAAGTAATTTGATTGACTAGTGTATTTCGCCCTATATCTCTTCTTCTATGCTATCAGCAATCCTTATTATTATTAAAAGCTATTATTTCTTCAGCTATCTGGAAAATCGAACGAGAGTTTATCTAATCTGTGTCATCTAATGCATCTACTTAAATTTGTGCTGAAACATGCATTGTAAGTAACTATCAGAAATAACATTGGTCCCATTTTTCTTAGAATTACAAAATAGTAAATTATAGACAAAGTTTTCATTTTAAATATAAATATGGCCTCACATTTCAATAAATATCTATATTTAATTGCTATAATAAAAATATCACAAAATAGAACATCATTGAAGAAGTAATTAATACCTTTTGGATTTATAAAAACACCAAAACTTATCAATGATAAATATAAACACTGTATGGTTATTCGATAAATTAAATTATTTTTAAATATATTTTTTACCAGCTATGGATAAAGAATCATTTTTCATTAAGAAAAACTCCATGTAACAAAATATAATTCATTCCTTCATTTTCACGTCCGGTCTAAATCTTTCAACTCTAATAGATGGCAAAAACTACTACTACTATACCATCACGGCATATCCCACAAGTGGGGTAGCCAGCAGACCAGCTGCATATAAAACATGCAAGCTGTCTTCTCCGTGCCAATATAAAATCAAGACATTCAGGTGGCAACAAACATCGCCTTATTGTTATTCAGACTTAAATCTTCAAGATTACTTCCGTCCTTCATCTGTGGGCATATAAGTAGTAGGTGGCCGTCGTTCTGAATTGAGATTCATTCTCATTTTCTATCTTCTGCAGGGAAGTGTTCCCACTTTGATAATTTTACACCTTGTATTACCGAATCAATCCATCGATGGCCTTCCAGAGTATTTATGACAGGTGTTCTCACATATGTAGGTCCAGTTGCTAAATCACTTTTTCCCGATGTTCCTTAATAAATATGGTTCTAGATTTTGACACTAAAGTGGTGATACCTGTGGTTGATGGTTGTAAAGGGGGTGTCTGTGATCATGAATTTGTACCTTTCCGCACCTGTGGGCCTAGTCAAAACACATTTAAGCGTTACGTTTTCGTTCAAACGTTGACGACGTTGCGAGAACGTGTCAATTTTTGTAGCTACTTATGTATTTTAGCTACGAAAATTGATGCGTTCTCGCAACTTCGTCTTGTTTGAACGAAAACGAAACGAAAACGTAACGCTTAAATGTGTTTTGACTTGGGGTGCTGTTTATTCACATTTTCAATAGAAGACACCTTATTTACAATATTTGTTCAGTGATGTATGCATTGTATGTGGTGTATTCATACCGTTAAGTCTTTACGTATAAAATCAAAATAAGTCAACAAAAAAGCTTCATTTCCTTTGTATGCAAAAAATATATTTCATCTCCAGTCTTTCGTATTTGGGTTTTATAATGATAATATTTTCCGACGATATTTTATTTACATTCTGATCACTCGTAAACGAGTGGATGGCTTTTAAAAATAGAATAGAATATTTTATTTACGGATATATCTTTACAAACACAATCGAATCCTTTTTTTAACATATCTTTTCACAGCTCTTTTATTTAGATATTTATAAAGTGGTATTTTTTTTTTGATACTTACTGTCAGTGTCCTTTTGACGAAACATATCGTCACACCTCATGAGAGATTACTATCAAGCTCAATCATGAGGATATTGCTTTAACGTTTACATTCTAACAAGATAAACAATCTGAATAATATAGTGCTGGTACTATGTACATAGTTGTGAAATTGTCTATTTGTCCTAAGGAAATCGGAATTAATATGCAAATTTCACTTTGGATACTAGACACAAACATATTTCCATAAACCAATTCTAGCACTGGCGCCGGAAACAAAACCAGAAATTAAAAATTACGAAAGTAGGTACGAAATGAAAACGATTGAGTAAGGCTGATTTTAAGTTCGGTTTAAGTTTTGTGAGACGATACCAAAATCAGGTCATCATCTACAACATCATCTTCAGTTTACTGGAAAATTAGTTATCACAAGAATTTATTGTAGGAGCGTGTACAAATACAATAAAAATATTTTTTGAATTAAAAATACTTATTGTAAGACATTCGAATTTCTATTTATCATACCTACTACTATTTTTAGAAACATATACACTGTTTCATGTTTTATTTGTTATAATTTGAATATGAATCTTTAAACCCAAGATTATTATAAACTCAAACCACATAACATCCAAAAAACGCCTTCGCAGTAAGAAATGTGCTTATGTTAAGATATCTCGATTGAACCAACCGTAGACTCTTTTACCGAACTACCGACCAACTTAATTTCTTCCTTTAGCGTTACAACATTTCTCACAAGTGAGGTATCCAGTAGACTAACACTATGTAATAAACATTCAAGTTGTCCTCTCTGTACCAACTTAATTTACCAGAATATATAAAATATCATAAAACATAAGTTATTTAATGTAAATCGTTTGACCTCTGGTCACTAGCAAATAATAACCATTGTCTGATTTCGGTCTCGTTCCAATAATACGTATGTGCAGACACGACTAGACGAGGTGTTTGTGGATTGGTTTTCATTGAAGTAATTTGTGTACGAAATTGTTTTACTGGCTGGCATTTATTTGCATGTCAAACGGATTCAAAATTGACACAACGGGAATCAAATCACTGGAAATGGCCATTTATTGAACGTTTCGTCAGAAATGGGAGGAAATTGAAGTGATGAATTTAGAGTTCGGATTATTTCGTACAAAACTGATTTACAACTCAATGTTTATTATTGTACTCGACATAACTAATTAGTTGTACGTTGCGAACTCTGAAGAGTATGGAGGTGTTCAAGACGAAGTTAAAACCCTATTATTCGGGAGGTGTTATGATTGTTAAATGGGCCCTTGCGGTGGTTTTTCCACAAAACGGCGCATCATAAATAAGTTGTCTAGTTACCTATTATTATTATTATTGCGGTTATTTTCAAATAAGTATTGTTGCATATTTTCTGTCGGCGGTCACATGTCGATTTTATATGGGCTCTGCCTGGTTTGGACAATTTTCTCTAGTAGGTACTACTCCACATGTATGTAGGTACAATATCCCTTGCAATACATGTCTAGGTACCTCTGTATAATAATGTACATACATACATACTCATTCATCATTTTTAATTTTTTTTTTTTATTTTTACTTTCTATATTTTCAGGAAACATAATTTTTTTAATAATTATATTTATATATCTGTCTATACCCTAACGGTATCTCTCACAAGATGTGCAATAAAAATGAAAATGTTTACTTAATTATCACCCTATTGTCTCTCATTTATTATGGCACAGAGAGGACAGCTTGCATGTTCATTGCAAGCAGTAAGTTGACTAGCTGTGCTCTTCTTGTGGAAAATGCCGTGATGCTCTTATTTTTGTATAATAGTAAGGTATCATTTATCTTAACCGCAATGTAATGTAACATTAATATTTGTCTCTTGAAGGCTTTATATAAGGATCACGTAGCTTATTGACTAAGTATGCAGTACAGAGAGTATATTATTATACCTAATGATATAATATACATACCTAATAACAGATGAGTCGGCAACTCGAAGCGGATAGTTCATTCATCTTAGACCTTGACTGAAACCCAAAAACTCCCAGGACGAGCCTAATGATGTTTTTTTTTACTATATTTAGGTAGACTTAGTACTTTGCGAGCTATTATTAGGTATTATGCGATCATGATAATTTTGTCTCGGAAATAATATAATTATATGAAGGAAATACTAAGTGATTGTGTTTTGTTAGATACAAGAAAATTCACAAAATATAGGTCAACACTTCTTATATTATATTGAGTATTATTATGTCCATTATTTATCCTAAAAATATTATTTGTCATAAATATATAAAATGATATTTAGGTACTATGTGTCCTTAGCGTTTATTTGATTCATTCATTCTTAGTAAAATAAGTCTCCTCTATTCAGATAATAACATAATATATTTCTTCCTTATTATTTTGACGGTTTCACTCAGTTTTCAACCTGCTCGTTAATGGCACTTAAGTGTCCAAACTGATCGCAGACTTATTAAAATTTAAAATGATAATTTGATATATAGTGAAAAACTCTTCATATTATAATAACAGGAATCAGTCTTTTTTCCAAAATTGTACTAAGCATACCGCGGAGTTCCCAGTAAAATATTGGTCTGCCACTCTTTAGTGTAAGTTTTCGAGTAGGTATCCTGTGAAAGGCAGGTGTTTGTAAAACCTCTCGTATAAGATAATCAACATTTACAATTCAGCGATGAAGCATGCCACCCATATTTTTTTAAGTACACATGTTGATGTTGATTCTGCTTGTTGATTATGTGCAGTTAGTCCGCTGTCTACCCCCACTTGTGTGATATTCTTTGATGGAATAGTTGTAGAAGTAGTAATCAAGCTAAGGATCTACACTGAGAAAAATACTAACGAAATTTCACAACGAATCATTGGTACGTACTATCAGATTAGGACCAGAGATCGTACAAACGATTCATTAGTACGAATCTATTATATTAACTCTTTGCAAACAAGTTGTTGGTAAATTTACCAATGATTTGTTTGCGAAGAGTTAATATTATAGATTTATACCAATGAATCGTTTTTACGATCTCTAGTCCTAATCTGATAGTAACGTACCAATGATTCGTTTTGAGTATTTTTCTCAGTGTACATCGGTATAATATATTTAAAAAATGAAAATATTTGATCATGTAGAAGTCTAAGACCTTAAACTTAAACTGGGATTCGTAGAAAATTTTACTTAGAATTTAAAGGGCCAGAATGAAATTTTCACTAAAGAAAACCCAAATTCTAGTTACATAACTGTTTTGGCTCGCATCAACAACAAATATTTTTTGAAATATATATTTTACTCTGTATGCATAAAATATCACAAATATCAACAGAGAAATAGACCTTCAAAACTACGCACTGAAAATACAAGAAAAAAATGTATAATGAAACCAGAGATCAGTTGTGTTATAGTAATGAAACGGTTGAACTAGTCTCAGTTTTCTTATCATTTGTACATAATGAAGGTTTCTCTATTTCCATCATTGGTCAGAAAACTTCCGTAATAAATAGGGATAAAAGTGTTTGTATTCATATACGTCGTGGTTCTTCATATGAAATACTATCTATGTATGTGAATACTTTGTATGTGGATAGTTTCTTAACATAAGAAATACTTTGGATGTGGATAGTTTCTTAACATAAGAAATAAATCGTAACAGAGATATAAATCTCGGTGTGGGGACAAATTGAATCACAAATCCATCTTTATAAATGACTTTTCTTCCACATATCAATACAAACTATAAAATGAACAAATCTAGTTTATATCTCTGATATATCTGACTTATTATTTATTATGTACTACTTCATGTGGAGACTAGAGATCGGGTAACTATTAATAAGTAAAAGAATTGTCCCAAAACTTTGAATATTAAAATTAAAAAAATCCAAAAAAAAAATGGAATATTTATGCTTTTGTCTTTTGTCATATTTAATTAACGTAATCTTTATTTTTATTTATACCAAGTACAAGCATTTTAAGCCAGCTATTGCTATTTTTCAGTATAAAAACGATTTATTTTCAACTTTTTTTATATGCTCTTATTCTTTCACGTTGAAATTTCTGGGTTAGACATCGCATTTTAGCGATAAACTCGCCCTCTGTACATTGAATTGTATAACTAATATTTTTTATGCCACTGTTTTGATTTGTATTACTGTAAAAAATGTACAGTGAAGAATAAAATAAATAAATAAAAAAATAAATGTTCTTTTTCGTTGAGTTGCCGTGGTCTTGAGGGTGATTTGTAGCCAGATGTGCGAGATATCTTGCATTTTTTTAATTACATGGGTGGTTTGTTTATTTTGTAAATATTAAAGAGAGATTATAAGAACATACAATATATGCTATATATATAACTATATGTAGAACTAACTTAAAAAAATAGATTATAAATAATAAATAATACAATATGTAGATGCGAATGGATATGTGACATGGTTAAATGGAAGAAATAACTACATAATGATAATCTCGCCACCGCATATCGCTCTGTATTTTATATTGTTTCGTGAACACTGTTATAAAATGATGATGTGCAGAGAAGAATGAATATAATATATGATATAAATAAGTTTTATTCCATGATGAAAGTGATCATATTAAAGAAGCAACACATTTGTATCTATTCGACTTATAGAATATCGATCCTATTCCTAACAATCCAACTCCAATAATCGAGTAAATCCGACTTCTTTGTGATAAGTTCTTCCTACACAACAATAAAAGAGGAAAAAAGATTAGTGCCTTTGTAAACTGAATTCTTTGGAATCGAATACAAAATATACTCTTCGGGAGTAATTCATAACATTTCAGTAGTAGGTATGGCAATCAATGAAAACTATACTTGAATATATCGTACATGCAAATAGAAAATAAATTTTAAATAGGTAAATGAAGAACACAAGTATGGGTAACTAATGGTAAATAGAATCGAAACGGGCAGCTGGCCTTTCTCGTAAAAGTCAGCAACTCACCATACATTGCATTAATTGGTATCTGTTGGACCCTCTTTCAATCAATCGGTCGAAGAAGAGCTAAATATCCTTTCCCTCTCATAAAGAAATCCTAGATATGTCTTTGTTCAGACTGATTATGGAGAATGATAAAGCGATACTTAAGGTGCGGCAAATCAAGTGGAAAAAGAAAGTGTAGTTGGCAGAAATTACGGAAGGGACGGAAATAAAGTAAGGGGTTTAGATAAACTTCACGCGAAATTCCTTATTAAGTAATAGTTTAAATATTCTTTATTCTGCATTTACTGTAAAATAGTATGCTTTGATAAAAAAATTATATAACGTTTCTTCTGAAACATCTCAGACAAAGATAAAAATGTATCTCCGAAAATGAAAGTTTTATCTTTATGAACTTCTCCTTCCTGAAAATCCGAAAAACATTCTGAAAATACCCGGATGTAATAGACCATTGGATGAAAAAATATTACAATAAATATGAAAGGATAAATGAGTTCATTTTATGACTATAATATTAATATGGAACTAAATATATTTGAGGAAATTTAATGTAAGTAGGTATTTATCGGGTGATATTTTGATTGAGTTATTTAGAATGATGCACATGACAGAACTACTATAAGAAGAAAAATGAAAAGGCAGACCCCACCAATCATACATGATTAACAATTTCATAAGAAAAAAGAAATTTAAGCAGTGTTCTTAAAATGGTTTAATGACTACAGAACCAAAATAAGCTAATTATTCTGATGGCCAATGAAAAAGTAACAAATCTTAATTTAACCAAGTGTCAGAAATTGGACTCCTTCAATATGATACCTATATCTTACAAAAAGTTTTATAGCATAGGTAAAATGTGTTATCAAATGAATGATTATGGTGATTGAACGTTTGCTTCACTGAGTTATTTTTTTTTAATTAAGTTTCAACTTTTTAAAAGAGAAGTGAGTGAACTCACGCAGAGTATTTAAAAAAAGGAGCTAAAAGATGCATATTTGCTAAATAATTTGTCGCCCGATTCTTCTAAATTGACCCCCATTTACGTAGGTTACAAAAAAAAACAAGGATACGAAAATATTTAACAAAAACGATACCTTGAACCTTGAGAATAAGGTTATATTGATAATATAATATACTCGAAATAGTTTAAAACCTAGATATTTTCATCTCCATTTTTACCATTCACCATTCGATGATAATCAAAATCTTTTATAGGTTAAGTATATTATTTTACCTTATTTTTTCATTCATTCTATTTTTAAGAATAAAATAGTTTTAAATTTCAAATATGTTTCATTGAGTAAATCTGTAAATAAAAAAAAACATTCAAATTAATTTTAAGATACATATAAATAGGTACTTAACATCTTGCAATAGCCTGCATGTTTATTACATGCAGCTGTCCCACATGTGGGATATGCCGTGATGGTGTGCAGTGTAGTGTAGTGTCTAAATATGTATTAAAAGCAGTTGAATGAAGTATTTTAAATTGGTATTTTAAATCTACGAAAAAAAACTTCGTCGACATACATTGCAATATATTGTTACTTGCTATTTAATAAAATAAATACAAGATAAAGTGACGAGATAATCAAACGAAATTTACGAACTGGGCAACTCTCCAGAACGGGGTAGTTCATATTAGAGACACGTGGAATAACGAAGAGTATTGTTACACTTTAATACATATTTCATATTAAAATGATACCGTATAAGACAAACGCCAGGACTAGGCGTATTTTCCGGTTGCCCTCTTTTACCAAATGAGGAGTTTATTAAAAAATATCAAAGAATTTTGCACCACATTTCTTATTAGTTTTTATTCTCTACTCTATTATCATTAAATTTTGTGAAAATAAATTCCATCATAGTCGATCACTAGAAAATATAATTATGATAAAAATCTATGATATGAGAAAATTGTTGATGGGTGAACAAAGTTATGTAATGTATATAAAGATGGGTTATTAAAATTATATGATCCGGTAAACAAAAAACATGTTTATTCCCAACAGCGGCCCTGTGTGTTGTTAATTTCTAAGGTTGTTTTTATTCTGTGAGGGCATCGACCGCGATGTCCTTGTTTTGCACTTGCTTCTACATTCGTATCTCATTTTGGCTTACGGACGGCCACTCTTCAATCTATTTTATTTATTATAAAACAATTTTTTGGAATGATTTGCCTTATGAATCTACAACATATACCTACTGTAAAATATTGGTATAATTCACTTAAAATCGGGTGCCTTGCCTTAGAGTAAAAGAAGGAAGAAAAACAAATGCCAAACCCAAAAGTCAGAAAATAAAAGATCATTTATTTATTATAAAAGGTGTGGGTATTTATTAACACTTTGCGTTAAACGTTTACGAATATATTTTACTTAAAAAATATATAGGGAAGTGTAAGTGAAATATCAATTCTTTGCCGGGAGCTCGATGGAGCAAACTTTGACCCATAAAACAAAAAATGATATTGAATAAAGATAACGAAACAGTGAATAAGTAACAAAAAATAAGAAACAATATGAAATGAAATGAAATGAAAATGAAATGAAATTAAATTCTTTTATTTCCCTTCTTACAATAGGTACATTTGACAATTTTCACAATATATTTTAAATTATTATGGACATCACATATCACTCTTTCTTCTTATCAAACTCATCATGGGCTCCCTATAGGGATCTCAGATGAGCGAGCCAGGGGCAGCCCTCACAGGGATCAAAAAATGGATAAATTAGGTATGTTGGTCTTTGTAAAAAAAATAGGGTCCTATATCAGAATAATAAATAATAGATATGTATGATATCTATTATTAATTTTCCCATTACAAAGAATTAAATAACATATTCTGTAATTTAATTTCATCACAATAAAATGTGCTCGGAAAATGTTGTAACAATTATTGTGGCCTGTTTTGTTTTCAATGTAGATTTAATTAAATAAATAGTGTAATTGTTTTCATTTTTTTGAGATTAGTTACAATCCCTTTCAATATTCTATTACAATACTAGTATTTACTTTTACAATTCTTGCTTGTGCTTTTTCATTTTACGTAACTTTATACCTCAGATTATTTTTTAGGGCTTCTCTCTCTCTTTTGAGAAATTATATTGTTATGAATTATTATACACATTGAATAAGAATTTTTCTTTTTCGGTTTCCACAAATTTCTTTTCGTACGGACTTCTACTTACAATATTTTTGAGTTTTTCCAAACAACTAAGAGTAGGAGCAACTGACAACATTTCATATCTTTCTTTACTTCACGGAAGGCAGTCTATTTTTCAAATCCACCTTGGTATTTCACTCTTTTGGTTTCGTTCATAAATTCACATGATGCCTTCTTTTTCATTTCTCGTGTATAGGATTTTTAATGCATTTGTATAAGATTCTGGATAAGATTTAACGGAGAATTTCTCAGCAAGTCGGCTGTATTGATGGTCACCTCATGAAGGTCTCCTCAACCAAACTCAAAACTATACAGAGGAAACTCCTCAATATCATTCATTGTCTGGCACCATGAACCGCATTGACACAATGGATTAGAGGAAAAACCTCGTCGGGATTCACTTTAAAGAGAAGTCTTTAATCTTCTTAGGATATTGTCAATCTTATTATCACCAATGACTTCTGATTTATACCTATACGATTTTATTGCAACAATACTAATGCAAACAGAATGTTTGATCTGGGTTTTTCTATATGTAGGTGTATTTCACGTCACAAGTAATTTAATTATATTATCGTTTTTTTTTTACCTTTTATAAATGTCGTGTCTGAATTTAATAACAATATTGTTTTTTCTTGAAGTATGTGTCGAGTTAAGGCTATTTATCAGAGAACATGTTAAATAAGCGTTAAGCATATGGAATAATGCCAAATTGGAGCGACCGGGAGTGGTCTTCGTTTCATTACATAATTATTTTGACATATCACACGAGTATTTTTATTGCATAAAGACATGAATGAGTTTCTTTAATATAAAATTTTAAGTCAATATACCAAACATAAATATTGGAAATCTTACATAATATAATATGTACAAAGTATATTTACATATATGTCTTCGTATGTAATTTTCTAAATAGATTGGTCGAATGAAAAATAAAATGTAACTTAATGACATATTTTGTTCATTAATGTACATAGAAGACTGACTGTTTGTTTTTATCCGTGTACCCTTAATTTAAAACATCAATAATCACGTAGGGAGTTTCTTTTAAAGAGAATAAAAAATAACGGAAAAATTTCGCAACTGAATTGTTGTGCTGTATTATTTTTTTCTGTATACAAAAATATATTATTAATAATTTTACATACTCAAGTAATAAATTTGTTTGAATTACTCACAAGATTCATGAAGTGTATTGCATATAATATCCATAGAATAGTAGAATGGACTTTATCCATGTCTTACAATCAGCTGATGAATCACATGTATTACAGTGTGTCCCTAGTAAAAGAATAAAAGGTTATTGGCACAAAAATGTTATCTCATAACTTTGTTTTATTGCGACATTATTATTGCTTACAAGAAATATTTTCCCCTCAAGTCCTTCACAGTTAGATACACTTACAATGACAGTAGAAAATGTATGGGAACTGAGAAGAGGTATATTTTATTAGCACTTGTAGTCTAAAGGAATAAAGATATTGTTTCAATTGATCTTACGCACAGTGAAAATAACAAAAAAAAAATATTTTATGATATAAGATAATTTAAAATTAATTTTCGTGTGAACACAAATACCCCTCAATAATAGATATAGAAAAGCTTGTTGAGAGTAATGAAGCTCGCACCCACCTTATCAAACGATCTATAATCAAACAGATACTAAGTCATTAACTCCTAACCTTTTTCTTGTTTGCTCTGACATTTCGCACCATTAAGGTCACTTGTTGCTCCATTGTCCTATAATAATAATTATTACCAGTTATCTGATTTTATCAACAATTATATCGTTTTGAAATCGATATCGCTTAAACTCTAATGAAAAATAATAGGTTTAGTGCTTGATTTTCAGCAATATTATTTTCAATTTCGTAAAATTTGTACCTTCTATCCAGCAAATAGCACTAAAGGATTATAGCAAACAGACTTTGTAAGTAATCTCTCTGGTTTGAATTACAATTAAAAATAATAATCACTGATATTTGTCACAGGTAAGTATTTATTTAAATATTATCTTGATCAAATTTGAAATTTACAATTCAAAAAGAGAAAAGCAAAGCAAAAATTTGGGAAGCTTAATACATTTCTTGACAACTTTATGATAAATCTCTCATATCCATTCTTTTAAATTGAGTGTCAAAAATAAGTGATAGTTTCGTGCTAGTGGCAATCATTGTCACCTAACTATTGTCACTAATACAATTAAAAAATATACACAACACATGCTACATATTATTAATATAAGATAGGAATAAAATGATAAAGTATTGACAGTTTGCATGTTTCTTACATGCAGCTGATCTGCTGGCTATCCCACTTGTGGGATGTGCCGTGATGGTATAATAATAATAATAATAAAGTATTTGCTCAAAACATTTTACATGTTTGTTCACAAGGTTTCCGATGGTTTGGAAGTCTTTCTTTCATAATACACAGTCCGACAACGACACCAAAGCATCGGGAATATCGCATAATGAAAAAACAGATCAATTGGCGCAGAGGCACTATTAGGGAAGGAAGCTAATTTCTATGTTACTGAGATGACCGTTGAAGTTCATCAAGATTTCAAAATACAAATATTTTAAAAGGGTGAAATTAAGACAAAAATCAAAAAATATACATCACAATTCATTAAAAATAGCACATTATTGTAGAATTAAACTGATCTTTACCTATTGTTAACGGTTTAGTCCATCTCTTCACAGATTAACATAAACTGTTCTATATTGTTAACGGTTTAGTCCATCTCTTCACAGATTAACATATATTTCACACAAATTGCGTAGGATGGAGGCATTAAACATTTTAATTGTCAAAATAATTGTCTTTTTTATTCCTTTGCAAAATATTATGTTTTCAACGATGCGACAGTAGTGTGATGGAAAATTGCCAGCATAATTATTAGCGTACCCTAAAAAAACACTGTCCATAAAAAAACGCATATATTATAATATTCAGCCCTAAAAATGAGAAGATTGATATTTCATACAAAGTGTATAAAAGAAAAGCTTTTAACATATTATGAATATCTTTCCCATTTGTCCAACTAAACTTTATGACTAAAACTAGATACTTCAATCAATTTTTTTGTCTTCAGTGTTTCATTCATTCCAAAGAACGAGGCGGGCTCGTTTAAAAATATTTTGTACTATCTGTCAGAACTTGTATACTTTGTGTTCAAATTTTTGTGAGCTTTTCTTAATGTCTATTGAATTTTTCAAAATTTGTTGGTTTGATTTGTATTACGTTGAAGTTATCTGCTATTGGTTGCTTGTCATATTATTTAATATATATTTATATTATAGATATACTTTGGGGCCATAGAAATACTGACTAACAATAAGTTGTAACTTACTTTCTAACAAACCCTTTTATCCTAAAGGTACGATATTGAAATTACCTATTATAAAATATTATATTTCGTTTTTATAAATCATCTCCGTAGAAATCAAATCAAGATTCAAAAGAGATGAAGAGAAGAGATTACAAAAATACATATCTTGTCAGAGTTTAAATAAACCCTTAAACTTTGTGCGGTTGGGAAAAAACTCGTGAGGTATAAGTATAAGTTGGTGAAGTCTCTTTTACGCCTTTAAAATTAATGATCCGTTCTTCGCTGGTGATTACAATTATGCCTGAGGGTTGAATCTATTAATATTTCAAAAAACTCAAACAAGGAACAAACTTTCAAAAAGTGCTGTTAACCACTCAAAAATAATTTCCAATCTTGAACAAGTTTTGATCTATTTGAAGTGAAAGATAGAACAAACACAAAGTCACAATGAAAAAATAAAATGTAAGAATACATATTCATAATGTTTGAATAATGTTTAATGTTAACTTAAAATAATTTGAAGAACGATGACTTTGTATTATCTGTTCTTCGATCATTTTTGTTCAGCTGATATTTTGTCAGCCTTATATTTATTATTTCTTAAATTACATATGCTTTGGATGTGTCGTTTCTCTTTCTCGTTGTGTTTTGATATTGGTTTGAATTACTTAAAAAATATAATTTCAATATGGTATAATTAAAAACTGATGTTAAACTTTATTTATAAAAACGATATTTTAGTGTTTTTGGGATTAGTCTTCATTTAGTTTTTTTTTTATATTTAATTTTTCAAACCCCTTCAAATAGGTTTATAAAATTACGTTAGTTTAAAACTACCATATAAGGCTTAGAAAAGACAATTTCACCTTATTGGTGACGTTATCTTTTAATGGTAATTTCATGTGTAAAATTTTCATAAATATAATTATTACTTGGTTCATTGCAAGAAAAAATAACACCAATAAATATTTAAAATTACTTTTTACTATCATATTATAACAATTTTCAAGATCTAGTTCGTCTTGAATATTGCCTCTTGAAATATTTTCCATTTTAAATTGACGCAACATCCCACTGTCTACCTACTAAGAAAGTTTTTGATGCTTGTCATTAATAAAATGAAAAGGAACTCATCGCATTATTCTTCCGGTGGTTTGGATTTAAGAAGGTTTATTTTAATTTGAATTCACCCTTCAGGTGTAGAGAAAATGAAGATGATGACGAGAAGCGTCAGTGCTCAAGGTCATTAGTTATATTAATAAATAAATGTCATACATTTTTACTCTCTTTTTTATTTATCAACGCTATGTCGTAAATTCAATATATACAACCTCTCCAGTTACAAAGAATCTTATTTAATAAACAACATTCGTGTATGCATAAACATAAATTATTTCAAAGGTCCAAAAAATTTTGTATTAGTAAAATCTTTTTAAGTTAAAGACGACTCGATGAAATCAAAAGGTTTTATGATAGATATATGCTTTTGCAGGTTTAAGTTATACAAGGACTATTAGACTATCGAAAGTACCAAAGGGATTCTGAATATCTGGTATTGCGCAGTAATTTTAGAACAATCGTTATAAGTTGATGAAAGAGTTATTAAATACAATATGCCGAATAAGGAGAGAAAGTTTTGAGAATGATTATACAAATATTTTTAGAAATATAACGTACTTAGAATGAAC
This sequence comes from Athripsodes cinereus, assembly GCA_947579605.1. Classification (NCBI taxonomy): domain Eukaryota; kingdom Metazoa; phylum Arthropoda; class Insecta; order Trichoptera; family Leptoceridae; genus Athripsodes; species Athripsodes cinereus. Next base: position 6,226,934 of record OX388308.1, on the reverse strand, counting down.
GCTATATTTCTAAAATTTACAATAATAATCAATCTTTTTAAGATAGCTGTAAAATAGCAACAGTAAAAATAAAAACAGTTGCTTTATAGATATTAAGTTTTTTCTAACCACAAATTTCAGATGTACTTACTTCCGTGAAAAAATGTACTTTTTCCGTATCGAAATTTACTTCCGCAATACAGAAAAGTATTATATTAGATCCACATTAGACGTTTCTTTATATATTTGATCATTATCTTTTTTGTGAAAGAATATAGATGCGAGGCTTTTGGAGAATTTACTATAGAACGGAGAATTTGGGATTAAGACTCCTGTGATGGTTGTTTCAGTTAAAGTCTGTGAAAGAATACATTTGATGTAAATAAAAAACAAAAAAACATTGTAGGTTTCTACTGTGTTTATAGGGTTCTACTGTGTTACAAAGTTTTTTGTTTTTTATTTACATTAAATTATGGAGTTCTACAAAATAAGCAGTTATAAAATTCAAGAATACATTTGGTTTTGATTAGAATGTGAGTTATGTTTCATATAATAAATGGAAAGTTTCAAATAAATAACAGTTTTCATTGTTTATGGTAGATTTGGCTAAAATGTATTACGATGTTAGAGATTATAGTGTATTGGTTTTTGTAGGACCAGCATACTTTATTGACAATTAAATTTTATTTCATCGTATTTTCAAGTGATTAATTTTCTTCAAGGTACTGTGTTTTTACATTTTGTTGTCCTATTTTTGGACTTCTAAAATTCTTCAATTCTGTCTCGTTAAATTTGATTACGCATTAAAAATGATCTTGAATTACAATTCTACGAGTTTCATTATCAAATTCCAACACATCTAATCCCAAGAATTTTAAAGTTATTCTACATTTTTTCACGGCAAAGACCATATTAGAATATCTGCTTATTCGCTGAAGAATATTTTTTACTTAATAGAATAATTTTGTATAGTCAGATAATCGTTCTGAAAATTAATTAATGTAGTGGATGGTTTTTGACTAAGCCTTTGAAAAATATAAGAAGAAAGATAAAAGATTTTTATTCTGTCTGGCGGCAAATGAAACATTTGAATGTTAATTCAGGTTTAGTTTTTGTGTTTTTTTGTAATCCAGCTTTTACGTTGCGTTATCTTTTGGTCGAAATTCACAGATTTAATTTAATAATTCCAAATGACCATTATTTTGACCTTCTTTAACCAAAACTAAAAGCTTGAAAGATAAATTAATATCTTGGTTGAATAATTTATACATATTTTGCTGACCATTTGTGTGACACTTTAAAATATAATTAGTTTAATTTAAATAACTTAAGAGCCCCTTTATTGTACATTTTAAAATAGTACAAAAGGAAAGATATTGCAGGCTACCTTTATCAGCGAGTTGTGATGTCACAAAGACACTAATAATTTTCACGAATGATGCACAAGGTATGTAGTTGGTCTATTAGTATTTGTCGACGCCCTTTTAGTATGTTTAGTTGCTGACCTAAAATAACTGTGTTACATTTTTTAATGAGTTTATGTTACTCGACATTAGTCGCCCATTTAGTTTTTTCGACGCACAACTAGTATCGGAGTCATTTTATTGTAAGTCAATCATTTGGTTTTTCGATCGCCCGTTTAAAAAATCCAGCTCTATTTGAATAAGTATTATCAATTTTAGCAAAATTAATTTTCAAACATGCACATTTGGACGATTATTCTCTACGTCATCTTATAAACAAATTATGAAAAATTACACCTACACTCTTAAGATATTAATAAATTAGCGTGATGAACTGTAATTATTATTAAGTTTCATCTAAAAGATTATTGTTATTAATAAGATTGAAACAAAAGAAAGATTGAGCTTATTATGAAAAGAGCAGTCTTCTTCTCATTGTTGTGAATGTACTAATTTATCTAATAATACCTTCTCAGGGGAATTAATTTTATTTGTCCATGAAAATTCATCCAATAAACAAAGCGATAAATCAATTTTACCTTCATTAAGGAGTACCTAAGGATAATGCTTCGGTAATAATATTAAAAATATTTTATTTGGCAAATTTCCAATTTATACTGGGGTTTGATTCAGATACTACATTTTTACTCTCGCTTAAAAGTCGCAGTTGAAAATCTTAATTAATGAAATAAATATTTATTTGCAGGATTGTCAATTTTTAAAAGTTACATTTATCTTTTAATAAAAATCTTATATTAACTGATAAATGTTAAATCTTCCTTGCGTCTTCAGAGCTGCAGGGCACCGGAGGACTTGGAGGATGAGGACTAGGAGAGCCGATGCCAAATAAATGGGTTAAAGGTGAGGGCGAAAAAGAAGAAGATTAACCTTATAGTCACTTTGACTTACTTTGTACTAACATGAAAAAATTGGGATATATTTCTAATGGCATTTATATGTCAGACATCTTGATTGTAGAACCAAGTTAACACAATGTAACATTGTGCAAAATCTAATCGAAAGAAGGGAAGAGAGCGTTCCAGAGCATATGAATTGGCTGGTTTAAATGATCAGTTTCGGTGTCCATGAACAACAACAGCAATTCCACCAATCGAGAAACATTGAAACAAACCAAAGAAGCAACCATTTTTTAACTCCCATTTTACGCGTGTTGGGCGTTTTAAGATAGCCTATTAACTTTTGGTTCATTGTTTGGCATTGATTCATAATATTCCCCTCCCCATATTCTAAGTGGGTATTTATCTAATCTTGAAATTGCGTCGAAGGCAATGGTAATTTCTATTGATTCAATAGTATTGTCACATATTATTGAATACCTACGACTATATATTTGTTTGTGTAATTGAATCTACAAGGATATTAATATTAAGTGTAGTAAACAAAACCATTGAACAATCCTAAATAGAATGAGATAATAAAAAAATATTAAAGATTCTATGCTTTCAAGTATGACATTGTAGAAATTATTCGTTATTGAATATTATTGCAATAAAACAACAATGATTTATTGTTTAATCTACTATTGTTTTGGTTTAGAGACACATTTTTAGCTACAATTTAGATATTTTTGTAACAAATTAAGTCTTAGTGTTTCACTAAAGATTTTAGATCAATTACGCAATATGAATATCTGAATCAAAAATTATTTGTTTTTTATGCGTTTATATTTTTATGTTTTAGTTTATAATAAAGGTTAACTTGAAAACTATTGACGATCACTTTATCGTCTGGTCACTTAACCTAGATACCTAAGCAAATATTTACAAAAGAGGTGCTCGAAAATCCTGTAAAGATTCACCCTTTTATAAGACGTTTTCCAAATATCATCAAAAAAATATTAAACCAAAATATCTTTTAGATACTTGAACGTCTATTGATTTCGATTAAGGTCAGATATTTCTGACACATTTTAATAAACTTATTATTTTGAGTATGCAATAACTTTCTCTTTATTGTTAAACCACATCGTTACAATTTTCCCTTACACTGAAGAAGTCATTATATAGACTTATATCCATTGAATTTTATAGTCTCACTAACTTCTGAACTTTGGTTCGCATTAACCTCGACACATGACACATGATAGCAAATAAAAAAAAATGACTCAGAGCTGATGGCAGAGGTAATTGCGAATCAATATTTCAAAAAAACATTTATAATAAACCTGTGTAATTTTCTTCAGCCACAATTACTTTCAATTTTGCAACAATTTTAAGTTAGAAAAAGGCATTATTTTTTGTGATAATGACATCTTTGGCTTACATTATTTTTTATAATAATTTCAAAGCATTCTCGAATATCTTATTATTTGTTTTTTTTATTAATTCATATTGTTTGCACACTATCAATATCGTAGACATTCTTTTAGACTTCAGAGTCAGAGTTTATCCAGATTTTTTACTTTCCACTATTGCAGTTACGAACAGATGTAAATATTTTTAAGAGAATATTATTTAATCTAAGTTTTATTTAGATTTAATCAGAGTGCTTGCAATTTTCCTTTTTCATATTGTCTTTCTTCTATCATATTTAATGGTTGAGTTTTATTTTGAGTCGAATCTCAAGTGCCATTGTTTTCGATATAACTATCTTGGAGGTTTATTAAGATCAGACAACAAATACACGAGTACACACTGAATATTTTTGCGTTTGGATATCTTTCTTTAGATACACAACTTTGTTTAGTTTTATCTCTATTATTGCCTCTTTCGAAATAGGTACAACATAATTTTAAACTTTCTAAACATGTTTTCCGTTTACCTTTGATAAATATTTAATCAATTTAACTCCAAGAGGAAATTAAGCTTGGGTGTGGGGATCTAGTTACGTGAATTAACACGACACAGAAAATTGATATGAGGAGAAAGTTAGTCGCTTCAATCACCCTGGAGTGCGAAGTAGTTAATAAACTTAGTAATAATGACATAGTTTAAAACTTTGTTCTATTCGTGTAATAACAAAGTTTATTTCATACATTTAATAATGTTCTAGTATCATCTGACGGTATTTTAATGGCCTGCGCATTATTATTGGTCATAAATTGCATATATTATATTTGTGTAGAAACAGTTTATGTACGATTAAGGGAATGGTCTAGACGTGGTTTAAAATTCAAATGATCCAATTAAATCTGAAACAGAATAAAATTGTCATATTTTTTTATTACATTCTAATTGACGTAAGATGACAAAACACAACGGTGTGAAAAATCACCAATCAACGTGCCACTGAATGCAGTTTTATATTTTTAGAACTGTTGACAGACAACTTTTAAGAGAACAAATTTTACGATTTTATAGTTTTTTTTACAGTTAAACCACATCCAAAGAAGCCCTGTTTTTGAGACTTTTGCTTTTCAGATATCTGTAGCTTGTTTATGGATATGAGTTTGTACTATGTTCCGTTTATACAATGATGTCTAGTATGATTAAATTCATTAAATCGGAGATTTTTCTAATCTGTGTACTCATTCACTACATTTATTATCATCTACCACCAAATTTTACACTTTTGCAATTTACTTAGCAAAGATCATGTTATTTTTTTTATTTTATTTATAAGTATATCATTATATTTGTTCATACATAATATTGGTATGACAGCTAGAAAGCCTTTTCGCCGAGACATGTTAACAACATTACGTAATCATTACACATACACCGAGCACAGTGCGAAAAATACTCCGTTCACAATGCACACCATACATCATAGAATATGATATTATAAAATTAAAACTCATTGAATTAATGGGAAAATGTTCGTGAATTGTCAGTTGCTGTCCACTTATGTAAAATTGTCGAAAAAAAGGAATTTAGGAAAACCACTGAAGTATAACTATGTATATAACGACTGAAATTGTAATTGTTTCATACACCTGAACTGTTGAGACATTTCAGACCTATTAAAACATTTTACATCGTTCAAATATCTAGTTCATTTTAACGACCTGAAAATGACAATCTCTCTGCCCTCAAATACATGCGTCTGCCAGCTAAACCACACGAGAGACGCAGTAGTGTAAATGTTTGAATTATTATTTGTTGTTCAATGTCAAGATCACAATATCAATAACATGTTATTAACATTAAGAGATTATTCATCCAATAATAAAGTATCTACTGAGAAGAAGTTTAAAGGAGAGTTTGGCTTCTAAGCTATGGAACTAATTAATATTGTTGTATATCTACTCGTATTTTTGCATTGTTATATTTATTGTTATTTACGATGTAGTTAAATATTTTCATTATATATTTTTTGTGATGTTCTACATAACATAATATCTAATGTTGTTTTATATTTCTGCGATGTTGTTACATTTATTATTGTTGTACAATTAACCAGTCGAAATCATCCACAAAGGTATGAAGATCGCTATAAGACTACTACCGTAAACATATTGTTGTATTAAGAACAATCTACAGAGTAATAAGCAGTACGATAGAAAAACTGATGGGGTATATAGAGAAGGCTATTTCTTTTACAGGATGTCACATTTATTTTAGGAATCTTAATTTTTTTACCAAGTAGGTCGGTATGTCTTAAAATTTACCTGTTTCCCATTGTAATTTCTTTATCGATGTATCAGATCAAACCAAATTTTATTTTCAAAATAAATATCTGTCCAAGAGAAAACACACTAAGAATACGGGTTTACAATTTCTCAAAAATGTGTGGTTCGATAAATTATGTCCTTGTTCAGATCGCATTTAACAAAAAGAGATTGAGTTAGTCGGTAGCCTCCCCTTTCACGACACGAGCTTTTAGCTCACTGTCAAAGGTGTTTAAGACTGTATTTGAGTTTGTAACAAAAACCCAAACATATTTTATTTAAATATTTTTTTATTTTTTTTTAATAAATTGAGTTCTATAAATCCTCTAAAAACTTTTCGGAAGTATACTCTTTCAAATGGTAAATTGCATGTGTGTATTGAATCTCTATTAAAAAAATATTTCAATAAAAACCTCCATTAGTCGCATGTCCAAGTAAACTAATTCTTTACGAAACGGATTGATTTTTATCGTATTCGATTAAAACTTATCAAATAAAATTTTATTTGTGGGCATTAATGATACCTACATTTAATACTAAAAAACTAACTTTAATAAGTACTTACTAGAAAAATGAAAAATAATTTGAAAAAAGTTCGAAATAAAATGACAATCAACAGCTTTTAGAGTGATTCAATAAGTTGTTTTTTACTCTTAAGTGGCCACATTTGTATATTCAAAAAAAAATTATATAGTTAATTAAGACCTTTTTGTTTTCATGTCATTTGTTGTTATTAACCATATTATTACATTTGAATTTCTCTTCACTTTCATTAGAGGACATTGCCAAAATATTTCTCAACGAAAATGTAAGATAACACATAATTATACATGTTATTTCTCAAATTTAGAGACAAAATAGTTTGAACAATCTAAACATGATTTCTAGGCAATTAACTTAAGCCATTCTGCGATATGTAGTTGCCTGAGATTACTACCGAATCCACCTTCAACAGACTTGAAAATTAAATATATTTAGTAAACATTATATATTTATACGAGTAGGTTATATACATCAATCGCGGTATTAAATCAAATAGTTAGTAAACACTGTATGATAATTTAGTTCTAAAACAACATACAATGTGCTTATTACCTACTAAATTTATAAACATTAAATTCTCGATTAATGTTTTAGAAAGATCGATAAATTCCACAGTCGTCATTTAGTTATATCGTAAAATTCTACTATTCATGACAGATTAAATCTTAAAAAAAAACAAAGTCACCTTATTTAGTAGTGTCACGTAACCCATTCATTTCGCGAAGTGTGATTTTTCCAATTAAGCTATCGGGCGAGATGCCGAAGGCTTCGATTTTCTCTCTTACAAACCCCAATGACAGTCTCATTTGTAGGTATTGTTCTGGGATGTCAAATATGTATGTACATCTCATGCTGGATACTTCCAAGCCTATTCATTGTAGTTTCGTGTATCAAATTTAAATATATGACCTCATACAATAGTTTATTGTAAGAATAATATCGATAAACATATTTTACTTTGTTTTAAACTGTAAATCTGTGTACCATTGTACAATATAATATTATACAGAAGTGTGAGTAGAAATTTAGTAGATAGTAATAATTTAATACACTCCATACACAGTACATTATAAATATAAATAATATTGTAGTATTAAGTACAATAATGTTTCTCTAGCTATGTACAAGATAGATATTTACAAAGAGACATAAATTTCCATTAATTCAAGCGTAGAATAATTGTTCGTTCAAACCTGATGGTAGTAACATGTATACTCAAAATATATGTATTATATTATCTTCAAGTAGGAGGGAGGCAGTTGTAAACAATATTTACTTAAATATTTATTTGAGTAATTAATTAAATAGACGCTCCTACATACTATAGACACTTCATAAACATCAGGAATGCTATGTTGATTAAACGTTTTCAGAAATAAAGTGAAAACTTCAATTGCGATGGATTCTTAAATTGAATTTAAAAACTTTATTGTATTTGTTGTGGGGTAAAAGCCAGATGATTAAATAAATAAATTTAAAAAAATGATTCCTTTATTCTCAGTTTTTATTTGTCAGTTAACGCAGAATAAATATTATAGGTTAAAAATTCGATGTAATATAGTCTTATAAATAATGACGTATGTATATAAATTCACATCGTTTAATCAGTTTTGGTCTAACTTGGTACACCTATAGGAAACTATAAAATATGTGACCCATAGACTACAATATAAATTTGGAACTAGTATAGGGTTGACTGTCTTTTGTTGAAAACTAAATAACTTACATGTTTTGCAATATCGTATACCATTGAATACCTGCTATATTCCTACACATAGTTAATAAAATAAAATGAGTTATTGGTTAATGAATTCATTTTATTTAGAATTAACCTTGAATTTGCTTGTATTTCGGTAATAATTTAACAGAAAAATACGCATATATTAAAAATATCCACGTCTTTTGAAACTTGTAAGAATATTGTTGATTTCATCAATAGTTCCCTAAGCAATGAAATGTAACATCTAGTAAATTTATACTTGGGTATATCTTATTTACTTGAGCAAAATATATTATTTTACTAAGGTACTGCCGAATGAACAAACAGTTTATCTACTTTCTAGGAATCCAATTCCAAGGAATCTGATTTGATAATGTGGGGTTTAATTCATTTACTTACATATACAAATATTTAAACATTTAATACTTACAACCATATCAAATACATTGTTGAACATTCGAATTAATCATTGTTTTTTTTTTTAATTCATTATTGTTACAGTGCAAAGCTATGGCTACAAAAATTCGACAGAAACTCTTAAATGACATCAACCGAGATTCGGAGGAGTTGAATGCTAGAGACGACTGGAAATCTACTGCACAAAATCTAAGAGATCCATTATTTCGGATTCTAAAGCACTAGAAGGGCTTCTAGGGCATCGAAGTTATAGATCAATGAGATATATAAATTGTAACATTCAAACTGTAACATTTCTCCCATAGTCGGCAGATTTCAGTGACTCTCTCAGGGTTTATCGTTGGGTAAATTTATTGTGGTGGTTGTGCTAAGGAAACACTAGCATGATGTTGTATGATCGGTTTATTGACGAAGAATATGGTTACACAGATTATTATTACACCAAACAAAACAATTCACAGTTTTTAATACTGAATTACATTATTATAGCGACACTCACAGTATTTTGTAGAAGAGAAGAGACATTTTTATTTGGAGCGAGCCCCTGCTATGTCTATTGTAAAACGAATAGCAGGAGACTGGCCAAAATGGCTGACTCCCGGAAAAGGATCAAGAAGAAGGAATCTGTTTTTATGATAATAACAAAAGGTATTTACGATTTCTCTAGATAGGGGCCAGGGCTTTCACAGGATTTCGATAGATGGCAACACAAGTACCATTTTTTGGATATTAAATTATAAAGGTCCCATGACACCATCTCAAGTTGTCTTTTAAAGAAAAAAAATGAATAAAAAAAAGAAAAGTTTCAAAGTCAGTAATAAGAAGGATTCTACAGAACTAAGAGTGTCAAAGATAAGAAAGATTTTACAATACTGCGAGTGTCAGAGATAAGAAAGATTTTACAACACTGTGAGTGTCAAAACAAGGATACAAATTATCATAACAGACATTAGTAACAAATTCTTAATTATTCCTTACAAATAGACATGTCTCAAGCAAGCAAGGGACCAGGAAGATGCACCGACAGAACAGGTCGCGGATACGGAATCGTAGACAATGTTCTCGCCATACTTCTAGGTAAACCTTTACATGCTTAAGACAAACAAAATTACTAATTTCCTTTACATAATACAATAAAAACCTTCAACAATTTTCCAAACACTTTTCCTTACTCCAAGAGGAGGTATCCATTACAATTATATCTGATCTACCTCTATTATAAGGGCGGTAATCCTTTACCCTATAGCATTTTTCTTTTGTGGAAACTTCCCACCAATTTCATACAGGCAAATGGTTAATATCAGGTACCAAACCTATCGCGCAGAGCTTCTCTAAGCGACCTGTATGAACTTTCTTTGTTTGAGCGTCCTCAAACCTCACTTGGACAATAAGCTTGTCGGGCATTAAAAAATTGATAATTACTAAAATAAATTTGAGTTAGAACTGATTGTATTAGGGTAGGACGCTTAGTCATATCTCTATATCAGTCTAACCCAGGAGATGTACATGGAAGATGGCGAATCATCCAATGACTCCTTAACATTCATACTAGGCAAATAGAAATTACTGCAAGGGTACGCATTCCATACAGTAAAATTGCCGCAAAATGGCCAGCAGGTTCACACCATGTGAGAAACCTTGCCATATAATTTAATTACAAAACCATGCACACTAAAGATTAAAAACAATAAACTTATTTTTTAATTTGACTGATGCGACCTTGATCCTCAATTTAAGATTTTACATTAATGGTTTGACAAACTAAGAGAATTAGTGGTAACTTTTCACGCATTTTCATACTTCATCTTTTATCGGCCGTTTTTTCATGTATACTTCATTCTTTCGTACCTTGCATTCATCATCTGTCATAAGTCATTCATCAGTTACCACCTAACTCAGTGATTCATGAGTTCACACAAAATTTAAGGAAAACAACAAAAGAATTCGTATACTTTCGTATACTGGAGGGTCAAAATTACATCAGTTATACAGTACAAAATTCCTTAAAACTAACATGTTGTATGACTTTTGCCTGCGACAGTGGATGGGTTCAGATTATTGTGAACACGTTGCTAATGAAAACGGCTAGCATATGAGATGATAAAGGCAACTTCATGCATCCACGGGCGCAAACAAAAAGATGATCAAAACATACAAAAAAAATTATTTAAGGGCGCCACAAGGTTCGAACAATTCAAAATTCTCACAGAAGCGGAACCTTGAAGAGCCTCTATGAGTTTTTTTTTAACTAAAAGTTTACAATAACATGGGCTGCAAAAGTTACAAGTACTTTAAGAGTAGAAATACCAAATTTTTGACTATTAACAGTATTATAATTTATTTTGCTTTAAAGAAGAAAGAAAGATAATTCCTTTGACATTACTATGACTGTAAATATAATTTCTTTTGTGAGTCTAACATTGTTATTACATACAAAATTCACTATTAACATTGACCTGTGATGTATAGACATAGTTCTTTTTATTCATTAAAATTGCAGCCCAAGAAAACATTACATTTTTACATAAATTCTTTACATTACCAAAATTTCAAGTTTACATTGATGGATTTACATTCAGAATGAAATATAACAACAAAATTTTGGAGAAACACATACCTAGGACTCAGAACTTAATGATATCCTTAGCATGATAGTTTCCCATTGCTCCAGTATCTACATCGCATAGCTCGTATACGTTAGGGGATATGATTCGGTGAACCTGAGACTTGATGAAACGAGGTGCCAGTTTCTTTGAAAAATAATTCGCAGCGTTGCTATGAACAAATGACCTTCTCCAGACAATTTGACCTATGTCCAGACGAAGAGTTTTGCGACGAAGGTTATATCTATCGGCATTACGATGGAAAGCCTTGGTCAATGAGGAGGAAATTTCGTCGTAAAGGGCGTTCATTTCTGATAAACGACGTTGACGTTGTTCGGCAAATGCTTCTAAGGTACCACTATCAGAGGCATTGACAGTTCTATGGAAGGAGGCATGAGGAACATATTCTGTACCATGTACAAGGAAATAGGGAGAGTAACCTGTGGTTACGTTTACAGTACTATTAATACAAGAACAGATTTTTGGAAGCTTGGAACACCAAGAACGTTGATCATTTTCTACCAATATAGAAAGAGCAGTAAGAAGAGTAGAATTGTATCTTTCAACGGGGTTATTCTGTGGGTGATAATATGCATTATAAAACAAGTCATTGATCCCATAGGAATGTAAAAATGATTTAAATTCTTTAGCAACGAACTGTCGGCCGTTGTCCAAGACAACACACCGCGGAATACAATAAGGAAGAAAAATTCGTTCCTCGAGTAATTTGATTATTTCTTTAGCTGTAGGGTTTCGTAGTGGAAAAGCCCAAAGATATTTAGTAAAGATATCTACAACAGTAAGGATATGCACGTTGCGCTTATATGACATGGGTAATGGTCCTACCAGGTCAATACTCAATGATTCCATAGGTTTAGTAACGGGTTTTGGGTTTTTCATTAATCCATGAGGCGCTTGGTTATTATGTTTATATGCCTTACATGTTTGGCACTGCTTTACATAATCCTTAATGGTGGACAATAAACCACGGCAATAGAAAGTTTGAGAAAGATAGGCATGAGTTTTTAAAACTCCAGGATGGCAATTGTTATCATGAAATTCCGAAATTAAAGGTTCAAGTTGATCAGAAGGCACAACAAGTCTCCAAAATGAAGAATCTGGGGAAGAATTATTAGGTTTCTTATTTTTACAGTATCTATAGAGGTGACCATCCTCTAACATGAAATTATGGCAGTCTTGAGGTCTTTCTTCACAAGATTTGTAAACTTTACGATACCATGGATCGGAGACATTGGTATAAACAGAAGGAAAAGTGAAAGCAGAAACAGGAATTCGACTGAGTCCATCAGCAAGTTTGTTTTCACAACCTTTCTTATAAACAAAATCAAAACTGTATTGTGATAGACGCATAGCCCATCTGGCTAAACGTCCGCTGGGAGAAGAAATGGTTTTTAGATATTTTAAACATCCATGATCGCTCATAAGGGTAAAATGAGTACCTTCTAAGTAGCTACGAAAATGATGTACAGAATCTACGACAGCAAGTAATTCACGGTCAGTAGTCGAATAATGTTGTTCCGTATCAGAAAGTTTACGGGAGAAATAAGCTATGGCATGCTCAGTTCCATCAGGAGATTTTTGTGAAAGGAAACTACCTATGCTTACTGCACTAGCATCGCAAGTAAGTATATAAGGTAGCGAATAGTCAGGGGGTTTCAATACAGGGGCCGTTATCATGGCAGATTTTAAAGCAATGAAAGATTGTTCGGCTTCATTATTCCAAGAAAATTGTTTATTAAATTTCTTACTTGTCAATTTACAAAGAGGAGAGGCAATAGCAGAAAATGATTTGATAAAACGTCTATAGTAAGAACACATTCCAAGGAAACCTCTTAGTTCCTTAGTTGAAGTGGGACGTGGATAATTTAACATTACATTTATTTTTTCGGGGTCGGTAGTAATACCGTCTTGGTTGATGACGTGACCAAGATATTTTAATGAATCTTTACAAAAAACAGACTTTTTTAATTTTATAGTAAGATTGGCTTCATTTAAGCGTTGAAATACGGTCTTCAAGGAGGCAATGTGAGATTCAAATGTAGGACTACAAATTAAGATATCATCCAGATAGCAGAAAACATGATCACCAAGATCAGAAAAGAGTTTGTCCATGAGTCTTTGCATTTCAGCAGGTATATTCTTCAGTCCAAATGGGGTGACTTTAAAGTGGTATTGTCCTCTACCTTCCACAAAAAAGGCAGTTTTTGGACGGCTTTCGAGTGATAGGGGCAATTGCCAAAAACCGTGACTTAAATCAAGACTTGTAAGAAATTTGGTATCACGAAGGTTATCTAATATGCGATTGATATTGGGAAGTCTATAGCAGTCGGTCTTAGTGACGTCATTTAATCTACGAGGGTCTAATACAAATCGACCAGTACCATCTTTTTTGGGTACAATAAAAACATTATTTAGCCATGGGCTACGGGCAGGTTCGATTACATCCATTTTTAACATGGCATCAATTTCAGTACAAAGTTGTTCTCTTCTGACATGAGATTGGGGGTAAGTTTTCTGTTTTACAGGCAGATTATCGCCCGTGTCGATAACATGACTTATAAGATGGGTACGACCTAAGCCTTTGGTTTCATAAGAAATCGTTGAGAATAGTTCTTTGACTTCATTCAGTTCAGAACATTGTGCTGGAGTAAGATTATTGGCAGAAACTAGGCAAGAAGGGGACGAAGATGTAACAAATATGTGTTTACTAGCTATTGGATTTGTCAAAGAATTATTATTATTCGGAAAGAGTCGTGGTGCTAAGCCGGAGTTTTCAAGAAATGGGACACCCAAAATTATTCCATGAGAAACAGAAGGGGCCACAATAAAAGTAACATGAACAGTCTTGTTATCAAAGCAAAGAGGAAGAATGATCTTTCCAATAGACTGGAAAGAGGAACTGTTAACACCAAACAATGTTTGAACATGGGGTTGCAGGGTATAGCCTAAGGTTGTAAAAGTTTTATAAGTATCTCTACCCAATATATTTACTGCAGCTCCAGTATCTAAGAGGGCTCTAAAGGGAACATGGCGAATTTTAAAATTGATGTGAGGACGATTGTCCGAACCACTGGTAATGGCAACTTCGTTTAAATGACAGGTAAGATGGAATAGTTCAACAGAGGCTAACCAGTCTGACCACTCGGCATCTCTCTTCCCAGGAGAAGGACGAGCAGAAGACCGGTAGTTTACAAGTTTTTTGGACGTCGAGACAGGTTAGGAGGAGGCATACTTAAATTAGGCATTGAAATTCGTGAGGTGTTAGAAGCATTGACATTAGAATTTGTAGAGAAATGACGGGGTCGATAAAAGGTACGAGGAGTTGGCATTTTAAATTTACAATCTCTGGCCAGGTGTCCTGGTTTACCGCAAGTGTAACAATTATTGTTCCTACGTGTATCATGGGTAAATGCGACCTTTGGGCGAGTAGGAGGAGGTGCATTATTTGAGGTTGCAGGCATAGAAGAAGAAGTGACAAGAGTGAGACGTTCGAATCCAGTACATATTTGCTCCAAATCAACTATGTTGGAAGGATTTGCACCAATTATGGCAGCCGCAAAAGTTGTTTTTAGACCTTTCTTAACGATTTTTAGAATTTCCGAATCTCTAATAGGAGATTTCAGACTTCTGTTCATCATAGTGACGCGCGAAATGTAATCGGATGCGGTCTCAGAAGGTGATTGCCTGGAACACCATATATTCATGCGTCGTTCAGAAGTTATATTTTCATTATCAAAGCGGTCGAGGAAGGTGGTTTTCAGATCTTCCCAACACAAAGTGTTGAGTCGAGCAGCTCGATAAAAGGTAAGAGCTTTTTCGGTTAGAAATTCTGGAAGAACAGTAGGCAGTAGAGCTATGTCAAATCTTCGAGACAGACATATTTCCTCTAATCGAGTAAAAAATTCGATGAGATCACCCTCACCGTTGAAGATAGGAATGGGCCAAGAAGAAAAATTGATATTCAAGGGCACACAAGTAGTTTGACGTCGAGGAGTATCCAATGACAGAGTACGTGCAGGAGAAGTGGGATGGCTGAGGTTAACAGTTTCCGTAGTAATGGCACAATTGGAACCGGCGTCACTGGACAAATCAGAACTCTCAATTGATGGAGGCATTTCAGAGATCTTATTGTTGAAACTTACGCACTGAGCTCTAAGATCAGCGAGAGAATGGCTGGGCGTTATACCTCTCTGGGTTAATGCGTGTTTAAGAGTCCGAGAATTGGATACATTGACTCGCGAAATAGGCATAAAAGATGATCCAGACATTTTGAGATTCTAACTTGCAATGACAGTAGAATAATAAACGGTTCTTCTTTATAAGTTGATCCTTACACAGGAGAAATAGAAAAATTGCACATGCAAAACGTTTTGAATTGACGATCTGAAAGAAAATTGGCAAATAATAATCAACAAGACAAAAGATTATACGTACCAATCTTCGGCGCTGGATAGATTGCGATGGACTTGCAGGAATTAAAAAAATTCTTTGAAAGAGGAAAAAAAAAATTTTCTCCAAAACAAAAAAAGTTGAGAAACAGTGGACACCTTGGTTTGAAAATTGCTCTAGGAAATATGGACTCCTACCAAGAATCCAAAAAAAAAATTCCTCAAAGCAAAAAAAATGTTAACAAAAAATATTTGGCAACCTTTGTAACATCAAATCTCAACAGTTGGGAACCATTGGATACTAAAAAAAATGTTTGGAAGTCTTGTCCTTTGATAAGACTCGAAAAAAAAATCAATAACAATTATTTCTTTAAATTGTTAAAGTTTGGAAATCGCTGGAAAGTTTGACATTCCCTGGAAATATCGTAGACATAACATTACATACATTACATATCATATAATTAACAATTCCAGCATATGAGTAAAAGAATTATTGGTAATTATTCAAATCTGTTTTGTTAAGCCTCTTCCAGCAATATTGAGGTCTATGATCATTTCACTTCAAACCATACATAAATACATCTACAGTCCGCGTGACACGCACGCTAGGTAGGTACAAGTACAATGAATTTAAATTTGATTTCTTTACTCTTGAGTATATTCAACCAGATATAGAAAAAACTTTACTTGGACCATTTCACAAACTGGACATTTATAAATTTACAACTCTTACTTTGTAGATCCTTCAGTGTAGAATCTTACATCAACAAGCAAATAATTCCGCAAATAATTGTAAAATGATCTTAGCTAGTATCACTTGAATTTATGCAAAATTGAAACTGGAATTTTTACAATCTCTTTGGCACAAAAGGCAAAGCATGGAACAACATGTAAAAAAAACTGTATCTATAGTAGGTATATAAAATATTTCAGTACAAAATGAACACAACAACACCATATTTTTCCATAAAAACCTGTGTAGTAGTCAGACGAATAAGGTTGTCTATTACTAGTGAAGGAAGCATTTATTTCCTCATCCTCAAAACCATCAAGCATCAAGGGTTCTCTGTGTAGATAAAGAAGGCCTCGAAGAAACGTCAGATCTAGATGACAAAACATGGGACATCCTTCTATTGGAGGTCAGGAACCGTCAAGGAAGAAAATTCCGTCATAGACATCCTTCGTAGTGGTGGTAGCAGGCTTCTTAAGGGATTGTAACGTTGGAGATCTTCATCTCATCAGAAGGAAATTATCTGGACGTCTTAGGAAAGTTTGGAGTATCTGTTCACAATCTTGTGAATTTCTTGTCGTATCTATTTCTTAAATTCTCCATTCATTAACAATATCTGATCGTACTTGATTATTTATTAATTAAAATGTGGTTATTATTACACTATTTATCAATTCAATTGTTCATTGCAGCACTAACATAACTTTATTGGTTATATGGTGAAATTTACGAAGTACACTTGTTGTAGTGAGGCGAAATTTCAAAACTTACTTATTTAATTATTAAAATGTTTTTTCTTTATTATTCATAGCACTGTTTATTTAATTCAATTATTCACTGAAGCACCATCATAGTCCTTATTGGTCACGCGGTGAAATTTCTTGAAGAGCAAAGTTGTACAGTCTTGTTGTGATGGTAATGGAATTTCAACCGTTTTTTGATCGAACATTCTAGAGAAGTGTGTGTGTGTTGGTGATGCATGGAAACATGGGTGGGTCACGTGATACGTAACGAACTTATCTACGCACTATTTAATGTTATCATTTATGCATTGTTAAATTCACTTCAAACACAACAAAAACCACAATAATTAGGCATCACGTTGGAGCGCCAAACTGTAACATTCTAACTGTAACATTTCTCCCATAGTCGGCAGATTTCAGTGACTCTCTCAGGGTTTATCGTTGGGTAAATTTATTGTGGTGGTTGTGCTAAGGAAACACTAGCATGATGTTGTATGATCGGTTTATTGACGAAGAATATGGTTACACAGATTATTATTACACCAAACAAAACAATTCACAGTTTTTAATACTGAATTACATTATTATAGCGACACTCACAGTATTTTGTAGAAGAGAAGAGACATTTTTATTTGGAGCGAGCCCCTGCTATGTCTATTGTAAAACGAATAGCAGGAGACTGGCCAAAATGGCTGACTCCCGGAAAAGGATCAAGAAGAAGGAATCTGTTTTTATGATAATAACAAAAGGTATTTACGATTTCTCTAGATAGGGGCCAGGGCTTTCACAGGATTTCGATAGATGGCAACACAAGTACCATTTTTTGGATATTAAATTATAAAGGTCCCATGACAAAATATAGGAGAGACGTGACATTGTTAAATAATACCTAAATAAGTATTGTTGTATAATGTATATTATATGTTTTGCTTAAAATATTTCCAGATAGGTATGATAATATTTTGTATTATTATTTTGTTTTTGGAATGTCTCATATTTAATTTTCCAATATAAAGTTATGCTGCATGATGAGGTTGCACAAAGGTTGAACTACAGTATGAACAATAAACTCAAGGAGCATCTCTTTAGGTACTTACTGAATGTAATCTCGTATAAATCTTGCTTTTCCTAATTTTCTTAGTTACAATATCTTTATGTATTTTTTAATAGCTCAATCAAAAAGTCTTGTACGACAGTTAAATCACATTGTACTACAATCAAAAGAATAATAAAATCTGTGTGCTGAGAAATTTTACTGAAGTTTTATTTTTATTCACGCAAATTCGCAACAATGGAATGGGATACAACTGTAGAAGCAGTAAATACTTGTTTAAAATAACGTGTTTTTTAAGTGTGTCATGAAACACAAGCGGCCAGTTATTACTTTTTGTTATCTGCGCGTTGTGCTCAAATATCGTTAAACAAACAAAAAAATATTACTTTGTCTATCCTAGTATCTAAATAATATTTTTAAGGAATAGATAAGCTCCCATAAATAGTATACCTACATGTAATTTATTTCTCATTTATTTATTTATATCAGCATCAAATTATTCTTCACGATAAGTAATTAAAAATTCTTCCACGCAACAATCATGAATATATAAACACCATTAATTATTTGAAATGAAATCCTAGTGTGGTGAGGGAAAATGAAGATATTAATTAATGGATTATGAGACAGCATTTAAACTTTTTGAATGGATGAAATTGAATTTTTTTTTTTTTTTTTTAAATAAAAAAGATATATCTGGGTTTTGTTTGTTATAAACCCAAATACAACTTTATACACCTTTCACAGTAAGCTACTAAAAGCTTGTGTCGTGAAAGGGGAGTTTGCCGGCACCTGGTATCGAACCACCGACCCCATGTTCACGAGGCCGAGACTCTACCTCCAGACTACCGACGAACTACATATGGTTATAACAAAAGATGTAGAATAAGGATTTAACTGGTTTTCTAAGAAACATCAAGTGTAAAACATAAGATTCAAACTCCTTGTTTCTTGCAGTGGAACTTTCAAACTAAGCTATCTTTAACCCACAATAATTCATAAGAAAGATGAAACTAATTCCAGCGAATACAAGAAATTTCTCGCACAAGTTTTTGATCGCTAAATGTCGAATAGTTCTTCTTTTTTCTGTCTTCGCAGTTGAGAATCGACAACATTATCCTGTTATCCTTCTTTTGTCAACAACTTTTCAATGTAGAAACGAATATCACTGGTACGCCATCAGACATTTTGCATCCATTATTAAATATAAACTTCCTATCCCTATGTAAATTGTATCCAATCGTCACCGGTCACTTGCTGTACATGAACATATCGCCAATCAGTGAACACATTTTTTTTACTAGAATGATTATTGATAATAAATTAATAATCAAGCGAATTATAATTACCAACTGTTTCATAATTTGAGCTTATTTCTTACAAAAATCAATTCTAGCAACCAAATACGACATCAGTTCCAAAAAATACTGATATTTGAACAACAAAACGATTTTTGAATTAGAATAGAGTAAATCTGAAAGAGAGGGTGTGAGGAAGCGCGGGCGCCCGAGAACCACGTGGCTTAACCACGTGGATCAAATTCTCAAGGACGGTCGCGTGTTAAGTAAGAGGAATCGGCGTGCATGTATGAGAAACTGGATGAATGTAGAGGAAGCGAAAGAAGTATGTAAGGATAGAGCGACATGGCGTTCCGTTCTCTCGGCCTACCCCACCTGGGACACGGCGTGAGGGTATATAGTAAATCTGTTAATCAGATAACTCTAATAGGAAAGCTATGTTTAGACAATGCATCATAGTGCGAAATTCAATCACAAGAAATGAGAAAGGTAGCCATCCTTTTTTAGCTGTGGCTTTTTTGTAACTAGTTCAACTCAAATGGAAAAACCACAGACCATGGAAAGAGAATAGGTCAAAAGAGGAGAAGAAAAAAGAGATAAGATAAGCGAATTTGTTCCGTGTAGTCCAAGGATCCGGAAGAGAAATATTATCTATGAACGATATGTGATAGTAGTCACCATCTTAATAAAAAAGCTTTCAGAAGATTATGTATTTTTTAAGATTAAGGGATTTGTTTCATTGTTTTCTTTACATGGATGATGGTTTTTGGGAGCAATAAACCCATTTCCTAAAATAAATTTGAGAAAAATGTGAGCGTTATTTTTATTATTATTTTACCGTGTCATAGCGATTTCATCCTCTGCTTAATTTTTAGGGTAGACCACCCTGGATGGGTGATTTGTGTCATTGTGTAATATAAGATTAGGAATATTAACCATCAGGGAGTCAAAATCCTTGACTTTAGTATTATCTATGACCAAGGAAGCTTGTAATAAAGAGCCTCGAGTCAAGTAAATAGATAACAGTAAAATCTTCTTAATACAAATTGTTCAGTCATTCATACAAACAATTTTTGTACTTCAGTTAATTAAAATAAGAAGCCTATAGTTAGTTAAATAATATTTTTCATTTATCTCGTGTAGCAGCCGGTAAAGAATTGCTATTCCACTCTTTCCATAAGTTTTCGAGTGTCCTGTTAAAGGCGAAAAAATTAAGACATTTTACATCTTAAATTCAGCGATGAGGTTTACCACCCATCCTGAAAATCTTGATTTTATAATGGCAGGGAAAGGATATCTGGCATGTTTATTAAATGTAGCTGGTCTGCTGGCTACCCCACTTGTGGGGTATGCCGCGATGGTATTGTAGTAGTAGTAGTAGTAATATCTTTCATACTGGGTCTTTTTCACCTCAATTCAACGATGAGCTTCTTTCACGGTACACAGTTTCAACACAGATTATATAATTTTTAAAAACTAAATATCTCATATATATTGCAAAGCTCATAAAAAAGCATACCAAGCTATGTTGTAAGCTACCCCGTAATGTGTAGAGTAACAATAGTTTTCAAATTTATATTTAACTTTCAGGGATATTCATATATTTTAGACCTTTTACATAAACATGATCCAAATTTACTTTTACTTTAGACCCTTTTTACCCGTTTATTATGACCTTCATTCAAACTGGTCAATTTCAAATACAAAATCAAACGTATTCAAAATTGGATCGATCCAAAAGTTTAAAATATGTGGGCTATTTACGTTTAAAACAATATTTGTTTTGCAGTGTTGGCAAAAATCTTCAACTTTATTTGGTAATAATACGTGAAAATAACCAGAATATACTAGATTATTTTTAATTAATATCAAAATATACTTACTATGTTTATTATATTTTCAGTTGAAATTATACAATCGAGTAGATGAATTAAATTATTATTTAGATAGGTGTATTGTGATATTTAGACGCCAACTTCCGTACCTTCGATAGCTCAGTTGGTAGAGCGGTGGACTGTAGAGGAATGTTCATACACTGTAATCCATAGGTCACTGGTTCAAATCCGGTTCGAAGGAATTTTTTTCATTTTTTTTTGTCATTTCGAAATAAAGAAAATATATCATTGACTAGGAAATCAAGCAAAAAATTGGTATTGAGTACAATCGAATCTTGTATACAAAATATTTTAGTATCAATTTTAAAAAATCGTTGGTCCAAGGTTGTGAAATACTCTATTGATATAAATCTATGTACATAATACATAAAATTCTCGTCTCATGGTGTTTGTTATGTGGTGTTCTCACTTTGGCGAATATCGCTAGGGCACCAAAATATCGTCAGCCATTTGAACCGTGTGAACAAAATGACAGCTAGTCTGAAACGATAAAAACCAGTAGAAACGATATCGTCTCGAGTTGACCACCTTCCAACTTTCTCGGGCGATCAAACGATTTGCACATGCGCAGATATGCGCGGCGTTTGTGTCTATGGTAAAAGCTTTATAACCTATAAATTTTATAATGTTTCCCGCTTCGTGACAGCTGTTATCTTTTTTGTTGGTTTGTGGCGTTTGTTTCCTTAATTAAAAGGCGCCTTATAACCTCTACTATAACATTTTCGACTAAAAATAAACACTTCGCGATCTCCATCTCGACGCCATTTTGAAAACAGTGTCAAAATCAAAGCGCATCTGACAGATCGTTTCTATATCGGTGGACTTGTGTGAACAGGTGTGACGATCAATGGGCGTACGGCGAATTTTGTTTTTTCGCCTGGCGTTATATTTTGAAATTCGGCTGGCGATATTCGCCAAATGTGAACACCCCATTATCATACTCTTCCGAAACGGCTGGACCGATTTTGATGAAATTTTGTGTGTTTATCGGGTAGGTCTGAGAATAGACCAACATATTCTATTTTTCATACCCCTAAAATTTAAGGGTGGTCCACCCTGAATTTTTTTTTTAATTTTAAGACAATTTTTTTATTTTATATTTTATGGTTAGGCATTTAAAAATACATACAGCCCCAAATTTCCACTTTTCTACCATCACTCCCCATTTTTTTAATAGCGATATTAGTAATCTAGAAATAATGTATATAGCAAAACAACGTTTGCCGGGTCAGCTAGTAAAGGTATAAAGTACAATACTTACGATACTTATGCATTACTGAGTACCTAACTACTGTACTTGTCTATTTAATTATTGTACCTTCTTTTATCAACTACTTTTATATACTTTTTCTAAAAAATATTTTTGCACCTGCTGTTTACTGCTACTAAATAATATATATACCTTTCCATTTTATGAATATATGTATATATATTTTTTCTGTCTTTTAAACTTGTATTAGTGTTTATATTCTTTTTATCTGATTGTTTATACCAGTACTTACCTATTAGAAATTGATTGGTAGTACATAATTATGTTATTTCTTTTTCTTTTTGTATACCTATTGTTTTTCTCTTTATGCATTATTTCTCTTGACTGTTCCTTTTTATTTGTATTATTTGTAAAGGCTGATACAGCCGTTTATTATGTAAATAAATAAATAAATAAATAAATAAATAAGTCCGGGAGTGAAAGAGCAATGGTATATTAATGTCTATTGTGTTGATATTGTTACGAGAAAATTAGTAGGTACTATGTTTCCGGCCTATATTGATATTAAATCAATGTTTCGAAAACGAATTTCGAATTCCAAATTATAGAAAATAAAGATTTTTATATGAAAATGCACGAGCGCCTGAGGTCCACGTGGCTTGATCGAGTGATCAACATGTGTGTGTGTGTGTGTGTGAGAGAGAGAAATTCTATAAGTGTACAGGAAGCTAAAGAAGTATGTAAGGATATATCTGGTATGTTGTCCTCTCTGCCTACCCCACTTGGGATACAGCATGAGTGTATTTTTATTTTATTCGTCTTTATTAATCTATAAAAAAAATATATTATATGTTTTTATTTTTATCCAATATGGATTTAACACGCAGCGGTTGACTTAATATTGACATTCTTGTTATATTTTTGTCATAATTTTATTTGTATTGCATATCGGGTGTAACCGCCATACATTTTTTATTGCTTATTTATTGTTAATGCATAAACTATCTACATTAACTTCATTTAATTTATCATTGGGTTTATAACATAAACTCAGATATAACTTTTAAAAAAAAAAAAACCTTATACATTGGCATTTATAAAGGCATATAAAGACCTACAAATGGGTGTTAAATTTAAACAATAAGCATTCTTAATGTTGGTCAGAGTAAAAAAGCAATGTTTTTAAAACACAACCATCAAAAGTTTTTGTGTGAGAAACAAAATATATATGTGCATAATATTATTCATAAAAACTTACTCGTTATGCAATAACAGATAAAAAATTTAGGCAGAACGATGTTAATGCAACTGAAACCACTATTATTATTATTATATTTATAACCTTCAAGAAGACAAGCGCATGTAACAATAATCGAGAGGAATACGTCGCCCGACACCACATACATTTTATGTTCACTTTAGTTTGAACAATAATAATATTAACAAAACTACATATTATAAATAAGTGGACTATTTTTTTTAAGTTTATTTTCTTTTTCTAAAGTTTGATTAATAGTTTCTCCGTCATTTTGATCATTTCGAGACTACCACGATCAGTCTTGAACAAGCGTTGGTTCAAAAAGATTTTTTTATGATCTTATCAGGTGGTTATATAGGATATTCGTAGCTACTTATATATTAATAGAATAAGAATCTTACATAATAATTTTTACATCAAATATTCAAATACCTACTGACTTTTTCAAATAGAATTGATGCTCAGCACTTAGTTAATGATAGTATATTTGTACGTCAAAAAATATATTTGTTATATAAAGACAAACATTTTTACTTTGTATGGACACTATATAAAATCGATGTTATACAAAATTCTTTACATTTATTTAATACGGTATTTATTTCTATTTAGGTAGAAATAAAGAAAAATCAATGACAAGGGTTCGGTTTATATTGGCCTGTTCAAATTTATTCGCGATCAAACGCAGTATGCTTTGAAGGTCCTTTTCTCTTTGTTTATATTTTAGATTGAGAAAAACAAGAGTTTTTCTTTGTGTCTGTTTTAGTTTGAGCTTTAATATAACTCAAGGCATCTTCTATTTCAACAGAGCAATAGATTTTTTCTGAGATTACATTGTCTGACGAGAGCGATGACCATTTCGTTTGATGAGATCGGTAACTACAAATGTACATATATCGTGAAATCACATTTGTTGCAAATTAAGGGATGAGACTCAATTTTTCGACCATTGAAATGGTTTTGCATGCAGATTCTCTTACCAATTCTTGGTTTAGAATATTATTATTTTTTGTTTTACCAGTTATGGGCACGTTATTATGCAATTAGATGATATCAATGAGAACCATGTTTATATTGTAGAATAGCGTAGCATTGTGTAAAATCAAATCGGAAGAATGATGTACCAAATGTAACGAATTGGCATCAGGCTGGCTTAAGATAGCATTTTCGGTATCCATGAATTTTCATCAATAATACTTATGATTCATTATACACTTTGAATACTCTTCGGATCTGATAACTGTGTATCTTAAAACTGCAGTTAAAATTCATGTTAAGAAACCGTGATGATATTTCCTTGGTGTTGGACATTATTATTTATAAGCTCTTACGATTTTCTTTCCAACATACTGTTAGTATGGAGCAATGTAAAATTCAATTACCCTTATTACATTAACATAGAAGCTGGGAGAGGAAATGAAATGATTGTTTTCCCTTCTCAGGTACTTGTTTGAAATTACACAAAGAGAGACACCTATGTGTGTATATTTTACATATTCACAGTACCTACATAATAGAGGAAATTCTGGTTTAGTATGTGGATGACATGAAAAGGTACAGGTTTAGTTGTACCGAAATATAATAAAGTTTTCAATTCACATATTCCAATTTCATACAACACCCAATTACACATATTTTCAACATGTTTGTTGTCGTTATTTACACCTTTCTGTAGGCAGGTAGAATCCGCAACGAACATAGAGTTATTATCACTTTGTGAGATTTCTACATACAAATTCAAATAATTTTTCTAATTCCACGTTTTCCAATTTTCCAATATCTTTTTCAATAATAACTATAGTTTTTCAATTATATAAATATATAAACCAAATATCAAAATACTTATATGTTCAATGTAATATTAGGTACAATGTAAGTTAATGTACCTACATAGTTTGTTTGATAAATTATATTGATGGGAGTTGGTGTACACTGTACAGTTTATTTAAGTAAAGTAAATACATACATGATTTACTACTTTACTTAACATTACGTGAAGACATCTGTAACATCATTATATTGGGTAAATAAAATACGATAAATACATTTTGGTTGAGAGCATAACTAATTAATTTATCATCAAATACCGTAGTACCTACTTACTATAATTGGATTTCATCACAATGAAAGTACCTACTCTGACAATTTCAAAATTACTACATGAAATCATTTTTTCATTTCACATCCATAATTTTCAGTTTTATGTTAAAGGCATGTTATGTGTTCTATGAACAATTACGAACATTTAACCAACCCATCAAGCTGAGTAAAGAAGCATCATTAAAAATAATCAAAAGATTAATAGTTTTATTCGCAAAGATGTACAAAGCTTTCTTCGTATTTGAAATAAACCATTTGACAAAATATGTCATTTGACAATCATCAAATAAATATATGTTTTTTAACAGAATAATATATGAATACTTATAAATTGGACATTATATTGCAAACCTGCTTATTATTTGTGATTATATAATTGTATTAAATGTATGTGTTTTGTCTGTAGTGTTCCGTTCACATTAATAATAAATAAAAATAAATTATTTAGGAATAATTTTTGTATTTTATTTATTCTCTTTCTTAATACAAAAGATCATCTAAATTAATTTTAATCTAAAACTTTCATGCATCTAATATTTAAATGAGTTTCACACATCACAAAATATATTCTTCATTTCGTAGTGTGAAAGTGATCAATCAGTGGAGAGTGATATATTAAAGTGTGATGCAGACATTTATCTTTAGTCTGATATTTTGTTTGAAATCAAGCTACGAATCTTGCGAGAATCAAAAAATATATTGAAAATAGGTACCTACCTTCGAATCAATACTTCGATATATAAGAAATATTCTATTAATGATGTATTCATTAATATTAATGTACCTACTTACCTCCATCTCAGAACGGAAGCCAAAAGCTTGAGATGTTATATTAAAAGGAAATTATTGATAA
The DNA here is from genome assembly GCA_947579605.1 of Athripsodes cinereus. Lineage (NCBI taxonomy): Eukaryota > Metazoa > Arthropoda > Insecta > Trichoptera > Leptoceridae > Athripsodes > Athripsodes cinereus. The sequence goes on along the minus strand of OX388308.1, from coordinate 6,200,089 downwards.
ATTAATGGCATATTGTGCTCACTGCGTAGCGTAGCGGCGTAGACACGTAAATTCGTAGAGAGTAATTAAACTACGTCTATATTTGTGTTGATGTATGTCAGTAATTATTTTTTTCCGTGCCACCGATTTTTAATATATTTGATATCAATTTTACTAAACAGTTAATAAATATTTGAATAAATTATGATATTCTCTATTTCTTGATATCAAGTTTTTTAATAACTTATAAAAACTTTTGTCTCTGAAGAGTTCTAAAATAATAAAAATTGATTTTCTTCTTCTACAAAAATCAATTTATTATGATTTATTCGATGCAATCATGTTATACTGAAATAATGAACAAAATTACAATAAGCAGTATTTTTCATTTTTATTTAAGACCCATACTTATTTTCTGATTACTTCACACAGACCTGACACTCCTCACTTAAAATTGTGTTCCATATCCTTCCTCCAATTAGATGGGCGCTTACATTACATCTTCAAATTAAGTATCAAAATTATATTTACCGGGTTTTAGTGTCCTAGGGTCTAGGCAATCGCGTAATTCACCTTTATGGATAGTTAATAACTGTTTGTGGTTATTTTATTTCCACTCACAAGTGATGACAGACATTGCCTTAATCAGGCTCCAGAAATGCAGCCTTCCTTGATGAGAGGACTTCAAAAATATAGCTGCCTAATCACTGAACACACATTGGTAAATTTGAATGTAATAAATTTAGTTTAGTTAACGATTTCTTTATCAAAAATATAGCTGCCTAATCACTGAACACTCATTGGTAAATTTGAATGTAATAAATTTAGTTTAGTTAACGATTTCTTTATCAAAAATATAGCTGCCTAATCACTGAACACTCATTGGTTAATTTGAATGTAATAAATTTAGTTTAGTTAACGATTTCTTTATCAAAAATATAGCTGCCTAATCACTGAACACTCATTGGTTAATTTGAATGTAATAAATTTAGTTTAGTTAACGATTTCTTTATCAAAAATATAGCTGCCTAATCACTGAACACTCATTGGTTAATTTGAATGTAATAAATTTAGTTTAGTTAACGATTTCTTTATCAAAAATATAGCTGCCTAATCACTGAACACTCATTGGTTAATTTGAATGTAATAAATTTAGTTTAGTTAACGATTTCATTATCAAAAATATAGCTGCCTAATCACTGAACACTCATTGGTTAATTTGAATGTAATAAATTTAGTTTAGTTAACGATTACTTTAGCGGTAAATAGTGAAAACCCCTAGGTTCATTTTAAGTCCTGTCTAATATTTTAGTGGGTATTTCTTTGTTTGTAGTTAGAAAAACATATTTTTCATTCAAATTTATATAGGAATTTTTGAACAATAAAACAGTAAGAGTAAACGTTTTTTGATTGGATGCTAAATACTTGATTAACATTCCATTATATTGGTTACCTACTATGGCGGCATGACAAACACGTGTAACACTTGATTATAAAGAAGTTAGATTGATAAAGATCACCAGTACCACACTAGGTATCAGAAATGAACACTTTTTATTCTGTCTTTTCCACCAACGTTAAGTAAGTGATGATAAAAATAATAAGAATAGAAGAGATACTCAGAAATTAGATTTATATCCGTCTGAAGCAAAAAACTTACCTGAAAAAGATTGATTGACAGGAACCTAATCGACTTGAATAATTCATGAAAATTAAACTATTATATTACCTACAGATAACGGTACTTGTATAATGATATACTGGTCAAGGTTTCATAAATATACACTCAAATTATTTCATCTACATCAAAAATCGAATGAAATCCTTGATCAGTGTTTCCAAGTTTGAAAATTATTTCTTCGATAAAGAAGAGATTGTCGAAAAATTTCATAATTTCTGGGCCCCTAGTCAAAAAAACATTTAAGCGTTACGTTTTCGTTTCGTTTTCGTTCAAACAAGACGAGGTTGCGAGAACGTATCAATTTTCGTAGCTACTTGTGTATTTTAGAACGCATCAATTTTCGTAGCTAAAATACACAAGTAGCTACGAAAATTGATACGTTCTCGCAACGTCGTCAACGTTTGAACGAAAACGTAACGCTTAAATGTGTTTTAACTAGGCCTACAGATCAACTTACCCAAATTCATATACCTATCTAGAACTTACACATCTGTGCCTAGTCAAAACACATTTAAGCGTTAAGTTTTCGTTTCGTTTTTGTTTGAATGTAGACGACGTTGCGAGAACGCGTCAATTTTCGTAGCTAAAATACACAAGTAGCTACGAAAATTGATACGTTCTCGCAACGTCATCCACGTTTGAACGAAAACGTAACGCTAAAATGTGTTTTGACCAGGCCCACTGGTTTCAAAAAAGATAAAATCTCACACGTTTGAAGCTATTCGAAGAAAATAATTATCAAAGTGACAACCCGATAAGACATTAGTTTAGAGACAGTCTTCGTTCAACTAGCAAAGAAGATTGTTGGCTTTGGATTTTACTGAATAATGGGAAACATTCACATTTTTTTAGCTCAAAAAATCGTACAAAAATTAGAAAAATTATGGAGCTTTTTATTTTTTTACATGTGCATTTTTAAGATTTCATTTGAAAAATCAATTATCGGACATCACTGAAAAAAGGTTCACCCGTTACGGAATAGGTGTTTGACGTCATCAGGCGTAGAGACAGACTACGAATCAAATACGTTAAGATATGACTAACCGCCTAATGACGTCACAACGGTATTACTCAATGACAGGAAGTTTAAAATTTTGACAGAAAATATGGATTTTTAAAATTAAAATAACGAATAAAAGTTTTATTATATCGTTATTTATTACGATATTGGTGATCAGCGTATATTTATTAAAATAAATTGATAACATTTAGACAACATGGAGACAGATGGTTTACAGAACGAGGCATGATGGTCACGATCCTCAGAGTTGAGGGACCGACAGAGATGATGATAACATTTATTTATATTCCATGCATGTTCCCCATTTTTACTTGTGATGCAAAATAAGCAAAAATAATTTATTTATTTATTTATTTTATTCTTCTTGCACATCATCATTCATATAACAAATAAAATAAAGCAATATACACAGGAAAAAATGTGATGATGTGCAGTGGCGAGATTATCACTATATAGTGATTTCTTCCATCTTCCATCTATAACCTTTTTTATTATCAATGGTAAATAGCAATTTAAATTGTTTTAGCTTATCACAAGATGTTGTGATAATGTTTGTTTATACCCAAACTTTCTCAGTGTGGTCAAGATAAAACCAATATTATCTTACTACCTGATTCATACCTATATACACTTGAAATAATTTGGAATTTCCCTTTAAATTCCTAAACGGATCGCTGTGAGGTTTGTGGCCAAAATTCCGCTTACAGCATTAACCATCACTTGAAACCTTTACATCAAAAGATATCTAGTACACATATCATTATCTCAATATTGATATAAACATTATTGGTGTGTACTTCAACCAAATATATAACAATCGGACTAAACATGAATTAACGATTTTTGATCATATTTTTACATTTCGTTCCTGATCGACAAAAGTAAAATGAATCTTGTAATCAATCGGAATTGATTATAGGTGAAAATAAATATTTATTTGTACAGTTGTTTCTCCAAGTATTTTGTTATTTTTTTGTTTTATCATTTTATGTGTGTCGTGTATTGCAACAATAACTTAACATTTAAAAACCTTTGCAAAGAATACCAATTTAATTTTTTTTTTTGCATTATTCTTCTCTGTACATTTCTACAGAGTAGTGAAATATACATGTTTCACAAATGCACAATCAGCTGGTTTATCGCAGTTATGCGATTTCTTCCAATATTACAATTGTGTTGATACGTTTACATAACGTACTTTTGCTATTTTCAAGCCAATATTTTACATAGATAACAAAATTCACATAAAACAGTTTAACATTCAATCCCTGTTAACCACGATTTGTCGATAATTTGGATTACATGGGATATAGAGTGTTTGATAAAGCTGTCGGTCTGTGAAGAATAATTTATTAGAATTCAACAGAATTACCTGCTGAGATCCTTCTTAGTAAAAAGAAGCTAATTTGGTTTTCGTTAGATCTCCTATACGTGTTCAATAAACAGGTTATTGAGTTAATGGTTTTGATTAGTGGATATATTTAATTAGCTAAATATCAACGTGGCAGGTACTTTGATCGGTTTCAGCTTTACATCTAAGAAGTTTAGAAAACTTGGTTTTCCTGTTACTCATTTAATAAATAACACGTGTAGACAATTCACACAATTCACACAGACCGAGCTAGTCCCAAACTAAGATATGAATCTTGTATTATGGGTACTAACACGGCGATACATATATACAATGCACTAAATACATATACATGTAACACCCAGACCCAGGACAATCTGAAAAAGGTCATTCTTCACTTTGCCCTGGCCGGGAATCGAACCCGGGACCTCGTGACTCAAAGGCAAGTGCGTTAGCCTCCGCGCCACACCGATCGTCAATATGTCTGTACTAGAAAGACGATAGTCATGGCTAGGTCATGTTATCAGAATGTTCGATTATAGTTGATCAAAAATAACACTTTTCTTTCATATACATATATCGATTTGCACCTGGACGTCCCTCAAAGTTTATGGAATTTCATAGAATGAAGCTCTGGAAAAAGGCTGTCTGTATTATTTGCCACCAGATGGACCATTGAAGGGCTATTGTATCGGATTATATATCGGATATATTATGCACAAATATACTAGCACCCTTAGAATCGTCATGTTGTGAGATAGAAATACTGAACTAACTGTCCATTTATACTAACTTGTAAACAAATATATTGTCTTCCTCGGTTCTCCAATAAGAGACTCTTATGACTTATATTATGAGATAACTGAAGTCCAGTATCCGATCAACATGTCTTGCCTCTTGCACACTGATACCCTCTCTGCATATCTCAAGATTTTGAAATCCGCCAAAAGAAATTTTATTATCTTATAAATTAATTGCCTTAATATTACGTGACATCTTCTAAAAATATTGTACTTCGCACAAATCGTCCCACAAGGGACGGGTTGCCGTAATCTTATAAATAATAAATAAACAAATCTATGAAGAGATCATTCAATACATTGTAATACTGACTAGACTTTGACATTTCTTTAAGACTGACATTTCGTTTGATGAAAATCTTCAAAGTACAGACGAAAGCAGAATATTAGTCTACCTTATATTATTATTATTGTTCTGACTCAATGATTTTGACAACTACATAATATCAAAATATCACAACAAAGTGAACTTCGCTTTGTCATGTCACTGAAACATTTCATGTGACAATAAAACTAGCTGTGTGGTGTACGTTTATTAAAAAGTAACAATAAAAACTGTCACAACTTTGTATAGCTTATTACTAATACGGTTACCACTCTCTGCAGTCTTTTTACATGTCACAACATTAATTAATGTCTTAATTGTGCATCGATAGTGAAAGTTTATTTCTTTAATCACATTAATTTATACAAAAAATATAGATATCATAATAAAAATTATTCAACGGAATTATATTTTGTATGTGATGAAACCTGTGATTTTATATTTAATATTCTTTTTGAAAACTCAAAAGTCTCATTTAATGTTCATCCTAATCACCAAACAACCCCATTCATACAAAATTCATACAATTTCCTTATTATTTGTATAAATAATTTCTAATTCAAAAGTACTCGTACAATATAATGTTTTGATGTCATTCTCTTTGTTACACTGCGAATTTGAAAATACTTCCACTGACTATCTACAAACAATTTAACCGTCTGTGATTTTTAACAGTTGTAGTAACAGAACGAGAGATATTTAAAATAAATACCACAACATTTCTTATGTGTGCTAGTGACATATGGAAAGAACGATAAGTAGGTACTAACTCCACCGGAAACTTTTTTCATAATATTTTTGTAGCTTTCACTATTTTTTCTGTCATCTTCATTCGGCTTTCACGTTCCTTTTGAGAGCATATTTTATTGTTTAAATTGATTATTACAATCACACACATTCGTAAGATTAATCAGATATCATAATAAAACCAAATACACCCCAAACACCTAACGAGTAAACGTTATGCTTGTATCGTAGAGGTAAAATAGATTGGCAGAAATCAAACTCATTGGCAGGAATTTGTCCAGTGAAACTCTGAGACAACCGACCATATCACCCAACCCAACAAATTTTATCACAATCTTTTTCGTCCTCGCCTTTATCCCATTTATTTGAGGTCGGCTCTCTCCTAGTCCTCATCTTCCAAGTTTTCCGATCCCCTGCATCCTCCGAGCGCAACTTTGCCTCCTTCATGTCCCTGGCAATTGTGGACATCCAGGTTTCCAGGTCCAACAAATTTTATCACAATAATGATATTATTTTTTTGTACAAATAATTTGATGTTTTTGATACGTATTATTTACATATATGTTACCCATCTAACGAACATAATATGACATGATTGAAGCTGAAGAACGCAGTTTTGTAATATTATATTTTGTCGTTGGTTGTTACATTCGTTCATAACATTATTAAGTATAGGTAGGTAGGTGCATTACCTATTACTTGAATGTTTATGTCTGTGAGCCGTCTGTGGCAACATTACAATAATGTTTGTTTCCGCTTGTGTGATTTTTCGTACGAGAAACGAAATTCACACTAACATGATTAAGTTAACGGTTCTTGTAGGTGTGCGTATTATTTTGAGGTAAATATTTCTTATACTATCACCCGACTTTTTGTAAAGGGTAGACTGATATAATTCAGTACAATGTATTCCTTCCTTTTACATACTAGTTACATATTATATCATACTTACCAATCACTTTAGAAATGGACGAATCAAACATTAAAACTCTTTAAAATACACATTTTATATTATTATTTATTTTTGCTCAAAATATTCTTCCATCTCTTAGTAAGACATTATCAATACTACACTTGTATAGTTATTTCTATACGCAGGTTTTAATACCTATCTTCTACTCCATCAGCTCCCTTAGTACTGAATATCATTATCGTAATACCTCACTCCGTTCACCGTATGTCGACATAACGTGCTGTCTTCTACTCCATCAGCTCCCTTAGTACTGAATATGATTATCGTAATACCTCACTCCGTTCACCATATGTCGACATAACGTGCTGTCTCCTACTCCATCAGCTCCCTTAGTACTGAATATCATTATCGTAAAACCTCACTCCTTTCACCATATGTCGACAAAACGTGCTGTCTTCTGCCATGTGCAACGCCCTGTAAAGTGACCTCCTTTATTTGGTCGTTTCATGCTGTTGGTCCCGCTTCTACAGCCTCGGTCATCACCAGACTATCCAAATTACCTGGTTCCCTTCTCGTGACGTATCCAAATCATTGTAGAACACACTGTCTGCAGATAACTGAGTGTCAACGTGTTTCTTTCCGTACAAATTAAAATAATGTATTTCCTTCATATCTGCGAAAAACTTTCTTAAAACATTTTATAATATAATAATTATCATAAATACGAGCTAATAAAGCTATTGGTGTTTATATATATTACCCAACGAGGCAATGAATAAGGGAGAAATGTCAAACACAGGAAAAACCGATAACTTTTTATACAGCCTACAAGGCATCAAACAAACACTCGAATCAGCACAATATCTAACACTTAATATTGCTTTATGAACACAAGAAAACTTTTTTAACTTCAAACTAAAGTTATGCTACCAACCTAATTTCAAAATTGTCAGGTCATATTTATTTATTTTCTAACAAAGATATAAATTTATCTTCTATTATTCATGCATTTTTACTCTTTTTCTGTTTATAAATTAAAGTTTTATAATTGAAATTAAGATTTTATATCTATATCCTGATACAAACCAGATAATCTGCATCTTTCCCCACGAAGTTCAATGAATAATGAAAAAGTCAAAATTAATGCAAAATTCATGGTAAAATAATGACGTCACAAAAATCGTCGCCGAGGAACCCCACCTTCCGTCAATCGATCTGATTTGAGCTTTATTGCTTTCTGAGAAAAATAACAAACATTATAAATTAATGTTAAATTAATTGATTGGTCTGGATTGGCCACAACATTAGGCACCCAGAGCTGCTTATCGCTATCGCGGAGGGTAGGACCGAAGGCACAAAAGGCAGAGGCCGACCAAGAGACGCGTATATGGACCAACTGAAGAGAGACATGAACTGTGGCTCATACGTAGAGCTGAAGAGACTGGTTGAGAATAGCGAAGAATGGAGAAGAAAATCCAAACTCGTTGCATACCAATCCAATGGATTGTAACTCATTATATATATGATCGAGATTCCACATCAAACTATTTTTATGTTTGTTTATTAATATTTTACCTCAAGTTCGTCGGTAGCCTGGAGGTAGAGTCTCGGCCTCATGAACAAGGGGTCCGTGTTTCGATCCCAGGTGCCGGCAAACTCCCCTTTCACGACACAAGCTTTTAGCTTAGTGTGAAAGGTGTATAAGTGTGGTATTTTTGTATAATGGTAACACCACACGGTAGATAGATAGGCGGCTTATATTAGCAAGTGTAAGCCGGCAGCGGGCCTCTTTGATTATCCGACACTTGCACGGTACACACTAGCTCTGTCTCTCTCTATATATTGTAACCTGTACCTTGTACTTATTAATATATTGTGTATACTCATTTACATTTCGTGTATTATTATATACCCACCAGAGTACCTACAAAACAATAAGGTTGTATTTGGGTTTACAACAAAACCCAGATATATCTTCTTTTTTTTTAAATGTGCGATCAAAAATGAATAAAACAAGATCACCTTATTTGGTAGTTTCCCAGACGGGACGGGAACCCGTGACCCATTATTTTTGCGTTGCGTACTTTTGTCCGAATAAACTACCGGCCAACGAACCGAAGATTTCGAAATTCTCTCTTGTAATCCCCAATAATTCTTGTGTAACAATTGTTTTCGTTTGCCTATTATGGTTGTCACAATCATGCAGTATACATCCAAATGTAGATATACAGAACAGAACAAATTTTTATGTTTAGCCTCTAAAAAGCATAAATAAAAGCTATGAATTACAAAAGTAGTTTATTATATGCTATAAACCCACACTCACAGTCAAGTCACGGTAGCAAAAATAAAACACTAGCAAGTAATTGAATCGGTATAATATGAAATACATTCGTAATGTGATTCAACAAACTAATAAATATCACAAACAATAGCTTAGCTGTTTTGTTGTGTAGAATTGTGGTATGATAATACGAGCAATATAATGTTAACACGAGCGTGTCGCGTGTGAAGACGAAATGACAATGATTGCTGTGTTAGTACTTGTCCTGTAATCAAAGTAATAGTTTTACCTTCCTGGTTCTAAAAGACTGAGATAGAGACAATGTGAATATGACAGATTAATGAATATCCGAGTCTCAAGGTTTGGCTTAAAATTATAAAGTTATTTTGTGATACTCTGTGGGGTGCCCGGGAAAGAATAAACTCCGTAAGTTTTCAAGTGTCCTGTAAGAGGCAGGTGCTCCTTAACCATCACGAATTTTTAAATATTTTACATCCTCAAAAGTGATGAGGTTTTGCCACTCATCCTGAATACCAATTATATTTTAATACACGGAAAGGACAAATTGTTTATTACATGTATTTGGTTTACTGGTTATCACACTTGTGGAATATGCCGTGATTTTATAGATAAATTGAGAACATTCCTAGATTTTTGGATAAAACTTTATTTTCTGAGTTTTATTCGCCATAATATGAAAACAGTTTTGGACATTTTTTCATTACATTATGACAAGCGAATGAAAAAGGCATGACAAAAATATGAGATTTTGAATAGATTAATAGTTATAAAGAGATAAAAAGATAAAGAAAATAAATAAAATTTCGATTAATTTGTCGCTTGACATAACCGACGTTCAAAATTTTTAAAACGAAAATGAATTATTATTGTTGTAAAAGCACATGCCGTAATATTTTTTGAAGCCTCAATCAAGAGAGTTTGTAACAAGTTTGTGCTTACAAATTATATTTAATATGATGAATGTCTGGAGCAGGTGGATGAATACATATTATTATTCAGGTGCTTTTTTCGGAAATTATTAGTACGAAGGTCATTTTAGAAGGAGATATGTGATTGATGCTATAGAACCTATTCGGTGCATTTGAGGTTATTAATTATTATTAGACAAACTTTCTTCCAAAAAGCAGAGAAAATATGTTTATTGTTACAGAAAACATGATTGTTACTTTGTGTTTTATAAATGTATTTTTTTCCATCTTTTTAAATTCAGTGCTTTAGTATCCTGTACTTGGATACCCCGCCTTCTAAGAATAACGGGAATCGTATTTCTTCAAACTTGCAAATCAAAAATTTAGTCATCACAAATACATTTTAGTGGGTAATTTGATGGACTGACTGGTGACAATTCTCGCATTGAGTAAAGTTTTTTTCTGCAAATGACTAAAATTTATTATCATTTTCTGAGTTTATGTGAAAATACGAGTAAACGTTATTGATACAATTTCTATAGGCGGAAACTTCCCATAAAACCTAATATTTTAAAAAAATATTTATTTTTGAAAAACAGCTTAAAGAGCCGAGTGTTCCGAGAGAAAAGTATTCGTTTTAATTAACTTAGATACCATCCTATTGAATGTTTAAATAATTTCTGAGTTGATGGGTTTAAATTAGTTTGTGTTAGTGCCTACCTAAATTGAAAAAAAAATATTGGTGAAAAATCTGATTTATTAATTAAAATTGTGATAATTAACAGTCGCCCACGTTATTTATTAAGGCGATGAAATTCTTTTGGAAAAACTTTTAAGTCTACGATTTGTTTGATGTTTGTATTTCAAGCTTCAATATTGTCTCATTCCATATCTTATCGGAATAAGTAAATTAAATATTAATTTGTATACAAATCAAAATATATTTAAGTTTTCCATATTTCTTTTTTATTTTATAAGTGTTAGATAAAGAACCTTAATAGGATAGCTACAATTCTTCCTTAAAGGTAAACATTTCTGAATTTAAGAATAAGCAGAGTATTCTCTCTATACCATAAAAATATCTGAAGTTTCCAATATGGGTAGCAGGCCTCATCAATAATTCAAAGACAATAAATGCCTTTTAGTGTTTTATAATATATTGTTTCAAGATTCTACCTATAAAGCTTTACATAATAATATGTGCTGCTTGTACGAAAGTCACGACAATGTTTAACATAACATAGCTGGCCTACCATGTGTTGAACCCTCATGACTTCTGTTATTGAATAACGATTTGTTATTGATATTGACGTATAAGACGACAAGGCGTGTAAAATAAATGGTAACAATAACTTAACCAACTTACATACTTAGTATATTAATCATTTAAAATAAGAAAACAGAAGCATTAAGAGATATTTAAGTTTTCCTTCTTTATCTTCTTGTCACTCTCCTCATCTTAATTCCAAAGGAAATAAATTCTTATGTTTGCAATTATTTTTTTCATTGAATTTTATCTAGTTATTTAGATCAATGACGTACAAGTATTTTTTCTACATTTTGTGTTATTTAAGTCGCAATATTATCAATATTTCCTGTATTTTTAAATTAACTCTCTATAGAGTAGCAACATTTACATGTGAAATGTATGTAAATGAATGTTATTTTAACTTTTAGTAATTTAAAAACGTTTTAAACAAAATAGAGTTTTTATTAAATTTTAATAAACCGTTTAACGACAAAATACCGCAGTATCAAACAATATTGTGTAAACATACTACAGTTGTGTCTACATTAGTGATGTAACGAATATTCGCATTCGCATTCGCATTCGCATTCGCAAAAAAATATGCGAATGTTTTGCGAATATTATTTTAGTAATAAAGTATCTGGTCTGTTCCGTGTTGGCCACATTTGTTGTATTGTTTCCTGTGTTCGTTTGCTTGATGATGTTATTATTATTGGGAGAAGTATGCATTTGTGGAGATTTAATTAATATGTTTGTTTTAAGTATTACAACTGCTATGAGTATAGGGCCCTACAATAATTTTATATTCTATTTAAGGAATATTTATATCATACTACAAGGTGAACCACACTAAAGTATTCTCTCAGAATTTTCGGGACTTGAAGACTAAGATCGAGGAGTTTAGAGCAAACTTATTTGCAAATAGTTATGATATAATTGTTCTGACGGAAGCTTGGCTAAATTGTGGCATATTTGACAGCGAACTTTTTCAAAACGAATATACAGTTTACCGCAAGGATAGGGATTTCATGTTGAGTGGTAAAAGGGATGGAGGTGGGGTCTTAATTGCTGTGGATCGGACACTAGGATATTCATCCACTCTTGTTTGGGATGATACTGGTGAAAGTTTTTTTTACCAGTATTCGTTTTTCATCGGTAACGCATGAAAAAATGCTCACCGCTACTGGGTGTAGTATATGTATATACCGCCTTCCACATCCTTAGATACTTAAAACATCTTTTTTTAAAGTATATCTGAACGTTTAATCAGCTATTATGGCAAAACGGATATTTGTCTTATTGGAGATTCCAATATCCCAACAATCCAATGGAAAAAAGACCCCGATGTTGATTCAATCTTTGTTCCGTATTCTTATTCGTGTCCTGTTGCGCAGTATTTGATAGAATCTATATCTTTTCTCAATATGTTTCAGTCTAACGGAGTTTATAACAGCAATCAAGTTATCTTGGATTTAGTTCTTTCAACTATTCCGTGTTCTGTTACCAGATGTGACTCTCCACTGGTTGGTAAGGATTCACACTATCCTTCACTGTTGATAGATTATGAGTTTGAAATTGCTGAGGATTTGTCTCAAAATATGATCCAGAAATTAATATACTTTAAGTCAAACTTTTCGGAAATAAATTTTGAACTACAAAGTGTTGATTGGGTCAGTGTTTTGGGAAACGGACCGGTGAATAAGATGATTGAATCTTTTTATGGTTATGTTTTGCCAATAATTGAGAAGCATACACCTACATATGAAGAGGGTGTCTCCTAATAATTTTCCCAAATGGTTCTCTAATAGAATTCTGTTATTGTTTAAGAGAAGTCTAAGGCTTGGCGTAAGTTGAAGATGAACCGTAATGATTCTGACTACAATTTATTTTTTCAACTAAGAGCTCAGTTGAAAATGTCGCAGAATCACGATTATAGGTCTTTTATTAATAACACTGAGAAGTCACTTAAGGGCAATGTCAAGTCTTTCTTTTCATTCGTGAATTCCCTTAAAGAATCTAGAGGCTATCCAAGGGTAATGGGTGACGGTGACCAGACTTCGAGCGATCCAGAGGGAATTGCAAACTTGTTTTCGACGTTTTTTGGTTTTGTATTTTCACTGAATAATTTGCATGATTCTAATACTAAAGAATTGGAAAATAAAAATATAAAAGATTGCATTATCCTGTATTTATTAAAGATTTGCCTAAATTGGAATTGTGAAGAGTTTTGCTGGATGCATGCAACCTGAGAAAAATATGCTTGTCCGAATACGATGTGCCTAATATTTTAGATAGGATTAACTTTAGAATGCTTCCTTTAACAAGATCTTGTTTTCCGTTCTACATTAAAAAAAAACAAAAACGATTGCAGACTCAAGAAACCCTGTTTAAAGAATTTTAAAGTGCCAATTACGTCAGGTTTGTGAGAAAGGAGAGTTGAGGGTAGAATAAGATGAAATAAATATTAAAAAAAATGTATATGTTTGATAAAATGTGAAGTGAATGGGATAGTATTAATTTTTAGACTGTTTTTTAAATTTTTAAATTTTTGATTTTTCTTTTTTAAGAGTTTTTTTGTATTGTTATTGCATACATTAGTGAAGTGTGAATATGTTTGTGCGAATGAATGTATTAGCTATGTGTGCGAAATCGGGTGAGCAGCGATTTGTAATAGGAATGGGTGATTGGATGTATTGTGAATTAATACCTATATTATGTGTAAGATTTTCTATAATTGTTTTGTGTGTTATTGCTGAAGTATGCACTGTTTCGATGTAAGACTATTGGAATGTTTTTGTCGCTTACATGTTTATATTTATATGTCTTTCATCTGTTGTGTACCATGTAAATGAAGAAACAAATCAGTAATTCGGTGAAAGTACCGGATACTTACCCGGTACATTGTGGAAAAAGGTACTGCAAGAAAATATTCTTTAAGAAAACCGAGGAGTTTTGGAATATTTCAAATTCCTATACCATTTTCAAGTCAATATTCGCATTCGCATTCGCATTCGCGAATGTCGGCATGAAATATTCGCATTCGCATTCGCATTCGCGAATATCCAAAATCAGACATTCGTTACATCACTAGTCTACATGCATGATATGAAATTTTAATCAATTTCAATTAATTATATCTGAATAATAAAATTTGGTATAAATAGAAGAATAATAACAGATAAACATTACATATTGTATTACTTTGGCGCCTCCTACAACACCTTCGATAGCTCAGTTGGTAGAGCGGTGGACTGTAGAGGAAATTTAAAACACTGTAATCCATAGGTCACTGGTTCAAATCCGGTTCGAAGGAATTTTCTTGTTTTTTTTGTCAATGAAGGATTTCTATATCAATATTACTTTGACACCCGCTACAACACCTTCGATAGCTCAGTTGGTAGAGCGGTGGACTGTAGAGGAATGTTCATACACTGTAATCCATAGGTCACTGGTTCAAATCCGGTTCGAAGGAATTATATTTCTTTTTTTAGTCAATGAAAAATTTCAATGTTAATACGAAATATTTCGTTCCAAAAATTTACAATAAGAAATATAAAATAAACTTTTAAAGTTTTCTTTTATTCTTCTGACAGGAATATACCTAAACAATGTTAAGTATTTTTCATCCCGTTCATGGCCTATATAAAAAAAAGAATATCCATTTTGCACGTTAATGGGATAAATTGCTCTTAAAATATATTCCCTCATTGATGCCTACAATTAATCTCATATCATTTATTTTTTCAATTTTGTGGAGTTATAGGGTATTCATATTCACATTTTTATTCCATTCAAGGTTTCATACGATTCACTTACTTTTCTATACACTCCCTATCTATTATTTTTGTCCTATATTGTAACTCAAATTCTTGGCTCACATCCCACTGCACTGCCTCCGGAGACGCGTTAAGGATGTTCGTCCAATTTCCCTTCCACCTTCGTGTCGGACATTCCGATTTATATTCCATCACACTAAACATAAAAATGTAATGTCAACTTTTTCGTTTGTCTTCTATTCTAATTACATGTTGTAATTATTCTCGGAAACAGACCTTTTATGCTATTCCTCTTATCCGAAGGATGTTCTTTAAAACTTAATAAAAATTATGTTAATATCCTTTTGAATAAATGTTTTGATAATACCCAAGTGAATAAGGAAAAGCGAAGAAACATTGAAATCATTAAAGTAGTTAATCTTAACTTCAGATAAATAGGAGTGCTTAAAGTGTTAGAGAGATGAAGGTAACAAATTGAATAGTAACAAGAACAAAGAATTAAATAAGTAGCAGTAAAATTACCATCACCACAATGAGTGCGGAAAAGAACAATAAATTATTACGAGACGATAAACCAAATTAGATTCTACTGGCTCAAAAATGGTGGCTGTGATGTGTCGAGAGGTAGAGAACTAAACCGAGTGGAGGCAAAAAGAGTTGAATTATGTAGAAAAGGAACAATGTATACATGTCACATACATGAGAACTGTCACATTAGAAAGTTTTCGGGATATTGATGTGATTGCCGGAAAATTTTTAAAAAAATATTCAAACAGACTATGGATATAGAGTTTTAAATGCGCTGAAATTTTAACAGTTTTTTTATGTCTCATTTCCGAATTGGATTTAAATAAAACTACTGTGCGATTGATTCTTAACAAAAATAAGAACAGCTCTTCTTTGGATGTGATTATTTTTTAAGTTCTATCCGTAGTAATGTTTTATTCTTAAGATAAATATGCCTGTTATAGGAACACTATAAAGTGGGTGAACTTAGGACCTACAAAGTAAGTTGTTTTGATTCATGACTTGAATATTTGATTGGGTATCAGTCTAAGAAAAGATATGATCTACTTTTCCTGTTATAAGAGATGAAAGTAAATTGATAAACTGGATTTTAATTAAAATATAGTTGGTATTTCTTCTGCTTGGACAATTTTTATTTCTACATGGTAATGGGGAATGCCATTTTTGCTCCTCCTTCGCTACTTGGCTCTATCCAGTGAACCATTCTAAATGACATCGCGATCCTACATATATCATCTAAACACATTTACTTCCCTGCATTTGATTCTACCTCTGGACTTCCAATAATTTATATTTTTTGGGGCTATTTGTCCACGAATTCTAACGGAAATCTGGACAAAACATGCTCATAAAACTGATTCATAACTATAAATAACACACTTTAGTATGTTCTTCCAAATTTGTAAATTCATCGAAATGAATACCCCCCGTTCACACACTGATTTAAATGTTTACTATAGAGAAAGATTTCAATAAATTTAAATAACTAGGTCAACTAAAACATGTCGATGGAGTATTTTACGATACCTTCAGTGGATGTTGGTAAAAAAATACTTAAATAAGCAAAACAGCGATAAATGGGTTTGTTTTTATTTTTGTTGTAGAATTCATAAAAATAAACACTAATTCTAGACTACTGAAACATAAATAAAAAACATATTTGTAAAACTCGCACCTATTAAATGTGTTCCTGGATAATAAAATTGTGTCCGATATACATATATGCCAATTTTTTTTTATTTGATAACGTATACATTTACGATAAAAAAAAATATATACATGTAGGTATATGAAGATGAAAAAAACAAATATTAACAAATATATTTTTATTGTTAGATTAATTACTGAGTTAGTTGGAATATACTCTTTATAGGTATATTGAATGTCATTAATATGAATGTAGTTACTTCCTTATGAAATTATTTTTAATCAATATGCAATAAAGAATGAATGATTTGCAATAGGGCAATTGTATATTGTTATTTATAAGTTAAGTACATGTGAATGCCTATCTAATAAAATATGATATTTTTCTTAAAAGAAGATTTTTGCGTAAATAAAGATAGATTCGGAACAAAGTGAGCTTAAAACCAAGACAGACACGACCTTGACTTGCACTGTTAGGCTTCGTGATTGACAAATTGTGTTCGACATTATAAATAGGATTTGTTATTTAAATATATATTTGTGTTAATATAAAATCAGTGTTCGTGATTTAAAAAAGAACCTACAATATTGTAAACTCACACAGTATACAATACTTGGTATATTAAAAAATGTTAAATTATTTATTACTGGTAGGTATATAAAACAAATGTTTGAATCGGTCTCCCGCTGTTTTCAGTAAGTTTTTGAGTGTCCTGTAAAAGGCAGGTGATCGAAAAAATAAAGACCTTTTACATCCGAAATTCAGCGATAAATTTTACCACCCATCCTGATTGTCTTATTTTTTTGTTGGTATAATGAGGAGTTGCAGCTGGTCTGCTGGCTAACCTGCTTGTGGAATATGCTATGTTGGTATTGCAGTTGTAGTAGCGGTAAAATAATATATAGTTTGTTTATTAAATTTATTATACTATAGTTTTATTTGTGTTGAAACAACTGGTAGATTTCATAAACAGGTGCATGCATACATGCATAAATAAATTATTTTGTGTAGAGTGATCTAGAAAGTAATATTAGGTAGGTACGTAATTTTAATGACTATGTCAAAATATATTTTATACAGAGAGGTATATCTATACAATGTGTGCTATACATATGTACATAATATAGGTATATATAAAACCTGATTATTTATGTTCACTGATATTATTTTATTAATTGTTTCAAACTTACAGTACACTCTCTCTTAACTACCGTTCGTATATCATTTATTACTCGTAGTCAATAAAGTAAATAAAATACAAACTTTATTAATGTAATGACCAACACAGTGTTTTTAGAAGACTTATATGATTTGAATCATAATTTCTATCTTTCTATTCCCTCACGCCGTATCCCAAGTGGGGTAGGCAGAGAGTACGGAACGCCATAATGATCTGTATTTACATACTTCTTTCGCTTCTTCTACATTCATACAATTTCTCATGCACGCACGTCGATTTCTCTTACTCAATACACGACCGTCCTTGAGTATTAAAACAACATGGTCAAACCATGTATTCAAAGTAAGTAAACTGATTAATTAACTATATTAATTAATTAATATTGTTTACAGTGTTTTGTTCGAATCCCTGACGAGTCTTATTGTTGATTCCATTGAATAAATTATTCCCAAATAATTACAATAATAAAGTGATGCCTGTAGCATAAACGCTTTTCAAACTTTTACAAGTCACAAAGTACTAAACTAATATACCTACTATTTTTATAGTAGGCACATTTAGTTTGACTATTTGACAATATTCTCATTGCAAATTTTTTAACGTTAATTCATTCCAACCATCCTAATATCTCACGAAAATAACATATTTGGTGGCAATAGATAAATTTCATGAAATAAATACACATCATTCTTTCTATCCCATTTACTTTAAACATAAGAATTACGAAAGTCGAAAGAAATACTTGTATCAATTTGTCTAATTTAAACATTAGGTTTATATCTACAGATATGGTGAGAAAAATCTATATCTCTCTTTAATATATCCTATCACGACATCTTCCAACAATAGGGAGGCCAGTAAACTAACAACGGGTTATAAATATATAGATTTCCATGAAAAAGCGATTGTTCAAGTTACCGCTGTTATCGGCAGTTATTTTTAAGTCCTCTTTCAATAATGGAAGATGTAGATAATGTATAATTTCAGGACATTTTTACGGTCCTTATTGATTTCATATTTAATAAAATTCTGATTTTTGCGCCCAAGACAGTTTGAGCGTAAACGTCGGATGACGTCACACTTAATGAGCGTTTAAAGAATGTGATTGAAATTTTAACATTAAATAGTCAAACTTACCCTCCACAGTTTGAGATTCACTTTCATATAATAAAAAAATTATTGTTTAAAAATTCTTACATAACGTTCATAATTATGTACAAATAGTACAAAATGTTGATTGATAAGGTGATTTTATTACATTTAATTTAATCTGATATAAATTATTCGCAACGTGCCTCACACCTTCGATAGCTCAGTTGGTAGAGCGGTGGACTGTAGAGGAATGTTCATACACTGTAATCCATAGGTCACTGGTTCAAATCCGGTTCGAAGGAATATTTTTTTTTATTAACTTCCTTTGATCTATCTACACAGATGTAGTCTGCGATTAATCATTTGTTTGTTTATTTTTCATCCCGTGAGCCAGTACCGTCTAATTTTACCACTAAAATGATGTAGCTGCCTTAACTCTGAATTAGAAAATTTTGAATCTAAGTTCATATTCCAGTGAAGAGTAGACCCCAAATTTAGCTAGCAGTTTCTCCACTTGGAAGAGCTTTTCAATTATTAACATATAATGAGTAGCAAATAAAAATAAATACAGTTTAAATATACTCAATAAGTTTATCTTTTTGTTAGAGTATAGTTTTATTCTCAAAAAGCTTCTCTTTTTGTTAGACTATAGTTTTTGTTAGATTATAGGGAGAGAAAAATCATAGAGAAATCTGTTCAAATGAGGTCTTCGCACCTTAATTTTTCACAATTTTTTTATAAGTATTATTGTAAACTGTATTATTTTTTTAAACATGTATTCATAAACTGTATTATTGGATTGCCCTAGAACAGGTCTCACCTAGTTGGGTAATCCACTATATTGTGTGAAAATATTTGTTTTTGTATTATGATGAAATAAAATAAATAAATAAATACATCTCATAGGTATCTACCTAAGAGAATAAAAAAAACATTTAGAGTGAACACCCTGTTTTATAATAATATATGTTACATCTATTGTATGTGAAGAATAAAAATTAATACATCGCGTGATGATGTATCAAAAAATTGTTCAAATCATAAAAGTCTCAGTTGGATGACGTGCAATGAACTCAAAGACTAAAGAGAAAAATAAAATATAATAAGTTTCATTATTTAATAAAGTTTAATACGTCAATAAATATTCGCACATGCTAACTCCAATTTATTTATAAAACATCACATATTCAATAGAAAGCATTCTAATAATAATGCATGTATGTAGCTGTTATAAAAACTGTAATCTTTACAATATATTTTTCGTGTATAATAATAATTTCCATAGAAAATGTTTTTCAACAAAAGTCTAGTTTGTAAATAAGTTTTCTTATTGATATGCAGATTACGGAGATTTCATAAAAGTCTCGACTTTGCATTTTATCGCAGATATATTTTAAATTATTAAATAGAATAAAGAGCCATGTAGAAATAATGGGTTTAAAGTTGTTACAACGTGCATGAAAACTAATGTCATTTCTGTTGCAGTGAAACTTTTTAAAATAATGAGTAGGTGGCAAATTCAAGATCTTCCAAATGTTACAAGCGTAGGTGCTCACCAAGAAAATGTTTATTTTTACTTTACTAACTAGAAACAACTTAAGTTAGTCCTAATTAAATGAAAAAACTTTACTCACAAATTTATTTTTCTACGGTACACTCACTCAACATTATAGGGAAAATTCAAATAGTGACATTTATAGGGAATGTAAATTGACTTGCGATGAATAATTTTACTCACGTTTACTTACTTGGAACAATGCTAGTATCTGTTTGGGAATAACGTGTCATTTATTTAGATCAAACATTTGATATATATATTCACAATAGAGTTCCATAACGAAATTAAATAAAAATGTGTTTTCTTCTACTGTATACTCTTTATTGAGAGATATGTCATTCGTCTTATAAGGACATTGTCAATCTGATTGACAATGTCCTTATAAGACGAAAGACGTTTGCTTTTTAATTTCGTCATTTGGAGTATATCTGTTGAAATCTACTTGATAGTTTAATTAGCCACACCCACTCAAGACGTTTGCTTTTTAATTTCGTCATTTGGAGTATATCTGTTGAAATCTACTTGATAGTTAAATTAGCCACACCCACTCCTTCCACTACTATCCCACCCCCTCTTATTCCTCCTTCTTAACTTTTTATTTATAATTTCTTGTTCCAATCAGTCCTCTTGATAATGTCAAACTAAGCTTTTGACGAAAGCGCTCGAGTTTTATTAAAAAAAAATAGTGAAAAACTAACTGTGTTTATTAATATTGATATTTGTAATAATTAATGAGCTTGTTGGTGACCATAATTTCATCCTGCATTTCCTGTTATTTGGAAGTAAATTTAATTCTCCGACAGGCTTTATCGGGCTTTATTAATTTATAACTCAGTGCCTACTTATATATTGAAAATAGGAACATAGTTATTTGTCTATCTATATAGGTATTTGTGACAAATATAAGTAAGATTCCAGATTCAAATTTAGACATTGGCGTGCTCTTGTTGATAAAGTATCGATGTAAAAGGATGTTTAAGTTTGGACTCATTTGATTTGTGGAAATCGTCTGCATATTATTTTATTATTATTTAACATACCTACTATATACGTGTACACACACAAAATATTTTTGTAAATGTAACCCAGATTGAATAAAATATGTTGCACATAAAATTTACAGTAATTTTGTTTACATTCGCACATCAAACGATCTTAATCTTAGCTGTTTCCCCTTTATAATAGTTATGAAACTAATGGATCTATAAAGAGGTATAATATGCCCTGAAAATGTGTGAGATCGGGCTTTGTTTTTCACAATTTGATGAAAATAAGTGTATTTTTATAACTGATATAAATCTTCGCCCACCTGTATAATCCTGCTATTATCACGTTATTTTTAATAATTATGAGTCATCGAAATAAAGAGAGATTGTTAAAAAATGTCTAAGAGGATAATTTTGTCACGTAAAAAATATAAATATTATTTTTATCATTCACGTAAAGTATTGATTCTTGTTATGAACAAATATTTTTACAGCCTGGTGGTTGTAATGCCCATCATGTGAAACTCTAAATATTATATTATGAATGAATTCATCGATGCGTTCAGTATTCTGGGCCCATTTTCGATGCTTTCCTCTTCTTGGACGTCAAAAAATGTGTATTCACTTTAAGAAAAGGCGTGTATATTTGAGAAGAAACAAGGAGTTGCTATTACGTTCGCGTCATCGGTATTTGCCGAAAGCTACCATAATGCATATGAAAATATATTATACATATTATAGTAGAGACCAAATACGTACGCAAGGATTTGTGTTAACTTAATTCTCTAACGACTTACTTAACGACTAACTTAATCCTCTCATCCTACCTCACGACAGAGGAGGAGTGATGATAAAATGAAATTTTCAGCTTTCTACCTATCTGAATCATCTTTTTATAAAGTTTTAATGTTGTCTGCAGAGTGAAAACGACTATCTAATAACTTGAATCAGGTGAAAATAAAAACACTTCCAGACAGCAATTCTAAACGCATTAACTTCTTTCTTAATGGAATATAAACTGTTTGCCGAGTATTCTGTATTATAAAATAATACAAACAATTTTATTGTTGACTGTAGATATAAAAAACTTCTATCTAGTCTTAAAATTGTTGTATTTTTAATTTTGAAATATTTGAAATTTAACGCTCCTCTCGAAAGCACAGGACACACATTTGTACTTTATTATTATTCTCGATATATTCTTTCATTTCAGAAATATATTTTTCAGTAAGGCAAAGGACTTCATAGAATCTACAAAGGACTATAAAAATATTACTTTACAAATACCAGTCTTTCATTGAAACATTTACCAGTATCTGCAAAAGCTAAATACTAAAACAAACTAGGTATTTACTTTGCAATACCGTAAGATTTGGAGGTCCACTATTTAATGGGGCTGAAGTACTATAGCCATCGTAAACAGGTAAGTAATAGGTACTAATAAATAAAACTAATATCGCAATTTGTGATTACGACTATTAAAATATTTAATTTGCTTTTTTTCCTACACCCACATTTGGATACGATAAATAGTTGGCAAAATTCTTTTAATCTAAGTACAAAGTGATCTTTGTGCATCTGTGAACTCAAATTTCAATAATAGCTATTTCATAATTGATTCAATTTATTTTATTTATAAACTTTGGCGTTAGAAATCACTCAATCATTTTTATGAATCGGTATAATGATGAAATTATGTGATTACTTGCACACAGTGTACGTGGGTGAAGATCATTATACCTTTTCTGGATCAGATGTTTATATATAATGAAGAACATTAGAATTCATTCCGATCTTCATTAAATGAAAGGGTAATGAAAAACATCAGACGTGTAAACCTATAAACAAAATTTTGGTGAAACATGAGCATGTGTTATATCTATACAACATGTGGAGTAATAGATATACCATAAGGATAATTTTATTACTCCATTTAAACATTAGGTATTCAAACATTTGGTGTAATTTTCACATTGAATTATTAATGCTTATTAAAATATGACACCTGTCTGAGAACGAATACATTATAGAAGATGAATTTCTAATATAGGTATTATCAAAATCGCACTGAAATCAACTATGAGACTTATTAATTAATTTATGTCAACGAATTAATTAAACACTTATATAGTATAAAAGTTCAAATATCAATGTAACGGTTTACGAAGAGATGACCTAAAATACCATTGATACAAGATAAACATTTTATTAAAAAAATCTACGCAGTATATTTTAATCAATGCCGAACAAATAAACCTCACTAAATTTATAGTTTCACCCTGTTTATTCAAAACCCTTGCATTTTTTTTTAGAAAAATAGGAACATAAAATCAGTGAATACTTGTCGACAATGAAGGAATAATAATGTAGACCACAAACATTTTTCCTTTCCTTAAAAAAGTTGTCCAGTTTATTTCTCAACATTTCCTCTCAACAAATATAATAAAGTGATATTTGTTGATCTAATCAGTACAAACATTAAACCTCCAAACATTTAACACAAAACTATAAACGTTATTCATTCTCATCTTTAAATCACGTGATCATATTTTATATGTGTAAAAATATTTGATATTTGACTGTCACAATCTTTGACTAAGGTGACTAACTCAATTAAAGTTATTTGATTTAAATATTTTTTTCATGTAAAGCTGAGGCTTGATGAGTCAAAGAACTGAAAATGACATTTTTCATGCTATCCCTTTGCCTCTAATATACTACCAGTTTAAGAATAACTTTATTTTTATTAGACTTCAAATTACAGCCCAGTACATAGCCATCAAATTTTGTAATAAGTTCATTATCCAATACGTTATACATATTATCACACTTGCTTTGGTGATGGGAGACTTAAAAGTTTTTACATTTAAACATGACACGTGAAGTTCAATTATTCTTCAGCCATTTTGGTCATAGGCCTGCTCTTTATCTTTCCACCCCTTCTATTCTGGGCTTACTGCATCTACATCCTTCCAATGGTCATCTAGTCTAAGGTATTTCAACAATTCTCCTGTCTGTTTTTAGTTACTACTCCAAAACTTTTTTTCGTCCATCTTGAATCTGAACCCTGGCAACATATCTTGTAAAGCTCCATTTTCGTTCAGCTATAGATTAAACAATACTCGATAATGACCTAAGAAGTCTAAAGACGTCAAGACCTAAGAAGTCTCTCGTATTGTTTAATCCGATTTTTAAATTATATAGATTTTTATTGAGAGCCCCAGCTTTATACGGGTAGATAGGTATTTAAAAAAATAATTTAGTTTTCATACAGATCTTAAAAATCTTTTATTTTCTTTATTTCTAATTTTTGTAAAACGATCACAAAGTATACAAAACAATAGAAGCTATTCAATTTATTGAGCCAGAGCTTGCCTGTAAACGATATTTGTCGTTGTTTTATTTTGTGGGTGAATGGATCAATGTTAATAAGTTGCGATGGTTTGGGCATGTGGAAAGAATGAATGAGGACAGAATGACCAAGAAGATATATTTGGCTGAGAGGAATGGTGCGCAGAGACGTGAACGTCCGAGGATCAAATGGCAAGATCACTTAAATCAAATCCTTCAGGATGGTCACGTGTTGAGCACATTGAACAGGAGAGTATGCATGAGAAATTGTATGACAGTGACGGAAGCGAAAGATGTATGCAAGGATAGAAGGAAGTGGCGCTCAATCCTTTCTGCCTACCCCACGAGGGAAGTGGCGTGATGGTATGTATGTATATTTTGTAGCAGGAAAATAAATTGATTTTCATTGGCTCTAGCGGTTTATGTTACATGTTAGAGTTTAAGTAAGGATCCCTATTTTTTTTTAAATATAATATAGCCTATGTCACCCGGGGATAGTGTAGCTTCCCAACAGTGAAAGAATTTTTCAAATCGGTTCATTAGTTTCGGAGCCTATTCAATGCAAACAATCAAATCTTTCCTCTTTATAATATAAGTATAGATATATCTTTCGTTTTTCAAGGACATTATCAAAAACTGACAATGTCGAAAGTTGTCAATGTTTAAAGATGAAAAATTACTCTCTCAATAAAAATCAATATAGTAGAAAAAATATGTTTTTCATAAGATCCTGTTATTTTTCTCATTTTATAGACTAATATAACGCTTACATCAATTTATTTTAAGTTCTTTAAGCTTGAATTTCGTTATAATGTATCTTATTTAATATCTACGTTCAATATATTGATGAATTGAATTTATTAGGATCATCATTCTTTTCAAAAACTTGTATATCTTCTTAAATGGCTAAGATATTACCTACCAATAAGATTATTTTAATTTTATAAAACATGACATCGTCCAACATGGCTGTGAGTCTTGGCACCTAACCAAAGCTCAAGAGCTCAAAATAAGTTAGAATAAGCTCCTACTTCTGGCGGAGGAGCGCGGACGCCTCTTTGTATTGGATCCGCCGATCAATGAAGAACTCAAGTGCAGAAAAGGAGAAGCTACAATCCAAAGATGGCAGGAAGAATGGAATGCCTCCACAAAGGGAAGATGGACCCATAAATTAATAAAGGATGTAGGCAAATGGGTTAACAGGGCGCATGGATCCGTCAGTTTCCGAATGACACAGTGTTTCTCCGGACACGGAGTCTTTGGCACATACCTCTATACAATACAAAAGGTCCCGACGGGAGGTTGTAAGTACTGCTCTTCGGAAGCAGACGATGCCGAGCACACCCTTTTTATATGCAGTAGATGGGACCAGGAGAGAATGGAGCTAGCTGCTCACTTCGATTCCGACCTTGACGTAAACAATCTAGTGGACCGCATGATTGAGTCGCCGGAGGTGTGGAATGCGGCTGAAAAATTCATGGACAAGATGATTTCTATCAAGGAGAGGGAGCAACCCTAAGACAAATACTTAGAAGGATTTTGGATGTAAGGTGGTGTAAGCGTGTCGCAAATGATACTGCGCACTACGTAAAAAGATCTGTTGTATCTGTAATACAGGAGATATAATTAGCCTGGTTGGATCATATTTTGAGAATATCCAGCGAAAGTTGGCCAAAAAGCTTCCGACGGCCCGGACGTTTTTCTATCACAATACATCGCTCCTATGACAACAACGTCAGAGCGCTAGAAATGTCATGGGAAAAGGTAATTCAATTGGTGAAGAGACGATCTGAATGGAGGAGGCTGGTCTCTTAGAAGAGGAGGCTGGACTTGTGCTCACTAGAGAAGCGTTGAAGATGATGATGGTAAAGCATGAATGGCTAGTTTTCCACATGCCCAACGAATATTATAAAATTCATCTAAACAGATGAAACATTATATTATTTTCAAGTAGATTTTATGATCAAAAGTTAATCAGTCCAGTAGTTACTAGTGGTCTATAAAGTTTTTCACTCTTTTTGTAAAAAAGAAATGAGTTTTGCTGTAAGTCAGATATTTGTAAAAACACAACAAAAATTTGAATAGCAAAATTTAATGTAAGTTAAAGATTAAACTTTTTAAACTCCGCGATTTCTGATTTTTTATGGTAAGCAAAAAGGATAACTTTTCCCACATTTGCCGTTTATTCACTGTCTACTACACGTGACAGATCATCATATGATATAAATAAGTAAATAAGGCATATTTAATAAAAACACTTAATGAATGTAATGAAATGTGAAAAATATATGTATAAAATATATTTGAAGGCTGTCACGCGTCTATAAAGAGTGATGAAAACTAAGAACGTGTCCACTAGAGTGCGTGGAACTTGTCGTATCTTGTAAGGGACGTGACGGCAACTAAACACTAGATGGATTATGAAAATGAAAAATTACATTTATATATTTACTAAGAACTTACTGCTGCCAAAAAATCTGTTCATAACAAATTACAGAAACGTGTTACTTCAAAAATCACGTAGATTTTGAAAAAATAAAATCACGGTTAAAAGGGATTCAAGGTCTCGGTTATTCAATATCACAATATAAAAGGGATGTTATCACAATATTAATTTTAATAAACACTATTATTATAAAGTATTATTTTAATATTACTTTTTTACTCCAAACAAATTACTTTTTAACCAGGGTAGGCGAAAAAATGTAACTCCTCAAGAGAATCAGCCAACAACGAGCTAACTGGATTGGCCACAACATCAGGCCCTCAGGACTGCTCATCGCTATCGCGGAAGGTAGGACCGAAGGCACAAATGGCAGAGGCCGTCCAAAAGACGCGTATATGGAACCAACTGAAGAGAGACATGAACTGTGGCTCATACGTA
Organism: Athripsodes cinereus; assembly: GCA_947579605.1. NCBI lineage: Eukaryota > Metazoa > Arthropoda > Insecta > Trichoptera > Leptoceridae > Athripsodes > Athripsodes cinereus. The sequence continues at coordinate 6,172,308 of OX388308.1, read as the reverse complement.
GAGCTGAAGAGACTGGCTGAGTAAAGGAAGGAATGGAGAAGAAAATCCAAACTCGTTACAGACCAATCCAATGGATTGTAACTTATTATATAATATACTCCAAACATTCATCATAATCTTAATATTTAGAAACAACCTCAAGTGATATGCAAAATGCTATATATTTTTTAAAGTTCTAGTGCCACGTGTGGATGAGCTGTGCAATCATAATGAAATACAAATATAAATAAAATTTCTGTGTCGCGGTAATAGATATTTTTTAAAGTTCTAGTGCCACGTGTGGATGAGCTGTGCAATCATAATGAAATACAAATATAAATAAAATTTCTGTGTCGCGGTAATAGATATTTTTTGAAGTTAGAACAAGGTACCGGATTATACGTAACACAAACATTCTAAAATATGCACAGTAACTCCTTAAATGTGATATTTTGCACATGCAATTTAAGTTTAAAAATATGCCATAAATAAATAAACAAGTGTTAAATCAACCATAAAATATTTAGACATTATGTCACTTTTCAAAGTCCATTGTGCTTTTATTTCTATTCCTTATTTTTAGTTTGTTGGTTATCCATCATCTTCAAGCTGTTTAGTTACACAAAAATACATACTCATAAAATGAAGAGTGATAAAGTAATACTACTTACCTGCCTGATGTTATTAATGTACTTTGGCCAGGTAAAAATCCAATTAATGCGGTTTTTGTTGAAAATTCAAAGTTAATATTAAAATAATGACTATAAAGGAAATTCAATCCATTACAAACTGTCAACTCTAATGGAAATCATTAGAGAAAACTCCGGAAAAACATTACACAAACATAATGAAATTAACATTATGAAATAAACCACATAGTAATAATGACTACAGTTTGGATCGGCGCGGCGTGGCGGAGGTGGTGAGATGTAGAATGGGCAATTTATCATCAATATCCAATTACATAACGTTTCAAAATATTACGATAATTTAAATAAAATTCTATAAAAGTCCTTAGTGAGGAATATGCGAACTTCTCTTTTCTGTAAGTTTCCAACTGTCCTGTTAGTCCGGTAAGCATCCCGTATGAGACATTGAACATCTTTAGTTCAACGACAACAAATGCCCCCATTATGAATGTCAACTTTTTATGACACTCGTTATGACACTTTTTTGCCAGAAATTTAGCTGCCGATTATAGACAGCTAGTGAGAACAAAAGCTGTGCTTGGAAGATCGGATAAATAGAAATCCCCGTACTTCTGAGGTATCCGGGAATAATGATGAAATAACCTCTCCTCCTGGATATTTCAGGAATCCAAGGACTCCTATTTATCAATTTGAGCTAATGGCAATAGATTAATTTTTAAACTCTCTCAAGTCCAACTGTACCACTAAGCCAGTATTGGCATCTCTGACCACGTCAGTGGGTGACGGACCTAGCTGACGTACTAGATCCCACTTGGAGAGATCCGGGCATGGGAGGGAGTCTTTAATGTTAAATTATGACACTCGCTGTTTATTACGTATGCGGTTGTATGTTTATTAAATGCAGTATTTTGATTCGCGGTCTACCTCACTCGTGGTAAACTCCATGATTATATAGAAGTATAACTATTTACAATATAAATACACGAATTAACGATGATGTAAAACATAATTCTAATTAAATAACAATAATTCTAACATAAATCGTTTCAACTTCATCCCTTCTCGCAAATTACTTATGACAATACTAAAAATGTGACAATACTAATATTAAATTATTGACAATGATTTGCGAAACTTATTTCAAACGAGATTCTTATAAGACTGTAATTCTATATTTAAACAATAAATTTTGTACAATTTATCAAAATTGAAAATAAATTTGCGATCCATTTTTTACGGTTGAATGCTTCAGTATAGTAGCGACGAATTTTTATACTCACTGAACCACGTAAGTGAAGAAGATAATAATACATTTTTATCGGAGAATTTAATGTACAGTGTACGGTATTGACAATGCTTTATTGGTGATTATTTCAATGTCAAGAGCGACAAAAATAAAGGGGATCCATTTTCTTCCTTTATTGCTTATGTAAGTTGGATCCCCCGGCAATGAACTTTCTTTGTCTGTCCCACTCTTTTCTGGAAATGTTGAGTGTCCTAGTGTAAAATGCATCACTAATAAATGTCCGTTTTTGGCACATAGATGACAATCTGTATGTTCATTTGCAGTTAATCACCGGCTACCCCACTCGTGGGCCTTGATGGCAAAGATACAAAGATAAAACAAGAACACTCTTTATTTTCTTGGCATGCAAAAAATACGTAGGTATTTGTTATTATTTTTATTGTATGTGTATTGTGGTAATAGAAATATGCCAAAAACGAAACTGCACGAACACAGATCGCTAACACACCTAGTCTCAATGATATTGATATTTCAGTTATATGATACAAGAGAGATTATATTCTGTATTTCAATATGTTTTAAAAATACCTTATAATTCCTAGTTCGTCAAAAACACCACTATAGTTTTATTTAAATGATATTTGATGACCTGAAATAACCTCTTTCACAATAAACTGTTCCTATAAGAACGATATCAGAGTACTTAAAATGTCGAAAAATGAAGAAACTCAAATGGCACAAAATCACTCTGGGTGGAGAAGATTTAATATCAACTCTGCGATAAACTCGCCCGTTGTACAGATTTTTTCATGCATGTTGTATATAATTCCTGTTATCATATTCTGCACAATAAAGTTTATTATTATTATTATTATATTCCCTGTAATTCTTTGTGAAATTTGAACGTATTATCAATAATGCTTAAAATTTTAGAGTTTCATGTAAAAGTTCAGAACTATTGTCTTGCTTTAGTAGATAGTATTCGACAAATTATTATAAACACCAATAACGCTATTATCCAAAACCAAACAATAGTAGTTACAGTGTGTGTAGTGTCGTTAAAAGCATGAGCAATATAACATACTAAATAATTTATTTCGCACAGCTTAAACATGCAACTTTAAATTTGTTTGTGTTTTTAGTTACAGAAATAAAGTGTTCATTTTCAGAATAACCCCCTCTCACTGAAACCCTCCCTAGGTAATTGTGTAACAATAAATTGATTGTACAAGATAGGAGTGTGTTTTGTTTGTATATATCTGCAATAAAAGCTATCGTCCACTGTAAACTTAAATATTTGCGCAAAGCTCTATTTGAATTGCTCTGTGTTAAAACTATCACAATTAAGTCAATTAAAGTATTATTAAAACTAAATTCAAACAATTTAAACAAAATTATTTGTGACGTAATAGACGATGTCTTTCTGTTGTAACTCGCTTTTACTAAAAGATTTTCTTCACATACTTCCGGACACTTTTTTATACACCTTCCGGGTATTCCCTAGACACTTTTTTTACAATAGAGATATCCAAAGACAACAACTCTAAAGTATTAGAATTGTCGTGATGACACACCTTTTTTTGCAATAAGGCTATTATCCCAAAAACTGAGTAATTTGAGCCAAATTAGTAGAGAATTACATATTTTCAACACACCCACATTTTTCCAGGACCAGCGTCACCAGCGTATCTTGTAATATGAGTGGTGACTTTAGAGGCGAAGAATTTCTCTGAATATTATTATGACAGCGGAGGTACACCAGTCCATCACAAATGTTTACAGAAAGTAGGACAAATGATTTTAGGACGACAATGAAACTGAAAATTAACGGTTTTAGGAGCTGCTTCCTAAAGAAAAGTTGGTACGACAAATGACACAAAGGTGTATTATTTACTTACCAGTTAAGAAACTCTCTATATTGAGCCGATACCAATTTATTATCTTAAAATTTATCACCCTTTTTTAATTCTTATTTTTTCTGTAATATGTATTCATTTTTATCATTTGTATTATGTTGTATGTATTTTGATATGGATTTGAGAGGTTTGCACACCCCAGTCTGAAGTAAAGATAAAAAAAAAGTTTCTGCTCTGTGCTCCTTAAAGGAGCATAAAAGAATGAAAATAGTTGAGTTCAAGGGATGGTTAATTTGACAGAATAAAAAAAATATGGACTTGAATCCTTTTATCATAGATTTGTACATTTGGCAAATATATTTGTGTCCATTGACTTTATTACCAATGAAACGTAGGGTATTGTTGTACAGTAGTTACTATTGTTTAATTTCTATTGTGCATGGAAACCTGCCGTTAGGTTAAAACAAATAGATGATATTAACCACAAAATTAAACAACATACTAATGTGAATAATTATTACATTAATTTCTATGTAGTATAAACTACATACATCGTTAAAAACAGTTTAAATAAAAGTTTAGTAAACATTTATACTTACATATTTTATGAGATAATCATTTTAGTAAATGGTCGTTTGTTTGTACTAGTTTTTTCCTTACATAATACTTTATAATCTTTCAATTTATTTTTATAGATTTTACTCACAACACACATGACAATAAAAAATTACATCCTATAGGTACTACGCTTTGAATTCCTGTTCAAATATTTAGAATATTCACCGATTTCTTGTTTAATTTATAAATTTATCATTTACTGTGCATCGATAACAAGTAGTATTCTTACACATAAATAAAAGAACATAATCACAGAGGCGCGATTTCTTTCAAACTAACCAAACTTTACTGGGCTTACAAAATAATTCTATTTTTAATTCAATCACAACAAAAATGTTTTGAGTAAGTAGTTATAAACCATTAAAAGCTTTGACATTGAAAATTAAGCTTTTATTTCTGAAATTTATTAAAATATTGTAAGAAACAACCACAATCCTTGTTCTTTATTGCTGGAAATATAATTCGATTCACGTGTAGTTCCTTTCTTACATTTTTTTTTTTATTTTTCATCTTCTTGCATGACTTAATATTCCTATTATTGGAAAATTCATGAAGTACAAAGAAATTAGTATTGTCTTGAGTATAGTAAAAATATATATTCAACAACATAAATTTAATTTTTTAATTGACTCCAATCCTCAAATTTTCATATCGTAAATGATTTTTATTAATTTGAATTCCAAGAATTTGTTATTATATCAAGAAATGGGATTATTCAGATTGTCATATAAAATTAAATACAATAATTTATTATAGCACACAAACATTTTTCTTTTTATTTCTTGTCATACACCCAAATACAAACTTTATACCTTTCACAGTAAACTAAAAGCTTGTGTCGTGGAAGGGAAGTTTGCCAACACCTGGAATCGAACCGCGCACCTCATGTGCATGAGCCCGAGACTCTACCTCCAGGTTACCGATGAACTCAAAAGTCTAAATTTTTATATGTTAACACGGAGAGGGTAATTTGCATGTTTATTGCATGTGGCTGGTTTGTCTACCCCGTTTGAGATATATGCCGTAATGGGATAGTAGTAATATAACTAATTACAACGTCTCCGATATATAACGTATGTACGTACTTATGTTGTGAATTTCAGTTCACAAAAGACAGTTCACAAGTAAGGCGTTCGAGATGGGTGGCATACGTTATAACAAAACTGAATATGTTATGTCTTATATATATGTAGTGTATTATAGTCTGGTTAACTGCGTGATTAGTGCGTTGCTGTTGAACAGAATTCCCTATGATTTGCAAACTCTGGAGAGTGTGGAGGTGTTCAAGGCAGGGTTAAGGACTCTATTGTTCAGGAAGTGTTATGATTCTTGAATGGGCCCTTACGGTAGTTTATTCACAAAACGGCGCATCTTCAAAACTTGTATAGTTATTATTATTACGAATAATTTACTTTTATATGTTACTCGAAAAATTACTTAAAATAATAGGAGTCATATTCTATTTCGGGGACTACACAGAAATGATAAACATGTGATTAATAAATTCCTCTCTCGATTTACAATATTACAAGTATTTCCGTTTGTTTTATTCGTAAGTTTAATGAAAAGGTTATGAACGTATTTAGTTTTTATCATCATCATCATCATCATCGCCCTCAACGCTCCTCTCGGGAGCACAGGGCAGAAACCAGCCTCCTCCATTCAGAGCGTCTCTGTGCCAATTGCGTCACCTCTTCCCACGACATTCCTTGCGCTCTGATATCGTTGTCATAGGAACGGTGTATTGTGAAAGAGGGACGCCCGGGCCTACGGAACCCCTGCGGACGGATTTTATAGATTTCCAAAACAATTTCACTGGAAATCTATCGTCCATTGTGAATGGATTACTCGAGGTATTGTAAACTTTACGACTTAACTCTAAACATTGAAAGAACGATGCCGTATCCTGAAGCTGCATATATCGAGTAAAGATTCTAATACGACTAATGACTTTAAAGGAAAATAACGTTTTAATTGAATACGTTACAGCTAGCTGAGTATTGTTAAAAAACACATTATTTGTCCTTCAATTGGTATTAGCAATATTATCGTGCATTTGCTAAATCATACATAGATTTATTTATTCTTCATCGAGTATATATTATATAAACTAAGCAACGTACTACTAATTTTCTCATAGAACGTGTTCCAATAATAATAATATATTATTATGCTGTTACACATCATAGAATTCAGATGTTGAGTCATAAAATTACTCTTACAATTAATAAAACAGTCAAAGCTTTCCAACATCAATTTGTTCGGACACAAAATATGATTGGTCACATTACCATTTTTTTCCTTTGCAATTCTTATCTATAGAATATAGTTGACGACTACCTCCTAGCTTCAGTATTACAATCAATATTGAAGACCCCTAATCAGCTTGTCAACCACATAAATACCGCAGTTTATTTTCAATAATACGTATTAATTCAACGATTTAAATACTACAGAAAAGCAGAAGCACAGTACGAACTAAAAACCTGCTAAGAACATCAAAGATGAAAACATTTCGTACTATTGCTGGCAAAACTCTCAGAGACAGAATAAGAAATACTGAGATTAAAAACATATGCAACACGAAGGGCATCGTAAGATGGATTAGGATATATTTATTTATGGGTTTCTATGATTTTAAGGCGAAACGTAAGAGAAATCATTTAGACATAAATTAATCAATCCCCATCAAAGCTCCCTGGAGAACAGCTAAATTCTTTCAGAGCGTCTTTCAATTGAGCAATTGAGTCACCTCTTTCCTCGACACACCCAACGGTCTGATATAATTATCATATAGAAATAGTGCATTGTGACAAAAGGACATCAAGACCGTCAAAAACTGTTCACCGTTCTTTCGTCGACCTTGTATATGAAAGAACAGTGCTTTTTTAACCCAACTATCACTGAAATTTCTCAAAACATAATTATATACCTACATCCACATACCGACAATAAAAATATTAATAATCGTTAAAACAGTTTGGTGTCCATTTAGTGACGCCTTATAATCTTCTGATCACCTTCTAGACATTTTAGTATGAGCAATAAAATCAAATGACTTAATTATTGCTATGAAATAGCGTACAAGGTCTTAATATCAAACTCCCAATCTCATACATATTATTATCGTCGTCAGTAAATAATAATATCGTCCCTCGTCTGACTAACTGTCGTAACTGACTTTTTTGACAAAACTGAGTTATGACCGCCACCATGTATTTTGATTTGATACGCATGTTCTCACCGAAGATCACAGCTGTAGCTGCTGCTGTTATCCTGGAACAGCTTTCTGATTTGTTGTCGTATCTACGAATTAATCAAAATAATATCTTACTAACGGACGTAAGTGCAGATACTACAGTTAGTGTGATTTTTTTATAAATGAAAAACATATCCGATGTAGGCCCTACCTTGAAATACGACACTTAGTATAGTCATTAACTGGGAATAACTTTTCATTTATTTTCACATAGGATAGCATTTTTCTTTGTTGGAATCATTTTAGTAGAGATTTTCAATATCCCGATCATAATTTAGTATAGCATAAAGTACTGAAAGAATTAATATATGTCAAATATTTACGAAGTGCGGCCACATGATTTTGAAGTTGACGGCTCATTGAGGGAAGTACTAAGGTAAAAATCTTCCAAGGTCAATAAAAAAAAAAAAATAAACAACCAAAAGATCACAGAAAGGAATACATGACCCAAGTATCCAAAAAAATTGTTGCAAAGTGGATGCTAAAACCTGCGTGAAACATTGAAATTTGTTAGGCAGCATCTCGTCAATGTTACCTTTTTAACCAATGTACTCCCGAAATGATTTGAGAAGATTTTTGGGGTCTTGGATCGATACAATTACAACGCGAGTACATCGTTATACACAACAAAAATTGGGACGAAAAAAAACTGCTGGTTTGAATTCTAGAAGAAATTTTACAATTTATTAGCATCTTCTGCTAGACGGACAGCAGATATGCCGAACATTTTTTTTAAATACACTGAGTGTTGGAAAAAAAACGGTTAAACCAGCAATCGATAAAATTACTCAGACGAGGATTTTAGGAAAAGAAAATCGTGGCGGGCGCAAAGCATTTTACATTGAAAGTGATCTGAGAATGAGACGCAATATTGAGGAACAAATTGAGAGATTTCCAAAAGTTGAGTCTCACTATTGTCGTAGACGACATGAAAATACTTGCATAGTGACTTGACATTGAGAAATGCACGCTTTGTTTCTGGATACTTTGAAAAACAATCCTGAAAAACTAAGTTTTGTATCATACAGAAGAGTTTTAATATAAAAAAATCTGTCTTTCCATCTACCGAAAAAGGATCAGTGTAGCTTGTGTACGACATATTGCGAAGGCTCAGAAGATGTTAAAACTAAATTGAAAAATCAATAACTTAAGCATGAAAATAAAAAAAAAATACTTGTTAGTCCTGCTAGAATGGTTGGCAAAACAAAGGCTCAGCAAGATTCTGCAACACAGTGTGCTACGTTTGATATGCAGCAAGTTATCAACTTACCAATCAGCAATGAAAATGCAGTTTTCAATAAAAGACGTTTATTAGTATATAACTTTACAATATGTCTTCTGATGAGTGCTATCGTTTCACGTGGCATGAAGGTGCAAGCAAGAGGGGTTCCTCTGAAATTTAAACTACGTTTTTCTTTTCTGAATATGTATGATGAAAAATGTTATAAAAAAATATATTTATTTGCCGACGACTGTAGCGGTCAAAAAAAAATTCAATAATCGCTTCTACCCTAATTAACTTTATAAATAATTCAAGAAATAATAATGAAATAAAATTACGTTTATCTGTTCCATGTCACGGACAAAGTGATTCGGTACACAGTGCCATTAACTATTCGCTTAAGAAAAGTGGTAACATTTTTGTCCCTAGTCAATTAGTTCCTATTTTCAAATTAGCAGGTAGAAACAAACCTTTCAGCGTTACACCCCACAACTATTCAGATTTTTTGGATTTTAAGAAATTATCAATTGAGCTACGTCTTCTCTCCCTTCGAATTGACGACACAGGGCTAAATGTAAACTGGACAGAGATGACGTAATTTTCAGTAGAAAAACACAGTCTTACTAAGTTTTCTTTTAAAACTAGTGATGGTGAAACGACTTATCGTTCAATATCCTTGAACCGACAAGTATCTAAAATAATATTGCATAACGAGATTTCTCGACTCAAATCCACTCTATCTAAAATTTCCTAGGCAAAATATGCTGACTTGATGTCTTTGACTACTGGCGATACATCGATGATAACATTACTCAAGGAGGCTGAGTTTTATAAGTCCTTCCATCACTAAATTCGTTATTTTGAAAATAATCACGAAATTTAATTTTAGAGTAAAAGAAACTGACGTGCGTGCATGAGAAATTGTATGACTGTGGAGGAAGCGAAAGAAGTATGTAAGGACAGATCTAATTGGCGTTCCGTTCTCTCTGCCTACCCCAATTGGGATACGGCGTGACGGAAAAGATAGAATTTAATTTAATTTATTAACATCTGATGATGAGGATGAGAAGTCTCGAACACCATAATCTGTATACTAATTTATTTTTTAGTGATTTACTATCATTTTATTTTCCATAAAACTGCTGTTATTACATTGTAAACACTCTTGTTAATTAATATACTTTCTCATATTATAAAATCGTTTTGTTTTAACCTTTGACTCTTAAAATAGTTAAGTCCTATCTGAGCACAACTAAATATGGCCATGAAAAAAAAATCTCACAAAGAGTCCTATCTACTTTGACGGCGCATAAAAAAAAATCCAATATACTTATGGAAATTAATTTATCATAAAAATGATTCAAAGATACATAAAAATACAAATAAAATAATAAAATACATTTAGAGTCTTTCGTATAGCTGGGAGAGACGAAACTATGCACGCCAAAACACTAAAAATGCTCTCCTGAACAATTTACATTTCACCAGTTACGACAGTTAGTCAGATGAGGGACGATATGTAGGTAGATAGGTAAGTAGGAAGTACCAGTGACAGAACTATTAAATTCTATTCTTCTCAAGACCATCCACTCGTTTGCGAGTAATTTAGCAGTGATGGAACGAGACTTTCATATTTATTTATTGTCTTAAGAGACACAAACAGTTTGTCTTAACAAATATCAACATTCAAATATCATCAGTGAACAAACCAATCAAGGTCCCGCAAATTGCCAAAGCGAATGACGAACACGTTGCTAGCAAACAGTAACAATATACACTATTTTTTCTTAAATTAAAAATACAAAAAAAACGAGACAAAAATCATAAAGATTGATACTTAAAAATATATTGCAATCAAATTTATAATAATTAAAAATCGTTTAAATCAAGACATTAATCGAATCTTTAATCGAATCTTTCTTATTCAAATTCAATTTGCAAACATAAAGTAAAAGCATTAAAAAGAATAAAATAAAGATTATTATTGAACATGATTTCGTAATGAATATTAGTGATTGATATCTTATATTGCCGATGTCAGTTTGCATTTAAGACTTTCGTTGGTATATTGTATGTATAAAAAAATTCGCCAATGTGGGCATGCGCTGCTTTTTTTTGCATATATCGAAAGCTCGCCACTAGGCAGTATCTAAGCTAAGTAGTACATTGCTTAATTGTTAAATTTTCCGCCACAATAATAACACTGTTTGTATGTAATTATTAAGTACGGTATCCTTCAAAGTTTGAATGTCGTTTATTTCAAATTGTTTTCAGTGTTTTGCAAACATGAAATGACTTAGAGTGAGTAAATTTAGAGAGAAGTTATACTTTGGTCTGATATGGGAGAGAAGTCTTTCGTCTTATAAGGACAATGTACTTACAATAAGACGAAAGACGTCTCTTCCAGTAAAAAACACATAGTAGAAGAAATCTTTTGTTTTTTAATTTTGTTAATTTCAGTATCTTTGACGACTCAACAGCAAAAAATCCCCCATACACCGAACTGTACATAAGCTGTACTGTTTCACTTCATAAAATAATTAAATTAAAAGAGATAGCAGGTGCTGAAAACACAACCTATACCTATATGTATGTGGAATTTACATATAATACTTTTTTCTCTTAATTAAAATGTCTGATATTTTAAAAAATGTTTCTACTTTATAAAGTAAGCAGAGTAAGAGTAACGATGTGATGTGCTCCTGTGGTCATCTGTTAGTTTATATTCCCATCAAATAATATAACAGAAAAATAGTAAGAATTGCAGTATTTATAAAATATTAATTTGTCTTGAACCGACGTTTGAATTGATGATAATTGATCTGATTTTTTTTATTCTTCCAACATTATAAATGAACATGAAGATCAGATAAATCCATAAAAATAACATAGATATATCTATCCCTTGACAGTAAACGAGTGAATGGCCTTTAATCATAAAATAGTGTACCTATCTATATAGGTATATTGTAGGTATGTTAAAATAGTGGTCTATTTCATTTTCGGAATACATAATACCTATCTATTCTACACTGTATATGACTTCAATAAATCTGTGAATATTATAATTTGTACTAAAGTTATCTATCTCAACAGATGCCAAGTTCATTTGCGTAACTCTCCCCCAAGGATTAGATCTTCCATGTACCTTTTAGCCTTTTAGAGGTCAAGTTCATCATGAAGATTTCGTTATATTATGTATAGGTATATTCTATAGTAGCTGGTAATATGAGCAGTTGCTAGGCATAAAATGATGCTAGGCGTTGGATCATATATAAACTTATATGAATTTTTAGATTCTCAAGTAGTAAGATAAAAATATCAGTCTTTATCATGATCCAGCACCGCGGATGAGAAAATATTCCGTATTACATACAATAATATATGGCATCACGACTCACGAGAAAATATTCTATATTACATACAAATGTGACATTACGACTCACGAGAAAATATTCCGTATTACATACAAATATGACATTACGACTCACGACAAAATATTATCACGTATTCCGCATTACATTACGACTCACAAGAAAATATTCCGTATTACATACAAATATGACATTACGACTCACGACAAAATATTCCGTATTACATACCTACAAATATGACATTACGACTCGCGAGAAAATATTCTGTATTTTTTATGACGTTACAACTCACGAGAAAATGTTCCATATATCATACAAATATGACACTACGACTCACAAGAGTTACAATTCTCCAGAAAATATTCCGTATTTCATACAAATACGACATTACAACTCATGAGAGAATATTTCTTATTTCATACAAATATGACATTACGACACAGGAGAAAATCTTCCATGTTTCATACAAGTATGACATTACAACTCACAATAAAAGCTAATCAAAAAAGAATAATAACTCGTACTAAATCTACAGAAAATCAACATACTTACATAATATTAAAAAAAAATGTCAATATGAATCGCACAAAAATGATATACAGTGTAAAGAAAAGTGTAGAAAAATAATATAACATAATTTTGTCATAGCTGAATACTATGTATGAACGAATAAATAACTTATATGTTTATATAAATTACTAACACACAAAAAATGTATATACATACTTCACAGCAAAAAGTGAAGACCTAGTTTATGAGTATTAAAAATACCAGAGAGATTAGATGCGTTAAAAACTTTTTGAGTAATATTACAAGGAACAATTATTATCCTATAATTATGTAGGTCAAAACTATCTTATCTTTCTCCTTGTAAACAGTACAAAAAATAGGACGAAAAAATTACACCGACTTACTGCTTTCTTACTTGACTTATCCGTCTACTTTTTCACAGCTGATACCAAAACACAGAAACAAGATTCGGTGAACTAAAATAATAAATGGCAAAGAAAAGTACAAGATAAGTGTTGTGATTTTTTTTTATATTTTCAACGTTGTCCAACGTTTTTGTAATGTAATAACGAAATTCTTTGCTTTGTTGGAATCAGAAATTTTGAAATCTGTTTCTTTTCTTTATATTTGTATGCAAATCCAGCATATCCACAATTTGACGGAAGAAAAACCTGTCGACTTATTCCTTATGCTTATATTGCGATGGTGAGATCATAAAAAACATTACGTCTGCTAGCATACAAACATTCATGACGCCATTTTTTCATTGAGTCTCCGAGTGTCAAGAGCCGTGGTTTTCTGTAAATAGGTTCTGGTAATTGGCTAACATAGTACTTATGACGTATGACTGGATTTATAATAATGGCTTAACCCGAGATTATCCTTAAGACCAATGGACTTGATTTATATCTCTGAAAAGTTCTTGTTACAGAGACAGACGAAACAGACAAAAAGCTAAGCTACAAATGTTTGATTTGAAGAAAAAGTTTATGATCTCTGAAACTTATTATTATTGAAGGTCAATGTACAGAAGACAATATTGCTGAAAAAATTGACTCCTGTCTTTTCTACTTTATGTCATTAAATAAAACATTTTTATACATTTTTTTTAAATATCTTTCGCCTACCCACCTGAGTATACAAATGACAAGATTGTTTGTTGCCAAGGTCTTTATTTTATTTTATTTTTTTATTTTCCTTTATTGGCATTTCTACAGGTTTTTACATAAATATAGTATAAAACAATTAGGTATAGTATCAACCCAATTACAGAATGCACAAATGCTTACAAATACTGTATATGATTAAGATTCCCAGATTAAAAGTACCCATCTATGTAACCCAAAAATAAAAAACTCAAAACAATAACTTTAAAAATTCGAAAAAAAAAAATTTAAAATAGTTACAGAACTAAAAATACATTACATAGTCACCATAAAATAAGATAAAAATAATAAGCGTTACTGTAAGAAGCGCAAGATTCAATACGCCAAAAAATAATATGTAATAGTGACAAATAAAAGTAAAAGTAAATAGTTAAAATTAAAACAAGGTCATTGTTTTGAGAGAGCTTTGTTATTTATTTCTGATTATTAGGATGCAATATTTAAAAGGAAACTAATTTCCCGTTTGTTATCCTACGTTGTCAACATATTTTCCTTTTTGCACTTGTGCAAAAACAAATCAACGGATTCTATTTATTTTTGTTTCATAGAAAATTAAAAAATATGAATAAGGTTTTTTTTACTCCGTTTTCATTTAGGAAGTACATAGATACCTACTGATATTATTTATCCACCACCCATCCTGAATATATATTTTTTTATTGGCACAAAGACGACAACTTGCATGTTTATTACGTGCAGCTAGTTTGCTGGCTACTCCATTTGCAGGGCAAAACGTGATGGTATTAATAGGATACCAATTATTAATTTAGAAACAATATTGGTTCTTCTCTGATGAGAATTAGGCTTCCATGATTTCTTCACCAAATTTGGAGACCGCTGTGATACAGAGATAACACTCTTGCTTTTGAGTCACGAGGTCCCGGGTTCCCGGCTTGCATCTTACTTTGGAACTAGCTCGATTTGTGTATAATGTCCATATATATATGTTATAATTATTAAGGGTTATCTACAGCTTAAATTTTATAGAAGTGTATTATAATATACATATATTGTCATGTCTCAAGTACAACATATTAAGTTATAAGATAGATAAACGAGTATCTTTCTAATGGAGTTAATACCGTAAGTAAGTTTGGTTACCGTCGTGTTTTATATTCAAAGGCGTACCTATTTTTCTAAGAGGGGCAACAACTAAGAAAAAAATCTGGCAAAAATATTTTGACATTTTTATTTTATAAAATTGGTAGATTTTTTTAATTCTCAGCTTCCACAATTTGTATGTATGTAGGTATGTAGGATGATTTGTTCGGCACCGTTTAATGGAGCATCCATCTCAAGGGCGCGGGTTGTTTGGTTTAGGAATCTGAAATAAATCATCATAATCTATCCCTTTAACGTTTTTCTCTGGAGCACAGGGCAGCCTCCTGCATTCAGAGCTTATCTGCGCCAATTGAGTCACCTCTTGCAGCAGCATCCCTAGCGCTCTGATTGTTGTCATTTGAAAGAAAAACCATCTTTTAACAATTTCTGAGTCGCTGTTTTATATCACGTGTGACTTCTAGTGGGGCTAGGTGCCCACTTCGAAGTAATTTTTCTATTCTTTTCCCATTTTTATACTATTTTCGTAAACTGTGGTACTATTTCCGATAAAATAAACCCCCTTGGGTGAGCCTTTGTCTATATAATTTTAACAAGAATAGGACGGGTCTTAAGAAACGTGCCTGCCTAATTCTCACGTGGCTCATCCAGATCGATTAAATTGTGATGGACTGTGTTACTTTTCGTAAAGGTACGTGTTAAGTAGTAGAGTGCTCTTGATGTAAATATTACGTGGTTGACGAAAGGTAAAACATTGCTTACATTAAGGTTTATGGTCTAAATGTGTAAACAATAAAATTATGGCCGAGATAATGTACAAAATAATGAGACTATTTTTGAAAACTTACACATACCTATTTTAATTTAATAATTGTACATTTTAATAATAATTGTAATATTTTATTTTTATTTTAAAGACCTAACAACTTGTGCAAAATCTAATCGGAATAAATGAGAAAGGGATAGGATTTAGACTGGTTTAAGTGATAACTTTCGGTTTCTATAGACAACGTTCACCAATTTTACCACTCTCTCTATCACGATATAAAAACCACCGTCAACATTAATTAAAAACATTGATGTAACCGAGTTTTAGGATTTTCTATTTCAGATCTCGAATGGATCAAGATCTCTGATCTAACTGACGCAGACATAATTATTTTCAAAACTTTTTCGGCTGCTGACTTAAACGCAGTTGATAAAAATATTAGTAAATATTCTGAACATCTTTGTAACTCATTTCCAATTGAGGTTCAATAGTTTTCTGGACTCCAGACAAACTATACATAAAATACCAGAGATACTAGACAATGGCAAGTAAGTATTGTTATGTGTCCATACCATTATTTGCTTATGCATAAATATGACTAAATTTAGATTCTAAATTTCAATGTACGACTTAATAATTATTATTATTGCGGAGAAGTACAGCAGTGAGTACATAAATTAAACAGTGATAGTTGAAAGTTGTATGAGTTATAAGTATAGTTAAAGTTTACACTTACATGCCTCCAATGGTTGGTAGATACAAACAGACTTAATAAATTAACTTCAGGACATTTGTAAGATGGGAAATTCCAGATAAGGATTACACCCAGTGAATGGGAGTTTTCGTCTGTTATCATATTAGGTATTTGAACCTAGAAAGTGGTATATTTCATTCACATGATACTTAAATGTTGCTGCTTTTGAACCTTGTTGTTTGAATATATTTTGTACCTCGATTTTTATTGCTTGCAGTTCGTCCACCGGCTATCCCCACCGTGGACAATGTCGTAGTGATATGAATGAATCAATGAATATTTGAATTTACATTTTTAAAGTAAACAACAAAATTTGATGACCATATGTATTGCAATGAAAATGTTGTGCTAGATCACTGCTATATGAAGTTATTTCTAAATTTAAGTGTGTTAATTCATCGATATTAAGAGTCTATGAAATAACTAGAAATTGACGCCTGATTTTACGCAATGTTCGCGAGTCGGTTTTCAGAAGCTTCAGCTGTCCTCATCAGGCAAACGTAAAGAATTTTATCAAGATGTTTTATTTTTACTAATTTAACATGATTTTCCACCAAGTTGGACGACAACATTGATTATTTAAAAAATACTAAAACACCCATATAGAGTCACTCATTCTAAATTAATAATAATATAGATAACTTATCTATATACAAGGCTAGCGGTACTAGACTAATGAGAGTTAAAATATAAATAAATTGTTACCAAACGGATAAATAGGAGTCCTTGGACTCCTGAAATATCCGACAAACAATGTTATTTCAACATATACCAGGCTACACGCAAAAGATGATAATCTATTTGGTACATCACTAGTATCTACCAGACACGTCATTACTCTTATAGGTAATGGTAAGTAGTATATAATTCTGCACTTTGCACTGATGTGAACTTCTTTCTAGACAATCCTATAGTGAGCAATATACACATTCCAATTGTTGTTTAATAATGCATCGTGTCTACAGTTGGTGGAAAATAACAGTTGTGATGTTTCAAAATGCATAGCATCGATAAAACCTTATAAAAAAATTCTATCTATATATTATTTGTGATTCGTATGTGTCCGTGAAATACGACAAGTCTTTTTCATGCATGTTCTTTTTCATGTTAAAAAGCTTATGCATGTAGGAAAAAGAACTGTTGCCATTTTTATATCGTGTAGATAGAAAAAAAACATGGTCAGTTATAGTACCTTTATTTTAGATGAAACTCTCTCATGGAATTTATTACTATGTGAACAATTTTTGATGGTCACACAGTCATTTATCAGTGGATCCATGAATTTTTATTTCGGATGTTTTCTTTTTCATAGTGATAATGTCTCAAAAATACTACACCCAGATACGGACTGTACAAACAGATTATTTTAACACTTTGTATCTCCGGATCCACAGATCCCATCAGAACCACAGATCAGAAGTGAAAGCATTTAAGAGAGATTACAGCGCACATTGATATAAATTAAATTAAACAAAAATATAAAAATGCTTTATCAGATTAGCGGAACTGTTTTTTTTACAGTCGAAGGTATAATAATATGTCGACAAAATCATTCAATATTGTGTAAAATGCGTAAATATTGAAAAACAAAAAAGATATTATGTGTACCTACATTTTGCAGCTCTAATGATATGATAGGTATTATACCTTGAATGTAGCCTTGCCAACATTATAATTGAATTGGACATCGTATAAAAACATTACCAACAATTATTAACAGTGTACAAACACCTGATACACTTATTGTCAACTGTCCACTCGTAAAAAGAAGCAATTTGCTATAAAATGACCATTTTCTACGATAAAAATATACTTGAGGTGCATTGCCCGTAAAACAGTAAAAACCCACTATAAATGGGTGAATCTATTCGTATTTTGTATGTATGTATCTATACCACCACAACACTTCCCACTTGTGAGATAGTTGTCCTGTCGAGTCAATAAATAAAGGCCCTCACGATGGGTTACATACCCCGTCCCTAAATTGAAAATATTAAAATGTTATATTTAAAAGTGTTGTAAACTGTACATAAGTAATGTTATTGTATCTAAGTTGGCTATCATATTTTAGAACGATATATTTATCCTCTGTAGGTACAAACTCACGTCTCTCGGATGTTCCAAGAAAATAAAAAAATTACGATTTTTCATTCATTAATTCATACATTAATTTTAAATACGTATATTAAACACACATATTGTCCTCACCGTGTCAATAAAAAAAAACAGGATTGCTTGCATAACCCGGATCGCTGAATTATAGCTGGCCATTGTCTTATATGTGAGCTTTTACAACACCTAACTTTTACAGGACATTCGAAAGCTTACAGCAAAATGGAAGGCCTAGTCCTTAACGGGGACTCCACGAGATATTTTTTTACTTGTTTTAATACGTGCAAAATTTAATTTATACATAAACAAAAAATATCATTATTCACTCCGTTGCGGGTGCTTTGCCATGAAATCGAACAATATGTTTTTGATAGTTTTACCAAGTTTATTTAGAATTTAGACATATTTTGAACATTTTTCAAACTAAATTTAATGCGTAGATGTTGTTCCTTGTGTTTACTATGTTTAACAATAAAACAAAAATAAAATGATTTTCTTTAAAACGAAATGAAAATTCAAGGATAGCCTTCTTCATGCATGTTCCATATTAATTCATATATATTATGTTATAAGCTAATAATCACAATACGAAATATGAATATATTATATTATGCAGCAGGTATTGATTAGATACCTCACTAGCACCTTCCCACACCAGACATAAATACAGTAGAGCGTTATGAATTACTGAAGTAACTCTTGAACTCTATTCACAGTTATATTTGGATATTGCCAATTTATATTGCGTATACCATTAACTGATATGACAATTAATATTGCGTATACCATTAACTGATATGATTTTCAACATAAGACCATTGTTGTCCGTGAGTAAACAAAGATAGTCCTCTTATTACAAACATATTTTACGGTTTGACAATTACAATCTGCTGCATCTGATTATAAAAGAAAAATGGAAGGTAAACCTGTATGGTGTGGAAAAAATATGAATGCCTTGGTTGGGAAACATTACAAAATGGACAGAATCCCAAAGACTTAGGGTGCTATTTTAATTATTGCAGAACAGGAAAGTCTACACCTGAGTGAGGGCTGATGTTGAGGAGACCTAACAAGGCATTACAGCTGAAAAAACTTAGGCATTAGGTAATTAATTTTAGCCTCACTGTATATCGGATACAAGTTAATGAAATACTCAAAGGTAGAGGTAGTGGATTATGGGCTTCATATACTTGATATCTTTAATAGTGTACATTGAAGAAGTAATAAATAAATGCATGGATATTATTCATAAAATCTATCTGAGTAATGATAGTGAATAGGTACTCCTGGAAAACATTAACCATAAATCATTCGCTTAGAGGAAGATTGTCATTAATACTAGTAGGTACTTCTGGATAATAGAGCCTTTTTAGTTTTATTTATCTTCAAGATTTCATAGAATGAATGTGGTAATAATTCTAATGAAACATGTTACTTTGTAATCTGTGGAAAATTAATTTATCAAACACACGGAAGTGCCAAATCAAACAAAAATGTCTGATGTTCTGAAATAATGATATGTTTTTAACCAAAACCAAAATTTCTGATCCCTTTTATTGATTCATCTTTATATTTTATATACCTTTCGTTTTTTTTATTTATTATCGCCTAATAAAAGTTTATATAACTATATACTTTATAAATAATGAAATTAATAATTCATCAATCGATGCAACAAGACCTTTGGGATTTATGACTTATTAAACAACACTATATTTTATGAGAATAATATATAGCAAGTGTACAATTGTATCATGAATAACAATTGACCAGATTATTATAAATTATTATTATGAGACTAGTATGATATTATAAAAGAGATTTTCTCAAGGGAGACCATTGCCAAGTAGATGAGGGATGAGTATCCTATATTGTATTGTGTTATTTATATTGTCCAACAACGCTAACGTGGGTATCTGATGGAAATCAACACTGAAAATTTACATTATTTCGTGAAAACAACTAAGAGCTTAAGGAATATTGCATAATACTCTTACTGAAAAATGTCTGCCTAATTTTTCTTCTTCAGTCGCTCTTTCAGATTTTTCAGATATTTATTGTCAATCATTTAATGATAAAGATATTTCCGTCTTTGCCAATTCAAAATATTACTAATCACGATGTAACGATTAAACTTTTTTTAGAAAATAATATTTGCTGTATTTAATACATACAAAAGATGTAATTAATTCTAAGTCTAATTAAGTTCCCGAGCGACATATCGACGGCTCCGAAACACTATCTAAAAACTCAAATGGCATCTTCATTTATAGGCATTGTGTTGGTATACCTAGAATGGGTATTACATGATAATATAGTATGTCCATTGAAAAATACCTAGTAATGAGATTAGAAAAGTACAATTCTTTCTACCTATAATTGGAAGTATCCAGCACACGTTACTCATACTAGGTACATACCTAATAACAATACCTACACATAAAGCTATCATTGGGGTTTATAAAAGAGAATTTTGCAGCCTACGGTTTGTCACCCAGTAGCTTAATTGGACTAAGCACATCTCGAAAAAAGATGGATTGCGGGTTCAAGTCCCATCTTGGGAACTACCAAATAAAGTGGCGTTGTCTTTTTTAGAAAAGCCTTATATAAATGTTTTTTTAATATGTATAGGTATGTAACCTAAAACAATGATAAATAGTAAAAATAACTTCGATATCAATTCTAAAAGTATTTCAAGTCTTTTAAATATAACATACCCAATCTTTTCTGTAAGTTTTTAAGTGTCCTGTAAAATTCAGGATTTTGTAGGATCTCGCGTATAAGACGATTAACATCTATAATTCAATGATGCATGGCGTCAATCCTGAGTGTATTATTTTTTTATCGACGCGGAGAAGACAATGTGCATGCTTCTTATTCATGCTTCATCACGCAGTTCGTCCGCTGGTTACCCCACATGTGAGATATATTACAAGATGATATAGTACAGTAGTAGTAGTAGAAGATTTTGGTTACACCTTCAAAGCACTTTCCAAATTTCATAATATAACGATAATTTAAAT
This sequence comes from Athripsodes cinereus, assembly GCA_947579605.1. NCBI lineage: Eukaryota > Metazoa > Arthropoda > Insecta > Trichoptera > Leptoceridae > Athripsodes > Athripsodes cinereus. Next base: position 6,150,711 of record OX388308.1, on the reverse strand, counting down.
CATTTATCATTTTGCCTTATTACGATCAAACGTAATGGAGATGGCAATCAAACGTAGAATAGAACTATGACTAAATAATTATCAAAATACATTAAATTTTCATCAATAAACATACCTGATGATAACTGCACTGCATCTAATACAAAATTCTCAAGGAAACAAATAATTTATTCACGATAATACCTCGACTACACTGCAGTAGATGAGAAAACTTATACTTTATAAAAAGTCAAATCACTTAATTTACGTTAGTAATGATATAAAAAAGTTTTAACAAATTCACAGTAATAAAAAGAATAAACTTTTTTGCTTTATCACTGTAAAAAGTCGTTATTATTCTTCATCGCATTAAAATTATCTCAGCAGTGTCAAGTAACTTTGAAAGTATATAACAGTATCAAATATACTTGTTATTTTTAAGTTTGTCATAAATACCTAATTCTTATCCTTTGACATTGAAAAAAGTTCACAGATGTTTTTCTTTACTACCTAGTCATATACATAAAAGTCCCGTATACTGAGGTAGGTATGTCGTACAATGTAGACCTCTCCCAACAATGGTACGTCGGCAACTAAAGAGGGAAAGTATATGAAAGTTGAGAAAGGTTGGGAAAGCGCGGGCTTTTCCGTTCAACGAGAATGCGCTCTGTAATTCTCTGTTGTGTTGCGAGCTGTGATTAAAACTAACTGTTTAAAATATTTTTCATAATTATATTAACAATTGCCATTTAAATATATATTTTTCAAAGGTATGAAATTTTACGTATATATTTCAATTTAATTATGATAACAAAAAGACACGTTAAATAAAATTATTATTGATTATCATACTATACACCGTGTCCGAAGTGGTCAAAAGAACGGAATGCCATATTAGCCTATTCTTGCATACTTTTATTCGCTTCTATCACGTTCGAGCAACTCCTTATACATGCTTATTTCCTTACTCAACACGCGGTCATTGTTGAGAATTTGATCCATGTGTTCCAACCATATAGTTTTCGAACGTACGCGTTTATAATTATTATTACAACATTTTTATTCTTTGTTAAACCGCGACTTCAGCAACTTTTTGGAACAATTTCTGACTTTTTATTAGTTATTATTTTTATTGTTATTTTTTATTTCCTGCTATCATCTGAAAAACAAACAAAACTGAGTGATTTTCTCCTATTATTTTATATACATTATTTTCAGAAATGTTTATCACTCGCACATTAATTTAGCAAATAGAAACTTCATCTAAAAATCATTTCGCTACACTCACTTCTGTTTTTTTTTTATCAATTTTGAGTCTTCCACAAGGTACACATATAATGTATATGTATATATATAAATAATCTAGAATGTTGTTATTCCTTCTCCTATGAATAAAATTGCAAGGAAATTAAAAATAATATTATTATAACTGAAGCGCACGGCATTTATACACAATAAAGGTATTTACTGCAAATTAAATTTAATCCCGTGTTATTATTATTATTATAAATTAAAAAAACATCCCGTGGAGCACCCGGTAAAGAATTGGTCTCCCACTCTTCTTCGTAAGTTTTCGAGTGTCCTGTAAAAGGCAGGTGTTCGAAAAAAAATAAGACATTTTACATCTTATAAGTTCAGCGTTGAGGTTTGCCACCCATCCTGAATGTCTTGATTTTACATTGGCACGAAGGGGACGGTTTGCATGTTTCTTGCATGTGGCTGATCTGCTGGCTGCCCCACTTGTGGGATATGCCGTGATGGTATAGTAGTAGTAGTAGTAAATTTAATATTCAATAAAAATAATTAATGTTGCATAATGTCAATGCAACACTTTGACGTGGAAATATATATCCAACCATAGACATACATGACCTGCAATTCAGTACATTATTGCGGAATATTCGTGTTCCAACTTAACGCATTAATAATAACAATAATAATATTATGATGTCTCACTCTATATCATTAAGATGATAATGGTTATGCGCTGTCTAACAAACCGTCTCAACGGACGATGGTTTAAAACTGGCTGTAAAATTTGATCGGTTGTAGGACCGATTTTTACTTTGAATTACCTATCTAGTATATCTTTGTATCCAACAATGTTATTATATCCGATACTTATACATACAAACACACACAAAATATTATATCTTTATCATTACTAAGTTTTCAACTTAATCAATACAAATTCTACTAGACCCTTTGAGTGCACCAATATAATGAATGAAATACATCAAAGTGTTCATTCAATACCTTAGTTCGTATGTGTATTGTATGTTTATGTGTTTTGTATGTAAATCTAAATCTGAGTTTTAAATAAAAGCTCAACTACACATACATACAATTAGCAAAATGCGTGTGTTGTTGAGGATTAGGTAGGTAGTGGAATCGAACTCAGAATATCTCGATTAGAAGTCCAAGACTCAAACAATAACCTTATTGATCGATAAGACGATGCTTTGATAGTTTTCTAAGTGAACTTGAAGATTAAAAGTTCGAATCCCATTGGCAAGTTACCTCTCATGCCTAGGTATATCACAAAAAAGCATGTATTTGAGGTGAATTAAAGCTCTAGTCTTTCCTTCATTCAGTTCTGCCCCAAATATATCACTTTTTACCAAAACATTCCAAACCCTCTCTTATATAATTTTCACATACTGTGAAAGAGTATCATCAAAGTTGTCGAATGTCTTACATATATACCATCACGGCACTTTCGACAAGTGAGGTAGCCAGCGGACCAACCGTCGGATATCTTATGGATAGAAAAATATAAAGCCGACATAATATAAAATACTGGTCTATTCTATGTCCAAAAGTCATCCACTACTATATGAGTAATCAGGGTACAATATATTCATAAAAGTGAAATTAAAGTGATCGAAATAAATTTAAGTAAAATATGTTTATTTCGTGTGAATTTTTAGTAACAGTTACTAAAAAATAACATAGTTTATTTTTCTGTATTAGTAATAATATTTTGTAAAATAATTATCTTTTATTTAAAAAGGTTTACTTGGATCATCAATTCTAGTCATAAAAATGGGAATATTAGTGCTCTTGTCAACAATCATTGCAAGGAATGGTTGATTGGCACTGAAGTGGAACTCATCCAAGTAGCTGGATAACGATAATGTGTTTACAGCTAATGCGCTTGCTGCAGCAGCCACACTTCCCTGTTCATCTATAGATATGCCAGCTCTTTGGACCGCTTGTGAAACTTGAAGTTGTTGTCCTGGAGACAATTCAGTCAATCCTGAGTTATGGCTGAAGATTTGACGGATACCCATCTGTAAACATAAAATATTTTTATTTAATAAAATGAGAACATTTTTACCTTGTTCCCTGAATAGGATAGGACTCCTACTCTTTACTGTAAGTTATCAAGGTTCCTGTAAAGATCTGCTTTTCGAATAACTACAAGTTTTCGACGTTTAATAATAATAATAATAATAATAAGTAAGTGATCTCCCATGATTGTACTATTTCATAGAACATCATGGAAGAATCAACTCGAGTAATGTTGGGGTTCTACATTTTGAATATAAATTTATTTTAATATTTTATGGTTTTTGTTATTTAATGTTATATTTAAATTTTATCGTTAATCTTATATTGAGTTCAAAATGTAGAATCTAATATTGTTTTGTTAAATAAATGAGATAATAATAATATTATGACAATTTATTTATATAGCGCTTATAAAATCACTTCAAGGGCACTTTACATTATTTTGGATCAACATCCATGTTTATAGTTACTCACTTTTTGTGTCCTGTATTACAACAATTTCATTTGACAATCGATTCAGCAATGAGTTATGCCACTCGTCATGAATGGCTTATTTTGTACAACATTGAGAGGGCAATATTTATGCGCATTACATATTATAATATATTCATTGGCTACCCCACTTGTTGGAAAGGCCGTGACAATTTTGACACATCTATTATTACTTATATCATCACGGCATATCCCACAAGCGGCCAGTGAACTAACTGCGTGTAATGCAGATTGTCTTCTTTTATTCCAATAAAAAAGAAGACAACGAAAGGGTTGCAGCATGCCTCATCACTGAACTGTTGATGTTGATTGCCTTATACGTGCCTTTCTTTTACAGGACAATAAAAAACTTATAGAAAAGAGTGGGAGACCTTTATTTACCGAGGACTCCACAGGATAGATAAATAGATAGATGTATAATATTATTCTGTAATTTTATGATGCGAGTTTGAAGTATCTAGAATGAATGATGATTGATACTACACTAAAGGCCAAGAAGAGAGAGATTTTTTAATAAAATTGTATATTTTTTTGAATGTTTGTAGTATTCTAAAATGCATTTCCATTACTTGATTTCCGAAATTGATCGCAATTGAAATAATTAAATAATCAAGTGACAGAAGTGCATTGTAGAAATACTAAAAACATTCAAAATGTCTCGAAACTGTTACATAGTTATTCCTTCTAAAATAAATGATAAAATTATATTTAATACGAATACCTAGTGAAAGTATATGCCTAGTACAAATATTTGGAAAAGGAGTGGATCTTAATATATTTTCAAGAGATCTGAGATCCAAAGTGGGTACTTAAAAGACGAAATGACTAAAGACATTCCTAAAGGACAATATTTGACTACCTTATTATGTAATATCTGTTTGAGGAACGGTCATATTCAATCTAATTTTTTATTATTAAAATATTTCATAACGAATAATTTCTATTATCTCTCTCAGAATATTAAAAAGATACCACTATACCATCACAGCGTATCTGCAAGTAATAAACATGTAGATTATCAATAAGACGTTCAGAACGGGTAGCACGTCTCATCGCCGAGCTGTAGTTGCTAATGGGGTGTTCGTTCACATTTGGCGAATATCGCCAGGCGAATTTCAAAATACAACGCCAGGCGAAAAAACAAAATTCACCGTACGCCCATTGATCGTCACACCTGGTTCACACAGTCCACCGATATAGAAACGATCTGTCAGATGCGCTTTGATTTTGACATTGTTTTCAAAATGGCGGACGTCGAGATGGAGATCGTGAAGTGTTTATTTTTAGTCGAAAATGTTATACTAGAGGTTAAAGGTGCCTTTTAATTAAGGTAATAAACGCCACAAACCAACAACAAAGATAATAGCTGTCACGAAGCGGGAAACATTATAAAATTTATAGGTTAGAAAGTTTTCACGGACGCCGTGCACATCAACGCATGCGCAAAACGTTCAACCAGAGAATAAGTTGGAAGGTATCGAGACGATATCGTTTTTACTGGTTTTTATCGTTTCAGACTAGCTATCATTTTGTTCACACGGTTCAAATGGCTGGCGATATTTAGGTGCCCTGGCGATATTCGCCAAAGTGAGAACACCACATAATTATTGTCTTTTATGACCTGGCTATTACAAGAGACTCGAAAACTTACAGAAAAGAGAACGACAGAAGAAGTACCGATGATGTTATTCTCAATTAAAACAGATAAAAAAAACATGAAAAACAGTTATACCTGCCATATACCCACTCATTTTGTATACAGTGTGTTTACCTAAGTGCTACATGAGAGAATTAATTTTATAATTTATTTTTTAATTCTAAAAAAAAATATACACTGTTCATAGGTTTTTGATTAATAGCTGAGGTGTTTTATATCACTCTTTATTGTAAAGATCCTTAACAAACCGTCTATTCATTAATTGCGTCAAATTAATGCACTTCAAAAAAAATATGTAAGATTAACTCATTTTGAGTTACCTACCACAAAATACACAAATATTGATATGCTTATAATGTAATATAATGATTCAAATGCAAAATGGGAAGATGTCAAAACCGTCAAATTACGTGAAATATGACAGAATATTCGATGAGAGCGCGTCTATTATGTATTTAAAGACAATAATAACAGCTCTATTTGGATTCTGAGAATGAGAATGCACAAGTACTTACCCTACCAACCTACCCATTTATTAAGTATCATTCCGGTGACATTTGAGACAGAAAATCAATGAAATCGTTTAAACAAGAAGACACTTGAGTAAATTAATAATATTGGAAGGAATCAATATAATACCACACCTCTGGGTAACATTTCGATAACTTTGAGCAGGAAAACAGAAAATCAAACCATTTTGCCGAGATCGAAAACAAATCAAATAATGGGATATTATTATCATAGTTATTAGTACAGTAGGCCTATTCAAAACACATTTAAGCGTTACGTTTTCGTTTCGTTTTCGATCAAACGCGGGCGACGTTGAGAGAACGCGTCAATTTTCGTAGCTACTTGTGTATTTTAGCAACGAAAATTGATGCGTTCTCGCAACCTCGTCTTGTTTGAACGAAAACGAAACGAAAACGTAACGCTTAAATGTGTTTTGACTAGGGGCCCAGGGTACGAAAGTACAAAATATCATCTCTATCATTGGATAATATAAACTTTAATTTATTCTAAGTATTTTTCTATTTTTTCTTTTTCATAAGGTCCCGCCAAAGAATAGCTTTTTTGTAAGCTTTTGAATTTCCTGTAAAAGGCAGGTGTTCGTGAAACATTACGACTAAGACATTGAAATATTCAAGAGTTCCATATTATCTCATCACCGAATTAAATATCTTATTTTTTATTGGCACGGAGAGGACAATATACTATACAGTCAGTCTACTGACTACTCCTTATTCTTACATAAGGAGTAGTCAGTACGGATACTGTGATGGTATAGATAGATAGATGAACAGTCACTACCTTACATAAATACCTCACTCTCTATTTGAACAATTTCAAATTAAACACTTTTGTTAGTAAAAGTTTACTTACGTTTTGCAATGTATTAACCAATGATCCTTCGAAGTTGATGTTGAACTTTGGAATTGACATAACAACCTTAACAGTTTCCCGAGGACTGAGGATGGTTTTCAGATCACTCAGAGACAACCGGTCAATAAGATTGTTCAACTCGTGTTGGGCAGTTGGGAGGATAAAGACCATTGAGAACTCATTTTTCTGGAAAAAACAATATGATCATTATTGCATATTTATATAGTACAATATTTTACTTTACTAAATAATGAACTAAAAATATTTTATGTATGGGGTGATTAATCTACTGGAAGAATCTCGAATCTCGAAAATGAGAGATACTACTACTACTACTACTATACCATCACGGCATATCCCACAAGTGGGGTAGCCAGCAGACCAGCTGCATATAAAACATGCAAGCTGACTTCTCCGTGCCAATATAAAATTAAGACATTCAGGATGGGTGGCAAACCTCATCGCCGAATTTAAGATGTAAAATGTCTTATTTTTTCGAACACCTGCCTTTTACAGGACACTCGAAAACTTACGGAGAAGAGTGGGAGATGAGAGATCTTGGATTATAATTCTTCTTCTGTCGATATGTTCCGTTTTCACGACATAGGTATGCTTATTGATAAGGAACTAAAAGCATGCTAAAGTTGACTTATTATTTCAAACTCAGACTAACGTTTCATTGTTATTCTCATTGTCATGAATTTATTCTACCAAAATCAATTATAATCATATGCATCCTACTTCTTACATAATTCGGTTATAAATTAATCTTAAAAGAAATTTGAAAAGTCGAGATAGAAAAGAAGACGGTAAAAAAATCGACTGAATCGACACATATTCAGTCGCCAATGTTTTTGTCATTTAAATGGCATTTATAACCTTGAATATAAGAAGTATTCAGTGATTTATTATGTTATGAAGAGTAATATAGGCAGTCTAATATTTCTAAGTAATTTATTATGGTAAAATAAACCATAATAAAACGTTTTATAACTTCATCGGCCTGTATATAAAACCGTCCACTTAAAATTCATTCGCTGGAACTCTGAAAAACTAACTTTGAATTAGTTTTAATACGAGTATGAGTATGTTATAATATTATAATCATGTAAAAATCACTTTTTAAGCGATTATGATAAATATTTTTTGTTAATCAATAACATTAAAAACAGCTAGTAAACTTGTGAATCAATATCAGTTGAAATATTTGGCAATAAATTGTAATTCAAAACAATAACCTATCTACACACAAAATATCATTGTATGTTCTAGTTCCCAGAAGATGTTAATCTTTTGCAAAACAATTTGAACCAGCGTGTGTATTTAGCTACCCAGATAAACTTCATTTTCTCACATCCTCCCTTTAAACCAGGGATGCACAGACTTGTGGCAACCAGCGAAGCTTGCCAAAATTTATTGTTCAATTATATATGTTATTGTAGATGAAAATTCATAATGTGTTTCAGTAGAAAATGGGCATAGCACCGCCATCTATGGAAGTCAGAAAGAAGCGAAGAAGCACCAAGATTTACCAAGATGCAAACCTTCAGGTTGACCAAAAAAAATGTAGATGTCTGTTATAGAGGGCGCTAATGTCTCACACAAATGCCACCTTAGAGTAGCAGATAGAAATGAAATCAGTTCACTTTCGGCAAGGCATTGTAATAGTTTAACAAATTAATATTCTCTTTTAACTTTTCATTATCATTGTTACAATATTTTATTTTTCTGTAATTCAATTTATAAATTAAAACAAGTGTTAAATATAATCGATGCTTTTATTTAAAACACACTGTAAGTAAAAATATAATAATTTAAAATATAGGAAGTAGCAAATCTTTTGGCAATAGTCTAATTTCATATTCACTGTATGTGAATGGAATTATGAACTAAAAGATTTCCTTTATCTCCAAGAGAGCTACAGACACCTATAAAAGGTGACGCCTATAAATGGTGACCCCGACGTGAGAACATAATTATTTGAATTAATTTATTATACATAACCTAAAAAAATTTTTCACCTAGAAAATTTTCGAGTTGTCACAATCAGCTGTTGAAATAAAAATTTTCAATAACAATTTTTCTTGCATTCAAGATAAACAGCTGTATTGTATTGTATTTTAAATCTCTGTTAATCTTAAATATAAGTGTGTGTGTAACAGATCGATATAGTTTTTATACAAATTTACAAAATTTTGCTGCTGTTGCCGAGAGTGAGCCCGTGTCGTGATTCAAGAGGTGTTAGAGTCTAAGGCAGAATCTAATATAGAATAGTATTCTAGCCTTATTTATTGTATAAACAAAGAACGACGAATCAGACACGATTTTGCGCACCTAAAAAAAGATATTTTTATAATTTTATACATTTTTGTCACAATCAAGTGATATTTTAAAAGATTTTGTATTGTCTTTGTGTATCTTACATTTTAAAATTTTTAAACAACAAATTTATGTGTGTTACATTTTTAATCAATTTGCTTTTAAATTTTAGCTAGTTTAGCTGCAGGGATCTATTCGCTGTTGGATGGAAAACAAATACCAAAAAATTTTTATATAATATTGTCACAAACTAAGAAAATTTTCACAAGTGCTGGATACATTGGAATTGTTTGCTGGTTTTCAAATCATAATTACTCAATTGTTTTCTTGTTAAAGCTTTTTCGATTGCAGGCTGTTCTTCATTGTCAGCAAATTATTTATATAATTACAATTGGAAAATTTAACTTATCTCAAGATGTATGAGCAAGCAAATAAACCTAGCAAGGATGAATCGAATATAACTAAGAATGTTTCATTTACAGATAGAGTATCAATTAAAATACCACCGATTTGGAGTAACAATTTACAACTTTGGTTCAAACAGATTGAAATACAATTCGAACTGGCTGGAATCACATCCGAAGATACAAGGTATTCACATCTTGTTGCTCAACTGGATCAAAACACAATTTCACAGGTATCAGATATTATTAATTTTGAGAAATGTCCAACAATGTATTCTAGACTAAAAGATGCAATATTAAGTAGAATGGGAATATCCCCAGATTCTCGCAGAGAGAAACTCTTTTCAAATTTACAACTTGGAGATAAAACACCATCTCAATTGCTTAGAGAAATGAAATCATTAGCTATTGGTTTAAATATTGATGATACTACATTAAAATATCTTTGGATACAACATATACCTAAACACGTACAAGCACATATTACCACAAGCAATGGTAGCTTGGACGAAATTGCAGTAATAGCAGATAAGATATCAAATATTTATCAGGCACAAGAAATCGCTGTGTGTCATACAAAAAACAATAGTGACAAAGATAATCAAATTGAAATTTTAAATAAATCTGTACATACTTTAACTGAAAAGTTAGAACGTTTGGGAAAGCAACTCAACGACTCATTGCATAAACAAAATACTAATAATTTTCATTCCAGCAGAAGAAATTTTCCTAACTACAACACACATAGACAATGTAATAACAACAATTTTCACAATAATACACAAACATACAGACATACAAAAAACAATGTTTCCCAACATTATCATAATAATATATGCTCCTATCACAGTAAATATGGGAACAAAGCCAGAAAGTGCATATCACCATGCACGTTCAATCAGCAGAATTCTGTACAGAATCAAAAAAACTTGAGAAGCGACATGTTATAGAGACGGACATGTTGACTCCTCAAACGCGTCTCTTCGTTAAAGATCAAGATAACGGTTTATCATACTTAATTGATACCGGATCGGAACTTTGCATAATTCCAAGATCTTATCGCAAATGCCAAAAAGAAAAAGTTAATCTTACACTTTTTGCAGCAAATGGGACAATCGTTAAAACATATGGTACTTCAACCATAAACATAAACCTAGGTTTTAAACAAAAATTCAGATGGAACTGCGTCATAGCAGATGTATCTAGAGCTATATTGGGAGCTGATTTTTTAACTAATTTTAATTTAATTGTTGACATGAGGAGCAGGCTGTTAATCGACAAAAGCAGTGGAGATAAGGTAAAAGCTTTTAATTCTAATGTTGATAGTACTAATATAACTTCTATTTCTTTTTTAGATAAGAACAATAAGTATCATCAAATGTTAGCAAAATTTCCAAAACTAATTGATATAAATAGAACTTTTAGTGACATATCTCATCCAACAATTCACCACATAGATACTAGAGGAAGCCCATTCAGATCTAAACCTCGTCGCTTGTCTCCAGAGTTGCTGAAGCAGGTGAAAACCGAGTTTGAGGATCTGGTTTCCCAAGGTATTTGTCGTCCATCTAATAGCGAGTGGTCATCACCTTTACATGTAGTAAAAAAGGCGGATGGCACGTTCAGATTGTGTGGAGACTACAGGAAGTTAAACTTAATAACTGTTCCAGACAGGTATTCTCTACCTCATATTCAAGATATTACGAATGATTTTTCAAAGTCCATAATTTTTTCAAAGCTGGACCTCAAGAAGGCATACCACCAAGTACCTATGAATGAAGAGGACATTAAAAAAACCGCTATTTGCACATTTGCAGGCTCCTGGGAATATTTACGCATGCCTTTCGGCCTAGCTAATTCATGTCAGACTTTCCAACGGCATATGAATGTAATGACCCAAGGTCTAGAAGGAGTAAAAGTATATATAGACGACATTATTGTACATTCACCAGATGAAGAAACACATCTTAAACATCTTAATGCCTTGTTTAAGAGATTAGACGAGTGGGGTATGATTGTCAACCCATCTAAATGTGAATTTGGTAAAAGTTCTATTCTGTTTCTAGGATATGAAGTTTCAGCAGAAGGAGTAGGCCCATCGCCAGACAAGGTACGAGCTCTTGCTGAATATACCAAACCAAAAACCATTCAAGACCTCAGACGTTTCATCGCAATGTCAAATTTCTATAGGAGATTCATAAAAAACGCTGCCCAGAAACTAGCAAGATTAAATGAATACTTAAAAGGAGCTAAGAAGAATGATAAGCGACCGGTACAATGGAACGATATTACGACGAATGACTTCGAGGAGGTAAAACAATCTTTAATAACTTGCACTAAACTTAAGTATCCCGATAGTACTAAACAATTGTCATTGTGGACGGATGCTTCAGATTTTGCAATCGGAGGAGTTCTACAACAGGCAGGAGAAGATGGTAATTATGAACCTATTAGTTTTTTTTCAAAAAAGTTAAATAAAGCTCAGTGTTCATATAGTACATATGACAGAGAATTGCTAGCTATATTTGAAGCCATTAGATATTTCAAACATCATTTGCAAGGCAGAGAGTTCTGTATATACACAGATCACAAGCCACTTCAATATGCTTTCAAAAAGAAAAATTTTGAAAAAGAAAGTCCACGTCAGCAGAGGCAATTGGATTTAATTGGACAGTACAGTACCGATATTAGATATGTTACTGGTAATTCAAATGTTATTGCAGACGCTTTTTCTAGAATCGATATGATCGAGTTACATAATGATATCTCGTTAGAAGATATTTCCAAACAACAAAATCTTGATTTGGAATTGAAAAAATTACTTGAAAATAAAGATCATTCATTAAATCTAATCAAAAACAACTTACAAGGTTTACAGCTCATCTTTGATCTTCATGAGGGAAATCTAAGACCGTACATACCTAAAACATTACAGAGAAGATTTTTTGACAGTATTCACAACTTAACTCATCCAGGCGCCAAGGATACTTTGAAAACAATTTCCAAAAGAGGAGTTTGGAAGAACATGAGAGCTGACTGTAATCTTTGGAGTAAAACTTGTATTAAATGCCAAAAATCTAAGGTAACAAGACACACTAGAACGATGGTTATGAATATGAAACTGCCTGATGCAAAATTCCAGACAGTACACATTGATATAGTCGGACCGCTCGTGGAATCAGAAGGTATGAAATATTTGATTACTTTTGTGGATAGGTATTCACGATGGAGTGAGGCAATACCTATAAAAGATATCACTGCCAAGACAGTAGTGAGAACTATTTGGGACCATTGGATTACGAGGTATGGAACACCTAAGAAATTTATTACTGATCAAGGTAGACAATTTATGTCAACGGAATTTAAAATGTTTTGTTCTAAATTAGGCACTAAACATTCTATTTCTTCTCCTTATCACCCAGAGACCAATGGAATGGTAGAACGATTTCATCGTACACTAAAAAATAGTTTTAAAACACATCATCCTATCCCATGGACTCAATCGTTGTCAACCATATTATTAGGTTTAAGAACTATAATTAGAGAAAATACTGATTATTCTATTTCAGAGATGTTATACGGAAATCCAATAAGATTACCAAATGATATTTTTTGTGATACAGACGAAATTCCTGAACCTAATTATTATACTCAACAACTGATTTGGTATATGAAACAAATTAAACCACGTCCTGTTGAACATCATCACAAAAATAACATATTTGTCCATCCTGAATTAAAACTTGCAAAATATTTGTTCGTTAGAGATGATAGGGTGTATAAACCACTTTTTCCAGCATATCAAGGCCCTTACCAAGTATGTATGAAATCAGTTCACTTTCGGCAAGGCATTGTAATAGTTTAACAAATTAATATTCTCTTTTAACTTTTCATTATCATTGTTACAATATTTTATTTTTCTGTAATTCAATTTATAAATTAAAACAAGTGTTAAATATAATCGATGCTTTTATTTAAAACACACTGTAAGTAAAAATATAATAATTTAAAAATATAGGAAGTAGCAAATCTTTTGGCAATAGTCTAATTTCATATTCACTGTATGTGAATGGAATTATGAACTAAAAGATTTCCTTTATCTCCAAGAGAGCTACAGACACCTATAAAAGGTGACGCCTATAGACTTATAGGGAACAGGGGCCACTCGCGAAGATTTGAGCGAAGGACGGGCTGCTATGTGAAAATTAACAGTAAAAGTTTAAATTTCTAGAAATGCATTAAAATTTCTAATCCCCCCCCCCCCTCCGTCACCGAATAATCAAAATGATGTACTGGGTATTTATACCGATTCCGGATTCAAAAAATGTTACGTGTTTGAATTTATACCTTCCCGTCGCCGAATTTCCAAAATGGTCTTATAGGAATTTGAAATATTTCAAAAACTCCTCAGTTTTCTTATAAACTGTTCAAATATTTACTCGAATTGTTTAATGAAATAAGATGATGAAAGAAAACTTACATCAAATGGCAATTCCAGCCATTTGGCACCCATAGTTTGGTCCTCTGCTGCAACAAACTGTCCTGATTGGTGCATAAAGCTACAGGCTAAATTTTTTCCAGGTATAGGCTGGAAGTCTCGATTCACAGTTCTGTCGGTAGAAAAGGTGTGCTTCCAAACTCCTTTAAAATATACGGCATTTACCAATACGCAATTGGTGGCTGGGTCCAGGCTATCTACAAATAAAATAAACTTTATTTATAAAAACAGCGTCAGTTATTTTATGATCGCCGAGATTGTTTTTAATCATAACCACTAATAATAAATTACATTAAAAAAGCAGTTACGGTATTCAGAGAGAGAACTAAGAAACAAAGTCAATAAAAAAATATGATGCACTAGTAAATTCAAAATCATGCTTTTTAATTGTTATTTATAAATATGGAATTTAACGAAATAAAAAACGATAAAATACTTTACAAAATACAAGATTACAGAACCTATTCCCTAAATATAAATATGATTATAATATTAAAAGTTTTCCACTCCATGTATTAAATTATCACTTCAAATTTCAATAGGTCTGTGACCGGTTTTGGCACAAAGTATTATTCACGAGCAGATTAAAATCTGAGTATCAAACTTAAGCAATAATAAAAAAAATTAATTCTTCACAACTATATTTCAATATTACATCTAAGTACATAAGTATCATTCGATAAGATACGACAATTATTTAAATTAAAACATATTGACCCGTACCTGCAACCAAATACACTTATGTACCAATCCAACTAAGCATCGTATATATTATAGCATGGGTGGCCAACCCCGCGGCCCGTTGGGTATCTACGTGCGGCCCGCGAAGCATATGCACACTTCTTCGGAACAAGTACCCGTTACTTTTTTTTTAGTTCCTTTTGTTCCGTTTTAGACCATAAGAATTCAGTAATAAGTATACAATAATATTGCTGTAAAATGTATTAGGTATTCCCCTTATACCAGTAAATTGGGTAGTATATTTATTGATTTAATTATGTTATTTCTTAAAATTTTGTATTATGTAATTATTTAAAACTACATATTTTTATATTTTACTTTAATAAATAAATTAAAAAAATATTCTTAAAGAAAACCGAGGAGTTTTGAAACATTTCAAATACCATTTTGAAAATTTGGCGACGGGCGGGGGGGGGGGGTAGAAATTTTAATGTGAAGTAAAATTATCAAATGTGCCATATATGGAGTATGTTGTTGTGCGGCCCGGTAGGAAATCTCATTCCGAAATTTGGCCCGGATGCTGAAAAGGTTGGCCACCTATGTATTATAGCATGAGAGTGTGAGAATAGAGTTTGTCAATAAATTTTGTGGAATATATGTAAATTTCGTATGAGAAATAACTGATTACGTGAAATTCCAAACAACTATTGTTTTAATTGATTCTAATAGTCTTTCATGAATCTTTGTAATTAAAAACAGTACACGGAAATGCATATTTTCTTTAGGTATTCCTTTTTCTTTAAAAAATTATTATATTAATGTATATTAATTTTAAAATGTTAAACTAAACACTGTTTAATTTTCACTATGATTAATTTAGTCCATTTAATATAGACTAGATTCTAATTGCCAAGCGCTTTCGCCTTGCGGCATCTTCAGGGCAAGAGTTACTTAAAACTAAAGAATAGAACAAAATAACCTACATTATATAATGGCAATTAGAATTTAGTCTATATTAAATGGACTAAATTAATCATAGTGAAAATCAAACAGTGCTTAGTTTAACATTTTAAAATTAATATTAAAATGAATTTTCGCAACGTTTAACGCACCTACTTCAAATTTAATATATTAATGTATGTATGTGAGTTTAACATCGTTCATTACAGGTATAACTCACCTGGATTCAAAATGCTGGGAACTCTTCCAGAGGTTTCTCTGTTAACCCAATCATTAATCTGACCAGCAGCCTGTCTGGAATTTTTGTAATCTATAGATTCCACTAGCGCTCTGAAGGCATAAATAGCTGTTTCATTGAAAGCTGGATTTAAGCGGAACAACCTGTTAACGAAGACAGCGTTTGCAAATGAAATATCGTTCTTTGATTTCTTCGTCTGTAAAAAAACGATCAAATTGAGTTATATCTTAAACATATTCTTTTACTTTAATTATTTTTAGTGCACAATTTTATATTTTAAATAATATAGGTACCTATTTTTATTACATATTTTGTATTATATCCTTTTAAATTGAGTGCAATGTGTTTTACTTTAATGTATGTTATATAGAAGTTACATAACATAATGCAATAAGATAATTATTTAATTGATATTATATCAGTATTTGATGGCTAATATTTTTAATAACAATAGAGAAATTTACATAAATTTTTACCTTGATATTTTCTACTATTCCGGCAAAGCTGTTCCTTGCTGTATCTTTATTCATTTTCAATGTGGAACTTAGTTCTTTCAAAGCTTTTCCACTTGCACCTTGTTGGAGAAGCGATAAAACTGTCGCCATAGAAATTGGAGATACGACAAGATTTCCTTCAGGATTTCGGGCGAGATCCTAAAGCATACAAATATATTGAGAAAAATTTAAAAACTTTGTTATTATAAGTATTTTAGTTTTGATAGTATGCTTACAAATTCAGAATTGTAATTGGCACAAGCATGAACATTATTCTATGAACACAAAAAAAAGATCTTTCATCTATTGTGATGCATACTATTCACGATCATTACAATCTTCCATAAACATACGAGTACATATTTTTACAGAAGGTTCTTACTTACAAGTAAAAATGTATAAACAAACTTTCAATACTTGAATAATTGTGGTTAGATTTAAAATGTATTTTTAAAATTAGTTTTTCCAATACAGTATTCACTATTCACTTATTCACCCCACATGTTGATGAAACTATTTCAGTACAATCGTTTTCTTTATAGATCATCATTGAATAATTATATTTATAATTAATTTACTTAACTACTTATTTAAAATAGTCATTAACTTAGAAAAGCAGCATTGAAGTTTTGCTTTATGTTACTTGTATAAAAATATTGTAGTTTTTTTTTAATACCTTAAGCATATTCAAAGAAAAGTCTGTTAGTGCATCTGCAACATTTCCAAAAGATGTTGTTCTTTGTGGCTGGTAATTTGCCTGTGACTGATATAGAGGCTGTGTATTATACTGTGGTGCCTGTGTGTCATATTGAGGGTTAAGGAAAGCGTTTCCAGGTCTCTGTGTGTCATATTGAGGATTTACATAAGGGTTTCCAGGTCTCTGTGATGCCTGCCTGTCAGGATTTTCATAAACGTTTTCAGGTGATGCCTTGGCAGGAAATATTATTGGGTCATTGTCTACCCTCCGTTGGCCGAAATTCGTCTCATAGGACTTTATTCTCTGTGCTGTGATTCCTTTGGACAAAAATAAGCATATCACTATTGTTGTGACGGAAATTTGGTTTGTTTTAAATTCCATTGTGAATCTGAAACAATAAAAGTTTTTAAATAATAAACATATTCACAAAATTTTTAAATATGTCCACATTTTGTATTAAAATAAATTGATTCATTTTTTCAATTAAACAGTTTGCATAAATTTCTTCATGACACTGATAAATAGATGAGAAATATTTTTAGAAATGTAGGAACCATGAAAACACTACTCGAAAAAAATATTATGACGAAAATAAACTTTAATATTGGACTAGATGAAAGAGATAGCATTGAGAATGCAAAATAAATTAATAAACTGTTAGTATTCCTAATAATCATACGTTAAGAAGTGATGGAATTAATATTTTGTAAATAAAATAACTATAATCCAAAATATTTTCTAATACTTATGTAATATGACGTAATTAGAAGAAATCGGAAGAGATCACTGCATAGTGATAATTTCAGAACTGCATATCATCTTAATATTTCGTATATTGTTTTGTTCACGTTATTGTGTTATAATAGATGATGTACAAAAAGAATAAATAAATAACATATATTATGTAGATTGCGGTATATTTGCGGACTCGTTATTATGAAATTCTAATAATACCTAATCGAAAAGAAATTTTAACTCAATTTTAATGATTTTGAATGCATATGTAAAATAATCTGGTCCTAAAACTCTTGAAAGACGACGGAGTAAATTATGAATTATTACACAAAGCAGAAATCGTAAGCAGAATAAACCAGGCAAGGATTGCCTTTAACAAAAAATCGAAGATATTGGAATCCCCAAATATTGACTTAAGCGTAAGGAAGAACCTTACTAAAGCCTTTGTATGGAGCATTCTGCTTTATGGTTGTGAGACATGGACCATCAGCAAGAGTGAAAGCGGACGGTTGGCGGCCTTTGAAATGTGGTTCTACAGACGCATGCTTAAGATCCATTGGTCGGAGCACGTCGAAAACGAAGAAGTATTAACCAGGGTAGGCGAAAAAAGGCAACTCCTTAAGAGAATCAGCCAACAACGAGCTAACTGGATTGGCCACAACATCAGGCACCCAGGACTACTCATAGCCATCGCGGAGGGTAAGACCGAGGGGACAAATGGCAGAGGCCGACCAAGAGACGCATATATGGACCAACTGAAGAGTGATATGAACTGTGGCTCATACGTAGAGCTGAAAAGACTGGCTGAGAATAGAGACGAATGGAGAAGAAAAACCAAACTCGTTGCATACCAATCCAATGGATTGTAACTCATTATATATACACAAATTAAAAAGAACCAGTTCTGGAAAACTTCTGGAAACAACAATATTATTTTGTATTATACCTACTCTATATTATACTGTATGTAGGTACTTGTAACTACTTGATGCAAACAAGTTTATGTTATTATAATGATAAACAACATATGACTAGTGCAGCGCTTCCTAAATGTAACTTCCTAAAGGTACTTTCCTTGTTCTTTTAAAATTCCTATACTAAATTGGACGCAATTGGTGCATAGGCGCTCTGAATGGAGGAGACTGGTTTCTGCACTGTGTGTTTGAAAATTGGAAAATATTGAAAAAATTATACTTAGTTGAAAAAAAATGGTTTTATTTACTTACTACCTATATAAAAGCATAATAAAAGGTCCAAATTTTAAATTTCACAAGTTTGTCAAACTTCTTTACGAAATCGAAAATGCATGAAGCAAAAATAATGGTCTCTGTCAACAACAAAATATTGAAAGTGGTCCCTGAACACAAAAAGATTAAGAACCACCAGTGTAGTGTATGAACTGAAGTTGTATGCAGGAGATGTCGGGCATAATTAGATATAGGTACTAGTAGTACTTATATCAATGAGCACATAAATATTTATCTATTTTATGTCAAAATAAGTCAATAGATACGTGTATATAACTTGTCTAAAGATAATGATAGATTTATTGAATCTAATCATAAACCTGGAAGATGCTCGAAACACAGTCTTAATCTGGAATCTTGACTATCTTGATGATACATGAACTATTTTGAAGAATCCGAGATGAATCGTCAAGAAATGAACTTTTGCTGGTTTTCTAATTAATATAAAGGCAAAATAGAAAACAATCGTGGTGTGCGAAGTAGACAAATTACTGAGCAATATTAGAGAACGAACATGAATGTAAAGACTGCAGAAGCTACTCCAACTTGCACAGGACAGGGAGGTAAATGTCAGAGTTGTAGCCAACTTTAGGAGGACCTGACATGTCACACAAAGAAGAAGAAAAAGTGTGTCTACAATGTTTTAAGGAAACTGCAGTGAAAAAATTCTTGTGATGATTAGCATATTATATCAGTTTATTTGTATATTTATACATAATTAAACTGATAATGAATTCTAATCACGACAGTATCCACCGACTTATATTTTCCTTATATATGTATATGTGTGTATATATTGTCTTTCTTTATTTATAAATAATGCCCTCTGTATTGACTCGCGTCTGTTGAGAATGTTCGATTTAGTAACAAATAACATAATTATACTATTTTCATGTCTATTGTTAGCAAAATCATGCCCTTTCAGATACTATTTGACAATAACAAAAAAATTGAAGTTTATGCATTATGAAGTGCATTGGATACTAAAAATAGATGATAAATTGAATCCTGAAATCGAACCGTTTTCCATTTATAGATTCTAATTATTCCGAACTGAATTTTCAGAGATTGTGCCATTATTCACGAAAAATCGACAACCAAAAATCAACAATGTTTAAACGCATATATCGTCTGATGAAAACGCGCAACGTGATGGTGTAGATAGTGATATGAAAAATATGTGTACCAATAAAAATATTTTTACCACTTCATTATACTAGCTTCAAGTACATATAATATTTTTTTTAAAATTTGATGATATTATCCTTAGCAATATTGGGTACAAAACTAGTATTCGACCTCTTGATTCTATTCTTCGTCATACTATTACTGAGTGGAAAACCCAGACCGCAATCGCTGATCAAAACTATATAAGTAATAATAACACAAGTATATTCATAAAAATACTTACTACGCACATAAACACACACACACACACACACACACACACACACACACACACACACACACACACACACACACACACCCTCACACAATAGAGGGTTGCTCCCGACGCGAATATTACCTAGAAGGTATCTAGTATATTTTCAAGATCCTCAATTAGATTGTCAGTAACTAAGTAAAAATATCAATTTGTTGTCAAGAATTGATAAGAAACATTTCTCTATCTTTACCATCAGTAGATCAACTGCATTTAATAAACATGCAAGTCATCCTCTCCCTACCAATAAATAATAAGACATTCAGGACGTTCGGCACATCTCCATTATCTGCTTATAAAGGACACTCGAAAACTTAGAGAAAATAATAAAGAGACCTATTCATTGTCGGGAACTCTAAAGAGCTTCTTTATTTTAAAAAAAAGGTTTAACGTACCTCAAATATCACGGTTACAAAATATTCATCTCAAGTTATTTTGTGATTTTTGAAACATTAATAATATTAATATACCAACATTTTATGTGGATATTTTTTACATATTAATTACTTTGTTTCCTTGAATTTAGCGCATATTCTACATTTGGAGGATACGAAATCACTTACCGGTTTTCATTTTATATTTTTCTCAATACGAGACAAAAATCAAGTCGAAAATACATTTTTTTTTTATTTTTCCTTACAACTTAATAAATATTCATGTTTTCTTTCTGGTTTATAAAATTAATATTTAAAATTAAATGTGCATCATTTTCAAATATATTTAAATTATACATGATATTTTAATTGTAAATACTTAAATCCTTTTTTTTATTTTTCAAATTTCCAACAATTAAAAAACGATATGTTGAAACAAAAATCTCTTCATATTCAATCATTTCAAAACACTGCAATTTATTAATCAAAATGTGTCAGAATGTTAAACAAAAGTAGGTATACATGAGACATAAACGAAACGATAGATTTCCTTAGCAAATTGTCTCACACAGTTTAAACAAAATTATAAGAGAATATGCACAAAACGAACAAGTGCTTATCAAATTGTGTTACACCGTTAAACAAAATTGTAAAATAAACACGAATAAAACAAACAATCCCTTATCAAGTTGTGTCACACCGTTAAACAAAATTATAAGAGAAACATGAACAAAACTATGCGATTCCTTATAAAATTGTGTTACAACATTTAACGAAATTTATAATTTATAACAACATTTAACTTCATTATTAAAAGCATTTTACGATGCATGGGTTAGCTAAAAGAAATGGCCCTTGTGGTCAGCTCTATATGCTAAATGTGACACATTAAATATTTGGATTATTTTTATTTATTTGTTTTATTTTATAATACTAATAAACTTTTACTTATTTTCGACAAATACGCCCCGGATATTTTGAAGCAATAGTTAGATATAGTTAATTGTCACTTCACAATGTTGATTTTCATAAAATATTATTTAAAAAATTTAATATTACCTATTACAAAAACAATATCACTCACGTGTAAACAAACAACAAAGACAAACTATACGAAAATAAATTCCGACAGAAACTCAAATAGGAATGATTGAAAATATAAGTATGAAATACGCCGATTGAAATGACATTAAACTTATGTAACCGTAATATTTCTATACTTTAACATCTTCGAGTAACAACAGGGACAACAATAATTTCACGAACTAGCACTTGTTTTGACATATAAAAACCAAACAAACAAAAGAAATTCGTTCACAATAATATGTCAAACTGTATTTGAAACTCAGATAAATGGATACTCATATGAATAATAATATTATTATTGTTGCCGTGATGAACTATGAACTGATGAAACTGATGTTGAAAATTATCCGCAATTGATAATATTAAATAAATATAGAAATGTCAATATTATTAGACTAGATTTACTCACATTTAATCTAAAATTGATTGTTTGTTTCTTTATATATTATTTATTTATTTCATTCCTGTGATATTACTTGAGTTGTTGTTCTTCAACGTGTATAATGATACTGACTACTGACTTGGTGACTGTTGTGATGTGTGTTTTGTTGAGTTCGAGTATTGACTTGACTTGGGTTTCTCACTGACCGGTCTGAGCTGGAAGGTCGTCACCGTATAATGTATAATATTATTATGATTGTACACTATAGATACCCATGTAATTTACCTCATCACTTAATTATGTAAGGTGTTCATAATATTACTTCTCTAAATAAACTCAGTAGGTATAAATTATGATTACCAATGTCATTGTTTCGGTGCAGTTTAACAGTCAGACAATTTCAAACGCGTCGGTTAATAGTGCACTCTTTTAATTTTGCTTCCATAGCTGATAATAGATTAGTTGTTCGTTTGGTAACGCTGAAAGAATTTTCAAAGGAACAAAAACAAAAAACATAGTCACTGATCCCTTACAAACTAGTGAATAAATTTTGAAGATAGAATAGAACAGAAAAAGCGTTTTTTTATTACAAAAGAAAAAAAAGTTAAACCTTTTAGAAAATTTAAGATCACCCAACTGCTACAAGAAGCTATTATATTGTTATTTTGTAGTTGTTGTTATTTGTACATACCTATTAAATTGCTATTTTTCTCACTGTGGTCACACGTCACACGGTTTATAAACATACCTGCTACCTACCTAGTGCCTACATCATTAGTTGGTGATGATCCTCGTGTAAAATGTATACAACCGAAACATCATCACATACAAGAGCCGAAACAAGGTATGAATTGAAAAGTGTGAAAGCCGCAGATTGCTGTATTATTTTTTCTGAATACTACAAAATAACGAGTATTTATTAATCATACAATATTATTAATTCTTAACATAAAGAGCATACATATTCCAAGAAATAAATAAATTGAATATATGGGCTCATTAGACTTTTCACAAGTCCGAATATTTTTAAAGGTTGTTCTTTTTATAGTTATATATCGTACTCTAATCTTGGATGCAATATAGCATTTTTCTCTCTCTCTCATTCTTGTTTTTTTTTTATTTCCATATAGAAGAAACTGTATATGTGACAGTGGTGAGTGACATAGATAAGTACAATTTTGAATTACGCCACTTCTTAGATAATAAACTATAAAGGTTGTCCTTAGTTTTAAGAACGTAGCAATACGTACTTTGCTTTAAACATAGTTAAAGTTTAATTTATCGACCGACGGTTCTTGGTGGAAGTTCATATTAATAATTTTTAAACGGAAACACGATAGGTATATAGTTATTCCACTATTGACTTTATTTATTTTTGGGAGCCGGCTTTCAAGAGCTTCCGCTCCCATCGTCAGGCAAAAGTAAAAAAATATTTTTTATTTTGCAAAAATATTTTTTTTTTTTTAAAAAGATATATCTGGGTTTTGTTATAAACCCAAATACAACCTTATACACCTTTCACAGTAAGCTAAAAGCTTGTGTCGTGAAAGGGGAGCTTGCCGGCACCTGGGATCGAACCGCGGACCCCTTGTTCAAGAGGCCGATACTCTACCTCCAGGCTACCGACGAACTCAATAGTGGAATAACTATATATCGTGTTTCATTTTAAAAATTATTAAAACATAGTTTGTAATAATGTTAGGTAGGTAGATATAGATCATTCCTTGATTAAACTCTGATTGGTAAATAAATAATAAAATGCGCTGGAATAAGTATCAAGAAATATCCCTTTATTCGCACTAACAAGTTTTATCGGATTTCCCGACAGTTTGCATCTTAGGTAAAAAAGTACATTTTTTATTTCAATTTCACCTGACAATGAACTCGATATATACAACATTGGACATATTACAAGATGGTAAAATCATTGCATCGTGCGTAACATAAAGAATTTGTGAATTCGCGGTGAAAATTCCTCCAACGTCAAAGACTACTTCTCACTGAAAATCATTTATTCATTTTCTTCTCACCACTGAAATTATTCTCTCTAAAAATCTATCTACTAATACTACAACTATAGCATCACGACATAATATTCTATTATACATAATTTTTTTACTTACTGTTTATTATCGTAATACGATTGCATTAATTACGAGTAAAATACCTTTCTACTGCTTTTGCTCACATTTCAATGAAATTATTTTGCTAAAATATTTTAACTTTTAAAGTTCAAAAAAAAAACCGTGGTATAATATCGGCAAAGAAAAAGTCTCTTTCATGTAAATTTGGAATACTCAGTCAAAGAGCAGGTATTCGTAAAATATTACGAACAAGGCATTCTTCATTCATAACTTGAATCTTGTAGCGATGAAGTTTGCCACCCATCCTGACTGTCTTAATTTTACTGACACGAAGAGGATAACTTACGCATTTGATACTCGCAAAATGTCTTCTGGTAGCTCCGCTTGTGGGATATGCCATGATGGACATTTTTTTCTATATAATAACCCAATTGTCTGTCATTAATATTCTCAACGAATTGAAACAACTTTATATTGGAAGCAAGAATACCATTTAAAAACCCGTAATATTAAAATTAGATAGGAAACATTATAAACTGGTGTACTGAATGCATATTACCTGGCTTTGATTGGAAAAAAATAAACATGAAAATCTCAAGCCAAAACTTACAGAAAATACTTCCTAGATATATTTAAAAAAAGGTGGGGATATCGTTTAAAGTGAGAACAATATATTGTAAATATTATGACAATACTATCATGATCTGACATCAAATATAAGTGATTTATCTTTGCATGGTTATTTACTTTTACTTGTAATTGTAATGTTTTTATATTGATAATAGTATTATTGATAACAGGAATATCTCTGTCAATATAGCTGATCATAAGTCATTCATAATATTATGCGACACTCCTCGCATACAGGATTCGATGTTGTGTCGGCCATTAGGTATGTGAGATGGTCCTGATGAGACACACGCGCCAATGTCGAAACATAACTTCTTTTCGACGAATCCATACAGCATATTCTGGCGACAGGCCAAGTCTCATACCAAAGGCATGGTCACTGCCCAACTGTATGAAGTGAAATGGAGTAAAACTTTCACCTCATAATTTATTATCTCCTGCGTAAAATCATATAATCTTTTGTTCATGGAATGCATGTTGGTTTTCCGCATGCATTTCGAACGAAAATTTGATCATAAGTCATTCACATATCACCCCTTCATACATAAAAAATTCATCTGATAAAAAATTCTTCCAATATCTATAGATCTCCATGGTAACATTTTCCACCACATAAATAATTATATGAAATGATATGTCCAAATAATTATTATGTCCAAAGGGTTGAGATCTTTTAGTCTATTAATTAATTTCTATCTTACCCAATTTAAAAAGTTCATATAAACATACGTAAATATTTAATAAGTTTAATGTACGTAAAACAAATATAACTGCATAATGAAATATGTATACTGTATAGATATGTATGAACTAGCCATGAAGTATATAATAAAGTAATCATTGGTAAAACATTAGTAATATTTTGATAAACAACATGAATTTTAACAAACATGGGGATTTCCAAATCATTACAGAAACTGCTTTGACTATAAATTTAAATTGTAAAATTATCTTTCATATTCCTGATAGAAAATGAATTTTTATACGCAGTTGACTATATTTTTTGAAAAAACTGTAGGTACACAATAAAATCGTTGATACTTTAAAATATTTTCATTCCATTTAATTTACCCACATAATTAATGTACACCCTCAGTCAGCACCAAATTTTCTGGTCTCTGAATGCACATAATTACCTACTGTATACTCTGCAATTATGTGTCTGTTTGAGTATCTTACAAGTCATGGCTTACCCTTGCGATCCAATAGCGAGCGTCTTCTGGCGATACCAGCTCATAGCTTAAACTTTTTTACAAACTCATTTTCTGTTCATGGTGCTCGCTGTTAGAATAGTTTAGCTTCCAGTATAAGGTTGCTCCCCACTTTTCACGCTTTCAAGCGACCCGTCAAGGAACACTTTATCACTCAAAATTTGCCATCTGGTTCCTAGTCCCTTTTCCTACCTATTCTTCTCACATGTACCTCCTCCTTTCCTTCCTTTAAAGTTTTGTGTGAACGTTTCACGAAATTGGGTTTTTTGGAAGAAATTGCACATTTGCGATAAACTCGCCCTCTGTATATTGATTTTGTTTGATTTGTGTGTATTTTGTGTACATTTGCTTGTAATTGAAGAATAACTAAAATAGTAAAAAAAATAACAGTAGTTTCTTCAATTGCCTCCCAAAGTACTTAAATAAAATAAAGAAAGAACAGTTTCATCAGTTGTTTCCCTAATTATATCAATAAAACAAAGAAGAATTAAACCGTAGATATGTAATTATTTCACCAGACCACTAGCAACTCTATTATGGCAGATTCTGTGGTAGAAGTTAGACACAAAAAACCAGAAGAGATTTATTTATGAAATTTAAAAATTGTACTTTTTTCATATTATACAACAATATCTAAAGGCTGGTTCAGGACAACTTATTCTACAAGCAAGTAATTAAGTAGATAAATATGTCTGGATATAAAATAATTAGTCTAGAATCGCTCGTAACTTGGCTAAATTAGTGGCCTAGTCTGGGCTAGGCCACAATGTAAATAGCTCAAGTAGTTCAAACAAAGTCAGTGGTGGTTCAAGCTTTTGCACGGGTCTTAATGAATATCTGGTATAAATATTTAAAAAAAAAAATCTTTTTTTTTTAAAAAAAAAAAAAAGATATATCTGGGTTTTGTTATAAACCCAAATACAACTTTATACACCTTCCACAGTAAGCTAAAAACTTGTGTCGTGAAAGGGGAGTTTGCCGGCACCTGGGATCGAACCGCGGACCCCTCGTTGAAGATATTATTTCAAATATTTTATTTCAAGTCTTTTCAAATCCTCCTCCCCATTCGTCATGTTTTCAATTTAATATAACAAATTGAAAAGCCATCGTCATCTATTAATTTTTGTTCAGAAATTTTGAAAAAATTGGTAAATAATATTTTTCTGCTGAATATTCATTCATCGTTGTAGTGGTTGTATCGTCGATGGTTGGTGGTTTCTAGGTTTGCCCGTCGTAAAGACCGCTACTGAACAGAACATTGAGATTGCATAACAAATTATCATCTTTTTTCATAAATAGCTGATAAATTTAATGTAGAACTCAAACATTCATCGAGTTAACTTCAAATTTTGTAAGTGTTACAGAATATAAATAAAAATTTACTAAAGTATTATTTGAAACACTTTATTAAAATAAATAATTCAATATCATCCGGTACATTAATCTTATTTACGCTACTAACATCAATATTACTTAGTACAAATATAAAAATAAAATAAATCTCACATATATAATAATACACTACGTTATCATCTCATGACTTAATTTAATTTTAAATTATATATTTATATATCATTTAATTAAACTACCTACTAATGAATACGAATCAAATCAAACAAAATATGTTTATAGTTGTGTCATAAGTGATGTTTGTTTGTTTTTTGTTGTCATGTTTCTTACATGCAGCTGATCTGCTGGCTACCCCACTTGTGGGATATGCCGTGATGGTATAGTAGTAGTAGTAGTAGCATAAGTGACTTGAGTTGACAATAAAAATTAGCTTGTTATTAATCTTTAAATTTCATTTTCAATTAGGTTCCATTTCATTTATTCAGTTAATAGAATATAAATTAAATATGCAATAACTTTCGTGGCAAATACCTAGATAGAAACGAATTTTCAAAATTATAAATTGTTTCAGAGATTAATTTCAATATTGTTATGTTTTATTACTTCTATTATATTCAGAAAATCTGGAATCGAACCTAAAACTTCCTTAATTTATAATCACTCCTTTATATATTGAAGTGAATCATAAAAAAAAATATACTTAAGAAGTCTAATCCAATTTGAAATATGGATCAGAAAAGTAAAATTATTATCTTATTTCAAAGATTTTCCCTCGGCACAAGCATTTAGTTGCTTATGGAGGGAACATTTTTATTGTGTGTTATATTGTTTTATTATTGTTATATCTATGTATACTGTGTTTTTTATGAATAAAATAAATAAAAAAAAAAAAAATATTTACTGCAAAAGAAGAAATTCATTTTAATTTTGTTTGATTTGATTTGAATTCGTGATATAAAAATAAACTAATTAAACCTAAAATTATTGTGTACTTTTTTAATTATCAAATGCTTCTGTCTTTTGTTTTCAATTAAAAAGTAATAATATAGTTTATCACATCTCTTAAAATAATAGTAATAATAAAGTGATTATAATTTATTTATTTACAAATTATTTTTCTACGACAAACGAGATATTCAATATTAAGATCTCATCATGATATTAAAGTGAATCCTATTTTGTATAAACTCTTTTATAATGAAATTTCCACACACACAACATGAAATATGAGATTCATTTTAAAAAAATTATAATATTACACGTTTTTAAAGCAAAAATGCGTGCGTTACGAACCTTTGATAGATTTTTTTTCTTTTATTTAGAAACTGAAAATTCTGAGAACAACCTTTAGAACTCAATTTATTGGTTTTCGAAACAGATTTTAAACGACTTTCATTATATTATTTCACATTTATGAAAAAAATAATATGTTTTTTGCTCCTGTTTATCGCAAAAAGAATTTATTAAACTACAATTTTATAAATCCTTTAGTAATTATATTGTATTGAATATAATATCCAATTAAAATTCTCGTTTTTTTTCTTAATACTCCTTCAATTGTTGAGGATCTGTGACTTTGCCAGCTAATACGACGATATTGTCCACAATGTCCATAACGAAGAACAGGAATGGTCTATCAACTACGAACTCTTCTAGTTTGTCATCTTCGCTGTCGTCTCTAAGAGGCTGACTCCTTTCCAGAGGAATAGCTGGATTGGCAGCTGAAAAAAAATAAAACATTAATTCAAAGTATTATTTTATGTTTCGAATGAGGTGAATACCTAACATAATTTTCAAAGACTAGTGATCTCAGTTATCTGAAGAAGTAGATTGTATGTATGAAAATTTCGCCCACAATATTCCAGGAGATAGAGCTCAACATACAAGTCTATACAAAGTCTACTGACATCAATCACCATGCTGAGAACTTACAGAGTATTTCAGCAAAGTTAACTTTGTACCTATATGTATTATTTTTGAAAATAATAAGAAAAAATAATTCCTTCGAACCGGATTTGAACCAGTGACCTATGGATTACAGTGTATGAACATTCCTCTACAGTCCACCGCTCTACCAACTGAGCTATCGAAGGCATGCGCAATGCTGATATAAATTTAAATAAAAATTAAACTAATATCATAATAAGTGATATTGTTATTCAAAGTGTAACACAGTATTTGTAATTCCGTGCATTTGTATGATATCTGTGTCACCTTTCACTTTTACAAAGCATTATACTGAGAAAATTTCTCGGTCTGATATGTACCTTCGATAGCTCAGTTGGTAGAGCGGTGGACTGTAGAGGAATGTTCATACACTGTAATCCATAGGTCACTGGTTCAAATCCGGTTCGAAGGAATTATTTTTTTCATCAAATTTAAAGGAACCATTAGGTACGTTGTACAACACAGTTAGTCTAATACGTTTTTTTCAGTCAATCAGATACGTCATTAGGTCATCAAACTTTGTTACTTGATCCACAAAATGTTATCAAAATACGTGCTCTAGCCGAAATGAAGCAAATCCAACGTATTGTAAGAAATAATGTTATTGTAAAAATTGGTACATTAAATATAAAATTTGTATCCAATTCATTTAGGATAGATTAAAAAAACGTTCTTCATGTACGTTTAGGTTAATAAAAAAATAGATATAAAACATCTGTACAATTATTTGCAATTAATACTAAATACCTATAGTAGGTGTATAATTTTTTTTACGCCAGCATATTGACTATTCAAATAATTATTTTTTAAGTGTTGTCAAAGGTTATAATAAATTTTACATAATATAAAAATATGTACAGAGAGACAATTTATCGCAGTAGTGAAATTCCTACCGACGAACTCCAATATAAAATCCCGGGATAGGATAATACTTGCGGTGTGTATAAAAGAAGATTAAAAAAAGTCCGATTAGTCTCCTGGCAATCCCACGAGTAGGAATTGCTGTGATTGTATGGATAGATTAATGGAATATATCAGAATAGTAGGTACACAGTTCCTACAATAAACATAATACTATCTATTTATAAATATTATCGTATTTATGTAATATCATAATGTTTCGTAATGACCCGTAGACGACAGGTGAAGAAACACATTTCATTAACAATCTTATGAGATAACGTAGGTAGCTGTTTAAGTGCCATCCACACTTCTCAACATAATACAAACAGATAAATTTACATAGGTATAATCAATCGTTCATGGAAATACAAAAATTAATGGATAATAAAGGAACTGAAACTCTTCTTCAAGATTTTGGAAATTTTATAAATAACGCTTTGAATAAAAGAAATCATGTTCTTGTAATCTTTATAGATTATTCGAAAGCATTTGACACTATTAGCCATGAAAAATTATTAAAGTTTCTTGAAGTGATTGGGATCAGGGGAAAATTATTGAATTTTTTTATAAATTATCTAAGTGAGCGAAAATGTACCGTCAAAATAAAAGACAAACTAAGTACTATAAAGACAGTTAAATCTGGAGTTCCTCAAGGCTCAATTTTAGGCCCTATATTGTATTTGATTTACGTATCCATGATAAAAAATATTTTTAAAAATGCTAAACATTATATCTATGCTGATGATACCGCGTTGGTAATGGCCCATGAAAACATTGTAGAAGCTTGCAGATTACTTCAAGACGACTACAATACCTTAGTTAAATGGTCGCATGATTACGGCTTAACAATTAATACTAAGAAAACTAAATTATTACATATAAAAACTCCTCACACTAAAACATTGCCATATCCTGGTATAATTTCGCATGACAATAATTGTATTCACTTCAATATTCAAAATAATTGTAATTGTAATAAAATTGATCTTGTAAAATCATACAAATATCTTGGGGTAATAATAGACTATAACTTTAAATGGGATGAACATATTAGTAAACTATGCAATAGATTAAGATCAATAGCCGGGAGACTTCATAAAGTAAAACATTTTGTTCCTAAAAAAATTTCTAAAATAATTTATTTATCTTTAGCAGAGTCCTTTATTCGATATGGAATAACCATTTGGGGAAACACAACTAAAACAAATCTAAATAAAGTACAAAGCATACAAAATATTTTAGTTAAAATAGTCACCAACTATAAATCCATCCCAGGTAGGCACTTTGATACTAACAAAACGTATAAAGCTAACAATATAATGACTTCTAAGGGAATATTATTACATAAATTGTTATTGTCTAATATTTTTAAAAATAGTTATAGAAATAGGTTACTACATATTCATAATACTAGATTTACTAAGAATGAAGGGTTGGTTATTCCCAAAGTTAACAATAAATATGGCAGTAGAACACTAGAGTATCTAATACCGAAAATAATAAACAAATTACCTAAAAATATTAAAAACAACCCTAAAATGAGGAATTTGAAAATATCAATAAAACAATGGATAATAAACAATATGGACAATATAATTGATAATATATTATAATAATAGAAATGTAATAGATATTAAGAATAATAAATTATATTTTTAAGATATATTTATGTATAGTACAAATAGTTTTTACGAGATTGTATAGAATATAAATAGAGAATGAATAATTGAAAATTATTGTAAAGTAATTTAATAATTTGAATTTGAAATATGTGTTACATTATTAAGATATACCGTAAAGTAATTTAATAATTTGAATTTGAAATATGTGTTACATTATTAAGATTTTATATCATACCTACCTATTGATTAAGCGTAGAAATAGTTTTCTATGATATCGTTTTATTTAACCTGTGGTGGCAGGGTGAAGGGGCGTGGGTCGGTTTTGTAGTGTTGAGTTGTTCCCTCCGCGGAGGTGTGGATATGTGCCGTTCCTCGCAGGTAGTGGTGTCGAGGGTTACCTAGTACCATTGGCTGCCCTCGATACCATTGCTTTGTGGGATATGGCATGTGCCTGCATTTCTGGGGGGGGAGTGACTCGGGGCTGCAGAGCTGACTTATGCCCCTTTACCTTGTCACCACAGATATGGAATATAGAATAGAAATAGTTCTTATGATATCATTTAATTGTATATAATTGATATAGAGTATGTATAAGTATGTATAAATAAGTATTATTGTAAAGTAATTTAATAATTGTTTTATATTAAGAACCTGTTGACAAGTCAACTTATGACTTAACAGGACCATGTTTATTTTATGACTTTAATTGATACCAATAAATAAAAAAAAAAAAAAAAAAAAATGCAAGGACAGTCTCACCAATCCAGAGACCATAGATTAGACTCAAATTGTTCATATTCTTAAACTCTCCGGAAAAAAAATTTAAAAGAATTCTCTAAAAAGCTATCCAGAATGTCAATTACGAGTTTATGTTACTTCGCTCATATCGATAATGTGAGGTCATGAATTCTTCAAATAATTCAAAATTTAAAAAAAAAATGGGCAAGTAGGTACCTACTATTGGCGAGATTTATCGGATATTTGAGATTATTCTAAACTGTCATTCAATATGACGAAGTATCAAAAATTCATGATAGGGCTGCAGTAAGATAACTAACACGACATGATTCTGGGTATGACTGTTGACACTCCTCGACCCATCTGGTTTGGGGAAGTGTTTTTAAATGCCACAAACGCTTCACACTTTAAGGCATTCGTTGATGTGTGGGTCTCAAGATGGGATCTGCTACGTCAGCCGGGACCCCCGCCCACTGACGTGGTAGGGTCGGAGATGCCAACACTGGCATAGTGGTACTAGACTAGAGAGAGTTGAAATATAAATAAATTTTCACCTAAACGGATAAATAGGAGTCCTTGGACTCCTGAAATATCCGACAAATAAAGTTATTTCAATAACTAACAGGACACCAATAATGTGACACTTTTTTACGCCAGCATATTGACTATTCAAATAATTATTTTTTAAGTGTTGTCAAAGGTTATAATAAATTTTACATAATATAAAAATATGTACAGAGAGACAATTTATCGCAGTAGTGAAATTCCTACCGACGAACTCCAATATAAAATCCCGGGATAGGATAATACTTGCGGTGTGTATAAAAGAAGATTAAAAAAAGTCCGATTAGTCTCCTGGCAATCCCACGAGTAGGAATTGCTGTGATTGTATGGATAGATTAATGGAATATATCAGAATAGTAGGTACACAGTTCCTACAATAAACATAATACTATCTATTTATAAATATTATCGTATTTATGTAATATCATAATGTTTCGTAATGACCCGTAGACGACAGGTGAAGAAACACATTTCATTAACAATCTTATGAGATAACGTAGGTAGCTGTTTAAGTGCCATCCACACTTCTCAACATAATACAAACAGATAAATTTACATAGGTATAATCAATCGTTCATGGAAATACAAAAATTAATGCAAGGACAGTCTCACCAATCCAGAGACCATAGATTAGACTCAAATTGTTCATATTCTTAAACTCTCCGGAAAAAAAAATTATAAGAATTCTCTAAAAAGCTATCCAGAATGTCAATTACGAGTTTATGTTACTTCGCTCATATCGATAATGTGAGGTCATGAATTCTTCAAATAATTCAAAATTTAAAAAAAAAATGGGCAAGTAGGTACCTACTATTGGCGAGATTTATCGGATATTTGAGATTATTCTAAACTGTCATTCAATATGACGAAGTATCAAAAATTCATGATAGGGCTGCAGTAAGATAACTAACACGACATGATTCTGGGTATGACTGTTGACACTCCTCGACCCATCTGGTTTGGGGAAGTGTTTTTAAATGCCACAAACGCTTCACACTTTAAGGCATTCGTTGATGTGTGGGTCTCAAGATGGGATCTGCTACGTCAGCCGGGACCCCCGCCCACTGACGTGGTAGGGTCGGAGATGCCAACACTGGCATAGTGGTACTAGACTAGAGAGAGTTGAAATATAAATAAATTTTCACCTAAACGGATAAATAGGAGTCCTTGGACTCCTGAAATATCCGACAAATAAAGTTATTTCAATAACTAACAGGACACCAATAATGTGACACTTTTTTACGCCAGCATATTGACTATTCAAATAATTATTTTTTAAGTGTTGTCAAAGGTTATAATAAATTTTACATAATATAAAAATATGTACAGAGAGACAATTTATCGCAGTAGTGAAATTCCTACCGACGAACTCCAATATAAAATCCCGGGATAGGATAATACTTGCGGTGTGTATAAAAGAAGATTAAAAAAAGTCCGATTAGTCTCCTGGCAATCCCACGAGTAGGAATTGCTGTGATTGTATGGATAGATTAATGGAATATATCAGAATAGTAGGTACACAGTTCCTACAATAAACATAATACTATCTATTTATAAATATTATCGTATTTATGTAATATCATAATGTTTCGTAATGACCCGTAGACGACAGGTGAAGAAACACATTTCATTAACAATCTTATGAGATAACGTAGGTAGCTGTTTAAGTGCCATCCACACTTCTCAACATAATACAAACAGATAAATTTACATAGGTATAATCAATCGTTCATGGAAATACAAAAATTAATGCAAGGACAGTCTCACCAATCCAGAGACCATAGATTAGACTCAAATTGTTCATATTCTTAAACTCTCCGGAAAAAAAAATTATAAGAATTCTCTAAAAAGCTATCCAGAATGTCAATTACGAGTTTATGTTACTTCGCTCATATCGATAATGTGAGGTCATGAATTCTTCAAATAATTCAAAATTTAAAAAAAAAATGGGCAAGTAGGTACCTACTATTGGCGAGATTTATCGGATATTTGAGATTATTCTAAACTGTCATTCAATATGACGAAGTATCAAAAATTCATGATAGGGCTGCAGTAAGATAACTAACACGACATGATTCTGGGTATGACTGTTGACACTCCTCGACCCATCTGGTTTGGGGAAGTGTTTTTAAATGCCACAAACGCTTCACACTTTAAGGCATTCGTTGATGTGTGGGTCTCAAGATGGGATCTGCTACGTCAGCCGGGACCCCCGCCCACTGACGTGGTAGGGTCGGAGATGCCAACACTGGCATAGTGGTACTAGACTAGAGAGAGTTGAAATATAAATAAATTTTCACCTAAACAGATAAATAGGAGTCCTTGGACTCCTGAAATATCCGACAAATAAAGTTATTTCAATAACTAACAGGACACCAATAATGTGACACTTAAGAGACGGGTGTACGCAAGTGGCTGGTAGCTCAATGGGTACCCATAAATATGTAAAAATAGCATAATAGATAATACCTAAGTACCTACCCATATCTGTTATATTACTATATAATATGTAGGTAATAGGTATTTTCTCTCTTTGAAATATATTCCAGGAATAGCTATTTTGTAAATTGAATTAGAATGAAATATGATATGTGATGATAAGATATTATTTATATTATACCTAATGTAATTTGCAAATGCTGGGTAATGGATGATGTTACACAACAAGCCACTAAATCGAAAAATGGGCAAATGTCAGAATTCAAACCAATAAATTATAATATTATCCTACACACTCGTCAGAAACACCTTGATATGTTAACTCTTGGTATTGACAATTCTTGGTGTTGACTCGGTAGAAAACATCGTTTTTCTTAGTTTCAGGTTTGAATTGTTTAATACATTGTAGCATAACATCATTCATATAGATAAAAATCGTTTTTTATTTGTAATCTACGTAAAAGACTTCTTTATTTGGTAGTGAAAAATACCGTTGGTATCTGTCCGACGTTTCGTGCAGGATTCAATTTTTTTTGCAGAACCAAATAAAAAATCATCTTCAACAATTCTGTACGTAGAGTACCCGAAAAAAAACAACTAGTATATACATACATACATAGTATAGCAGACTAACTTATAATAATATGAGATATGAGACATATTTTTCATTGATGAATGTATTGATACATGTATAAGATTATTATTTTGATAATCATAGCTTGATAGGTTTCAAGATCTTATTTGATGTCTACTTCATTCACTAAATAGCTTTTAGCCCGGCTTCACTCACATCAATTTTTCAAGAAAATGCCATAAATGCTACATGAACACAAGCACAAGCATCTTGTGTTTTTTTATATGCCTGAAAAATTCATATAATATCGCGTTTAAGACATTTAAAATCTTCACTTCAGCGATGAGGTAAGCCACTCATTTTGATTGTCTTAACTTCATATTGTGAAATGCCGTGCTGGTATAAATAATTGAAAGAAAATCGAAAATTTGCGATAGTGTATTCAAAGTATGCTTTGCTGGTTTATGTGCCATTTTTTTATCTATTTGTATTAGGTACCTATGTATTGTAATAACTGTATGTTTGCGTAAACTATAAAATAAAATAAAATAATATTTTTATCATATTTGTCATAAATTGGTGAAATATATTTGCTATTCATTTCTAGAGAGTAAAATAGTTTTATTTTTTATATTAACAGCTGAGATATTTTTAAGCGAATGAAAATTTGGCATTGTTTACTTCAAGTTAACAACTATAAGTGTCATCCTTACTTTGTCATTAATTTAATACAAAGAAATTAAAATAGCGATATTTTGACAAAACACGAAAATGAAATATTCACTTTCTATACAAACGAATATTTATTTGTCAGCAAATAAGTTATGAAATTTATGTTTTTCTAACACCTACTCGAGAAAAAGAAGATAGTTTTACAAAATCGAATGATATCGTCTAGGCTCCTATAAAGGACATATACACAGACATACCTACGTTTCACATATATTAAGAAGCGAACAGAAATATTTTATTATCATGAATCATTCATTCACAACGGATATTAGAGTTTTCTTTACAAATCACTTGTATACATACGATATTATATATCTATTTTAGCAGATAATTCAAATGGAAAAATGAACATAATACTTTTTATGTGTAAATATATGTGAGTGAGCAAAGGCGTAGTAGTTCAAAAATAGTATCAAAGTAGGTACCTATAGATAAATAGTTCATACTAAAATGTGGTAAAATGTCATTAAAACGGTCAAACCCCCTCCCGCCTTCCCTGGAAGTTAAATCTGGTATGATATGTATAAAATTTTGAATATTATGGGAATTTCCTCACTATCATATGCCAAATTAAGAAATCCGGAAGCTATAAACAAATAATGTCACAGATTTCAAAGTCATTTTTTTACACCAAATTGAAAACATCAGAATTTAAAGGAATATCCCAGATTTTATAAAGCGGATATCTGTTGCACTAAATTCCAAAATCAATTTAAAAATGTAGAGCAAACAAAGTATTACCCCGAAAATGGAATGGAAATAACCAAATTGTACAACGCTTCTGCCATCTTGCAAGAAATAATTCAGAGTACGCTCCTGGTAGCAAGAAAAATACTTATCTTAATCTTGTTCCATCACAAATCATAATGTAGCTAAACATAATAATGATACAAAATTATATTTTATATTTTTCATATCTAACACATGTATTCCACATAAATTACAAAAAGTTATTTCAATATAATAATATCCTCTTCTAGGTTTTCTGATTGATGTGAACTAATAGGTAATATATCTTTAACACCATTGATTGATTTTCGTAGTAATGAGAAACTTATTACTATTTTATCTAAATATAATTTAAACTTGTAAGGAATACCTTTATACAAAGTATTCATTAAACATTCATTAAACATATTTTTTATTTTTATTTTATTAACTTGGTATGATCAACTTGGTATAAAAAATATAAAAACAAATTAACGTATTTGAATTAGTACCTATGTGGGCTTCGTAATTTTATTCATTGTAAACTCCCAGAGGTGCAGATTGCGCAAATACAAATAAAAAAATATAGAAAAGAAACGTAATAAAATACAAGGTATATTTTCTAAAAAGTTGAAAAGCCCCATTGAATTTACTGTTAATGGGATAGCCAATAGGTATAAATCAGTAATCGAGAGCTTTTTAAAATAAGAAAAAAGGATAACTGCCAGTGTTATTTAAAAACATACCTGTGAGTTGTGCTTGAGTATTTCCTCCGTCATCCACCTTAACTGAAACGTGCTGAACCATTTCTTGGACAAATAAGCCTGGAACTGATGAAATACCTGAAAGATCCGCATCCATGCCGAAAATGGAACTGACACCAAACTGAGAAAAAAAACACAATATTTTAAAATATTTATTCATTTGTTTTTCTAACTTTACTGAAAAATATAAATCTGTAATGAATTGGGTTGGAACGTTAAATACAAACATTTACATAAATAATAACAATGTTAAAATCATATCTTATTTTAATTGAGGAAATAACTTGACCAACATTTTACTTCTGGCTAGGATTTTTTTTTATAATATTTTGTTTTATTCAAAACCTCGTTCTCATTCAATTGTTGTGCTCATTCTTATTGTCGTATTATGTAAATTATTTATTTTATTAAAATTATCTGAAAATAGGACACAGAAATCGGATGTAGGAAATATTAAAATTTCATGATCCTACACAATACTGAAAAAATGCAAATTGTCTTATTTTTTTAATTATGATAAAAAAATAATATATTTTTTCCGAGGAGGTCAGTAGGATTATGGTTATCTCAGGCTTTCAATTGATCAATCAAGAAACACAGGGTTGATTCTTCCCGCTACCAACCTTTCACTTTACAGGTTAACAATAGTAAAATAAAAAATATGTAACATTTTCTAGCCTTTACAAACGACTTGCTTCTGTTTTAAATGCAGAAATCTTTGTTAATAACTGTTCTCAGAAATAAATATGGAATGGAAATAGAATGAAAATAATTTCTCCCCAAAGCACGAGCTACGCTCAATTTTGGGGAGTAATTGTATTAGGAAAATAAATGTATTGTGTTATTGTTCGATTATTGTAAAATGATATTGTGTTTAATAAACTATTATTATTATTATTATTATTATCATAAAAAAACATTTGAAATTGAAATATTCATTAAGAATCCAAAGGACATTTATAGTTTTTTAATACGATACCGACAATCAATATACTGTACTCACAAAAAACAACAATGTCTAGTCAATAAAAATCATTCAGGTGCTATTTTGGGATTTAAAGTAGGTACCTATTCAATCTAAGACTAACTTAAAAAACTGGAAATTAATGTTGGGTATTCCTAGTGAATGCAATGAAACGTAAATTTGGGTCATTAAATATTTTTCAATAGCAATCAAAATTTGGACTGCTAGTATTTGAACTAAGTTTGATTTTATTGACATTAAAATGTTCCATCTTTCAAAATTATTGCTTTTTCTAATGACAGTAGCGTTCTTATGATATAAAGTATATATTCTTATTATACTGTCTTGACTCAATCACAAAGAACAAGAACTAGAAGAATCAAAAAGTTATTCAATTTAAAAATCAAATTGATTTGGAAAATATATTCATGGCTCTTTTATGAACGAAGTAAAGCGACACGACGACAAAATGAAAAAATAATACATCGCAAATTGAGAAGAAAAGTAAAATAATTTATTCGTTGTTCAATTGGGTCGTTGACTTGTAAGATCCATTTTTTAAGTTGTTAATTAGTTTTTTAGACTTTTATTATAACTGAAATTCATCTGGTTTCGGAATAAATCCAAATATGATCAACAATATAAGGAAGCAGAGAAAACTGGGAGCTGCTAGCAAAATAATGTCAAAAACCCAGATAATTCAGAGGCGAAAACATCTCTCAAAACATGTGGCCTACTTCAAATTTATTCCAAATCATAAAATCGAAGTCTTCCTTTTCTACTAGAGATCGAGTGATGTGTTACGTAAAGATATGATTATAATTCAAGAGTTTTTGTGTTTACGCTGTGGAAATCCATTTTTAATTTTATTAAATAAAATATAAAAATATATTATTGAGCACTGTTTAATCTCCACTATGTTAGGTTAGATACCGAACGTTTTCGCCTATACCTACTTGTAGGCATCTTCGTCTAAATTATTATTTAATCATAAAGACAAGATAGATTGAATGTATGGTAGTGGTGTGTATTGTATTGGATGTAACGATTGTGATGCAAAATACATAGGACAGACATCTCGTACAGTGCGTACTAGATTTGCTGAACATAACAGGGCGTTTAGAGAAATGTCTACATATTCAGAAATTGCGAACCATTGTATCGAATATGACCATACATTTGACATAAACGGTACAACGGTATTACATTCTGTGTGTGGGGCGGGTAGACTAAACGCCTTGGAAACCTTAGAGATTTATAGGAATAAGAATAACATTGTAAATATACAGATCCCACCCTCATCTCCTTTGTTAGTATATCCTACTCCTGCCAACCATCCCGCCTCCATATCTACCATTACCCCTCCCACTACCTGCACCCTTCTCACCACATGAACAACAGCCCTCACAATTTTTAGATTTCAGTTTCCCTGAAAATGCCTACAAGTATAGGCGAAAACGTTCGGTATCTAACCTAACATAGTGGAGATTAAACAGTGCTCAATAATATATTTTTATATTTTATTTAACAAGATATGATTATAGTTTAACAACTTCGCTGCCTCCCAAGCATAGTAGTATCTTGAGGAAATCCGCTCCCGGTTTTTCGTATTATTCTATATAAAAAACATTCTTTTTTGGAAATTATTTGTCATTTTTATTTTTTTTGTTTTTTATGATTGGAAAAAAATAAATAAAAAAAAACCGCATATGTGCGGAGCTGGCACTGACAATGAAAATTTCTACCTCAGTGCCGATCACGCACATGTGCGGAAATCATGTTGTTTACAAAAAGTTACTTTATTAACGAAAATATAAACCTAA
Source organism: Athripsodes cinereus (assembly GCA_947579605.1). NCBI lineage: Eukaryota > Metazoa > Arthropoda > Insecta > Trichoptera > Leptoceridae > Athripsodes > Athripsodes cinereus. The sequence goes on along the minus strand of OX388308.1, from coordinate 6,109,300 downwards.
ATAAAATAATTCTATGAAAAATTCACTGTGCCTATACCTAAACATTATTTCTCCGAATATTCTAATTGAAAACAATCTTCTAGTCTTCCAATAATCTTGTATACGACTAAGATACTCGTACGACTAAGCTGTATAGTCCCGATATGAATAAGTAATCCCAAAAAAAACTGGAATGATTAGATCCTTCCATTTAGTGATTGTGGATTGTTCTGTAACTCCAGATATTTGAAATAATATCAATACTTGGGTATTTGTCTCTAAACGTAACCATCACTAAAACTTTTCATCAAAAAAAAGAATCAAAAAATCAATCGGAGTTGTTCCTGGATTGCTGAAAAATTCATTCTGCTTAGTAAATAGTATGTTATTAACCATATAAGAACTTCGAGAGAAGGTTCCACGGTTTCAGGACGATCAGTAGATGGAGGAACATTTATTGCCACTTGATTGAAGGTTAGTTGTTCATGACCTTGGTATTCGTCATCATCATCTGAAGACATCTCATTGTCGATATCATAATCTTTATCAGTGTCATCTGAACATAGTTCTACTTCAATATCACTGTCAGTTAATTGATAAATCATTCATAATCTCACTCTTTTATGTCTTGACAAATTTTCTTCATCATCCATATTCGAAAGCGATTTCAGGCGGTATGAAATTCGCAAAGTAAAATCCAAACACCGTAATAATATTTTAGATGTGTCGTGAGCAGTGCCACACTACAAAAAACATATCATTACGAATGCCGACTTTATACTGAATCATTCAAAGACCATGATTCGATCACGCACAAGTGCGGTGTCGGCTATAGGATTGAAAATCGTACTCCGCACATGTGCGGAGAAGGCAGCGAAGTTGTTAATTCAATAGGTATATTTTCCAATGCAGGCAAAATATTCCCATATTATTTTTTATTTATTTTTACATTTATTTGCCATGCAGATAATAAATAAAAAGACATCATTTTAAATAAACTACTCAACCTTTTTTAAAACAAATCATCAAGATTTTCAACATTAAATATTTTCAAAAAGTCTGTCAGACTATTTTGTTTTTATGTATTTGGTAATATCGGAATAAATATCAAGAACTGGTTTCATATTTATATGAAATGATGATCAAATATTTAATAAATAATTAGCTTTAAACCCGGCTTCGTACAGAGAGTATGAGTCATTTTCAGCTATCAAAAATTATATAAAAAAAATTATCGAACCTTTTAAGAATGTGACATTTATTTCGTAAATATTAAGAAATACTTTGATAGTATACCTTAGTAGTATATTTGCTAAGAAATAAAATAGAAGCATATTAAATTTTGAAAACCTACGCATTGGATTTTTTTTTAATATTTTATTTATTCTATATGGATGGATATCTAAGAGTTCTATTATTTTCCTTATTGTTTGACCATAAGGGGCATTCAAACATACATACTTTCTACTTCAAATATGTATTGATTGAAATCTAGAAGTCTTTATAATTCGTGTATTAAAAGATACCGGTTTGTTTATTAAAATACTTGTATTGTTATATAGGATTACTCGTCATAAAATCATAATTACCTACAATACTACAAGTATTTTGGAAACGATATAATAATATGCAAAATGTAATTATATCGATCCCCTAGTTACATTAGCCTTCAAATAAAAAATGTAATAATCCAAAATAATATGCCGTATTAAAGTTTTGAAGCAATATGGCGGTCTACTCAAAACAAATATGTGCTTGTCATAGAAAATATTCAAATTTAGAATTTTTGGTTGGTGGAATTGAAAGAATATCACTTTCTACCAATGACCTTTAGTGTATGCTTTCTACATTAACATGAGCGAAAAACCTAGATTACGTTTTTTTTAGTTGTTTATCTATAAAACTGGGTGATCAGTATTTAAATTACTACCTTACTTATAAATCCGACTTTACTGAACACTGAAGTAATAAAAGAAGAAGGTGTTAGTTTCAATATTACTTATCCGGTTAATGTGGTAATAGACAATACATATAATATTATAAACATAGACACAATCCTGCTTATACATGGACTGAATTGTTTATACGTATGGGCTATGGAGATGCAAAATTAATCAATATTTAGTGTAGAATGTTGGATTGAAATTTTCACTTCACATGTGCAAAATTTCTATGGACCTACCTATAAAATATTTTTTCTCCTTTTATTTTCAAATCACTTCCTTTTGTTACGGGTAGGTATTACTAATACTCTCTTATTTTTATTTTATGAAGCGCAAATGGAAACTTACCAATTACCAAGAAAAAGTGTCATTACAACGACCCAATATTTATTGATATTCGCATAAAAAAATTATGTTGAAACTTGAAACTAACAACGATAATACTAGAATAGAATCTCAGATCAAAAATCGTTTTGGTCCCATCCGATTTTATCTCAGTCACTACAAAAATAAGGTGTAGAAAAGATTTTATCAATAGTAAAAATATTAAAATTGCACCTTTATAAAACAATGGTAATCTGACCGATCATTATGGAACCTTTAAATAGGTACCTACGTAATAGAAATTTCATTATGCCTTTGGTTAATTTAATACAATGAGGAATGCATGAGAATATATGCGAGTGAAACTATTGGAATGAAATAGAAACATCTACCTACTGTGATGTTTCTATTTCATTCCGCATACATACGCATGTGATTAAGTGTGAGTAAAAGAATAATTGTGCATTGATGTTATTGGAGTGAAACATAAATATCTAGTCAATGTAATAACGTTTACGAAGTCTGAATTAGGAAAACGTTGTACCTACTACGTTTCTGGTTTAATATGTCATTGGTTGAAACTGACAAAATCCTTACCTTAGCCAAGGCTGCTAATGGTTTAGTAGTGACCTCCACATAGAAGGATGGTAACCTGACTTTAAGATCTTTAGGGGAGAGCGCTGCAGATAATTCAGATGGAGGAAGTCCAGGAAGATCGGCTACGAGACGTCTCAAACCAGCTCTGGCACGAGGAGCAACAAGGATCAGAGCATATCTGTCACCCTGGAAATTAAAAAAAAATACATTAAGAATCAGAAATGTTATTCGATTTTCATTCTATGCCTACATCATCACGCCATCTGTGTCTCTCGCAAGTGGAGTAACCATCGGACTAATGACATATATTAAATGGACAAGTTATTTTACGCAAGATGAATTAAGGTTTATTATAATTCTAACTATATCCTGAATACCTCAATACTTAGTTATTTCTTGTATTGTAAAGGTAGAATAGGTCAGCAGTGGGATTTGAACCATGAATATCCTTATTTAAAGTCTTAAAATGTAAAGGCAATATTTTTGAAAATTAATTGTCCAAATAAAAAAAAAGCGTAGATAAAAAAAAATAAAAACTGCCAATTGAATTTTTGTTCAGTTTAAAATTAACAATCTATTTTCAAGACTTTTATATACGACGAATATTAACGAAGTCCTAAAACATGGTTTTGAGATAATTGACTTGGTAGTTTATTTTCTTGAAGCCGTCTCAGAAGTAGCCCTCATACCCTTAACATTAATTAGTACTACAGTCATTATACTACCAAATCATGAAGACTGCTAAAAAATAACCCCTTTGTTAAATGTAGCAAACATTTAACTATAATAATTACAGTCATTTAACCGTTCACATATCATTTATTTTTTAGTTTGCTCTATTCAAATTTCACTAACCCACACAATGACCTTTCCGTGTTTTATGAACACCACTAGACAGAAAATAATACAAAGAGATTTTTTTGAAAAACCTTTCTTCTTACTAATCGTAATAAAAAAAATGTAGTTATAATTATTTCGGTTCCTTGTAAAACCTTCTGGGACATCCGGTACTTATTCTAATTTCTCTTTCCTTCCATAGCTTAAGGATAAAAAATACTCATGCTTTTATATTAAAAACTGTAAATTGTTTAGTAGCTATATAGCCAACATGTACCCAAACATGAGGAAATTATTTCGCCTTTTGTTGTAATAACTAAAGTCTTTGTATGAAAATGTACATTCTAGGAATTTTCCACTGATATAATAAGATTTCTTAAGAAATGTTGGTGCGCTGACTATTGATAAATACTCAAAGCTTTATAAAAAAGTGGGCTCTCTGCAGTCTGCATGTCGATACCTTAATTCGCAGATTGGGTAACTCCATTTTTTGACAAAATGACTTAATGATGCCATAATGTTGACTGTATTCCAACACACATGCTAGGTAAATTTGAAGAATCCAACGTTATTACAAATGCCCTAAAAAACACCTCAAGAAAATTGGGTAACTCCAATGTTAGTATTTACAACGCTGCAAATTGGGTAACTCCACCATTCTGTATGGAGACTTGCGAGAGATAGGTTGTGTATTAGGAATATTTTACAAAAAAGTGGTTTTGGATATCTTATCCTGTAAAAAAATATTAGATAACTGTAACCATAAGTATCAGCTTTATTTTCTTAAATTTTTTAAAGTTTTTTTTATCATTTGCTCCTTATGTGATGTAGTTAATATGTAAGGTACTCACATTTTAAATAATGCAACTTTTGCAAGAGTTACTACGTGGAATTTAATTATTACTGGATATGTTTGCGCACAAATTTTGAAGCTGATTTACTAATATTGTATTGTTTTTTAACACATAGGTATTATGTTATTATTTAATAGTCAAATAAAAAATCTAGGTTTTAATACTTAAATAAACGACTTTATTTTTTGATATATTAGGATTTGTTGAATCATGATTATTTTTAAATAAGCTCAAAATCCGAAGAACTGAACGTGTATCTACATACATTACCTACTTATCATAAATTTAATTTCTCGACCGACGGTTCTTGGTGGAAGTCCATATTAATAATTTTTTAAATGAAACACGATATATAGTTATTCCACTATTGACATTATTTATTTTGCGAGCCGGCTTTCAAGAGCTTCCGCTCTCATCGTCAGGCAAAAGTGAAATGTTTAATCATCATTTTATAGATGAATAGCAGACTAAAGACTATGGTTAAATTAGTAACTGAAAATTGAAGGAGTGAAGAAAATCGTATGAGTGAAACAAATCCCAGAAATCATGATTTTCTACAAATTTATCAAAGACAATTCGAATTTTTATAATGGAATTGGCCCATCATATTACTTGATAGTGGTAATCTTGCAGAAATCCAAAATATAAATACCTACTGATGATAATAATGCGACACAAGGGATATTGTTAGATGCACAGGCTAATGCTATTGATCATATAATATTGCAACAGAGAAGGGCAGCATAAGAGTCAACATCTCGTTAGTCCCATATTCAGAACATTCAGATTCTGATGAAAACTCTGAGACTTCTCTTGGAAAATGGATGAATCATGGAGTAATAAAAATTTAAAATTCAAATTTAAAAAATCAAAAAGAGGTGTGATAAACTCGCCCTCTGTATATTATTATTTATAAGATTACTTGTGGGACGATTTGTGCCAAGAACAATATTTTTAGAACGTAATATTAAGGTATTTACTTATAAAATAATAAAATTTCTTTTGGCGGATTTTAAAATCTTGAGATATACAGAGAGGGCATCAGTGTGCAAGAGGCAAGACACTTTGATCGGATACTGGACTTCAGCTATCTCATAATACAAGTCGTAAGAGTCTCTTATTGGGCAACCGACCTCTGTATATTGATCACACCTAATTTGAATGCATTTTTTTTATAAAATTGTATATATTGTGATCAATGTATAGTAAAGAATGAATGAATAAATAAATAAATTGCCTCAAAGGAAGAAAAGCCTTGGCCCAAAAAATATTGTCTGCTTAAATAATCTAAACGAGACTGAAAATATCTTCACGAAAATGGACTCAGGACTACCACGATATCTAAAATAATGCTCCACACGAATTATTATTTTCACATTTTGTCACTCTTCATTATTTTTGTCTAGCTATCAACGAGCATATCTCTAAAGGTCCAACTTTTTTGTTCAACTATGTTCAACTCCGTGATACAGGATAGACGATGTTCCAGGCTAGGTAATATCCTGAAAAGGCTAATTGGCAAAAAGAGCACCGGTCTTCCGTCCGCAAGGATTCGTCAGCCCGTGATTTCCCTCTTTCACAATACACCGTTCTTATAACGACAACAGCAGAGCGCAGGAAATATCGTAGAAAGAGGTGACGCAATTGGCACAGAGTCGCTCTGAATGGAGGAGGCTGGTTTCTGCCCTGTCCTCCCGAGAGGAGCGTTGATGATGATGTTGAAGTATTTATCCTATATATATATTACTTCAATTTAATTTGATTTTCATATAAAACACTTTAAAAATAACATTATTATGAGACCAAACAGTATACAATACTTATAGGCAAATTGGGTAACTCCATCAATTATAGCATTTATTTTACAAAATCTATCACAGAAAATTAGGTAACTCCAAAAAAAGGCTACAAAACCATTATAAACATAATTATGTCATGGTTATTGTGTTACGAACATGTATCTACATCATGTAGATATTTTAGAATAAGGAAAATAATAATAATAATATGCATAACAAAAATATTTAGTTTTTTGTCCGCCCTGTAAAGTAGCTATTTTGGAGTTACCCAATCTGCGAATTAAGGTATCGATGTGCGTTGGTACCTATGTACGTTTATAAGTTGGTTCGATCCCTCGCTGTTCACTCTTTCAAAGAAAAATCAACAGATGGCGCTATAAAGTGAAAAATAATCTTACTATCTCGCATACTTGTATACCTACTCTTCTTAAAAAATATCAAAGAAAATTTTGAGGTGATAATTTATGTGTTTATTACCTCATATGGCAGCTCTACTGCAACACTATCCAAACCAGGAAGAGATCCTGTCCTAAAGATTCCTTTGGCTTCCATCATTGGGACAGAAATCTTATCTGTTTCTGTTTTGTAGAAGTTTTGTGGTGATATGTTTTTCAAAGGATTTTTCCAGGATCCACGGAAATAGAGACCATTGAAAAGAATCATCAACGATGCCGTTTCTAAAATTCGAAAAGTAATTTTAAATAATATTATTGGAGCATTCTAGAATAAAAAATACTATCTTCACACAAATAAATGAGCAACTAATCAAATCTTGTTTTAATACCCACCCTTTGCTGCACTGACTCTGTTAGCAGACAAACTATTGGATACATCGTCTTTTCCAAACAACGACTTTGTCCTCCTTGCGTGGTCTCTAGCTTCAACCGCTTCCATTATTTCAAGATCACTACCTCCTTTGTTATAAGTCTTGGCTATTTTAATATTCTCCTTAATGTTCTTTCCTGGTTTGATTTCTTCTTGCACGATATCTTTCTCTTTTTTCTCCGGTTTATCTTCAATTGCAAATGAAATAATTTTTTCTTCTTCTGGTTTTTCAACTTCTTTCACTTTTTCGTTTTTGCTTTCATCGACAGTTTCTTTCTTTGCAGGTTCTACTTCTTTTTTAACTTCTTCTTTTACAACAGGGTCTTTGATTTCTAATGCAGGTAATTTTTCAACATTATCTTCTTTTTTCTTATCATTGTCAACTGATTCCTTCTTAATTTGGAAGAAACTAGAATCATACCTTTCAACGCTCTTGACCTCTGTTAAATAATGTTTTTCTAATATTTCTCTGTAATCATCGTTGATTGTGTAATTTTTGTATACATAGAACCAATTTTTGAATTCTGGTGTGTTTAACTTGTATTGGTTTGTTTGGTTCAGCCGTTCCATTATATTCTGATACATGTGCCTGACAAGTTGTTGGTCATTTGGCAATTTCAATGCTGTTGCAAGTTGCTGTCTTGTTTCTCCTCTTGCTCCTTCTGCAAGTATTGCTAAAATCACTGAGTAGCCCAGAGGAGAAAATGCCAAATTCGATTCATCATCAACGTAACTCTACAAAAATACATTCATTATTGATATTATTCTTAAAATTTGGTTTAATGAATTTATAAACAGCAGTTTACTTACAGTGATAAAAACCAAAAATGTTTTCTGTACCTGGAATATGGCTGATGATAATTCATTTGTGGCATCTCCAATGAAATGCCCCTTCTGTACTCCAGATCTTGCCCTCCTTGGCCATGCTGAGACAACTGCGATGAGTCCAATTACCAGGACCCCTAGAACAATCAAGAAAAAGAAAAACAATTTTTAGACACACTATCACCTTTACACCAAAAATAATTACTTATATCTAGGTACCTAAAGCAGAAACTGTTTGAATGCTTTGTATTTTTTTTTATTTACACAACACTCATTCGTTAACACCTATCAGGATCTATTTTATTCTACTTTCAAAGGCCATCTACATGTTTACGAGTGATCAAGGACCTATCAGGATCGATCAACTAAAACTTCAGTAGGAACGAATAAGACAATATTATATTATTATGTTCATGTCGTCTATACTAATTTCTTATCCCTGGTGAAGAACGAACAAAGCACTATCATAAACAATTAATAAATGAAATAGGTAATAATGAGATCTAGATAATATTATGATTATTGTATAATCACACATTACAGTAATGTCCGCTAACTTGAACGGCAATGTACCAGGTCAACGCAGGGCATTCACACCATACACTAGTGACGTTATTATCAAATGCATACCACTCAGATCTTCCGGACCAGAACTATTGGTGAGCATCAGACTGCGAAGAAAGTAGAAAGAAATTGGAAAAAAATGTATGAGCAAACTCTATTCTCATACTCAACAATGAGATGTTTATATATTTTTTGCGAACACTTTATTGTGATTTATGATACTATTATTAATTTAAAGGTTTTGCATGGTATCGAATTCTTATGCGGTTCTTAAAATTTAAGAAATAAAATAAAATCCAGTATTCTACTGAACAATAAAACGGAAGACGGCTTATTGTCGTTTTGCAATTTCTTCTAACCAACCCGAGTCGTCCATAACTACATAGTAGAGCATAGTAGGAATATGTTCAGTTTTATTTTTTTAGCCACATGTGTTAATTTTTAGACATACAGTTCCCCATCAGTTAACTACTCAACCCTATCCTGAACACACTGTATCTACTTCCTTCTAGTAGTTTTGGCAACTGATTAGTCGTGTGGCTAGAAAGGGCATTGATAAATTGACACTAAAGTATCTTAAAATGGAGGCCTTGGAACGGAAAAAGAGGACTAGATCGATCTCAAAAAAGTGTAATGCTGATATAATTCATATCTGTTTCTCTGGTAGGAAGGGGACAAAAATAACACTGACGAGTGGAGAAATGTGATAGAAGCATACATCCAGCAGCTGAGAAAGATATATATGTGTGTGTATGTATATGTATGTATGTGTGTGTATGTATATTAATGCATGTATGTGGGTGTGGGTGGATGTGTATGTGGTTGAGTGTGTTTGTGTATGTGGATGTATGTGTGCGTGCGTGAGCGTGTGTGTTATGTTATGATTAAATATAGTAAGGAAAATAACTTTAGTAACTGAAGTAAAGAAAATTGAGCGCTGAGACAATGTAAGGTGAAAACTGGCTCAGTCTACCTTGGTACGGGCTCATGCCCAGTTAGGTAGATTTTTTTGTGACTTATCTTTTAAATACCTACTGTATTATAAATGAAATAAATAAATTGAAGAATATTCTTCAATAAACTGCTTCATACCTCATATGTACTGATAAATGCAGATGAATTTCATCTCTAACTGATTTATATCTAAGATAACAATACCTATCTACAATTTCAATGCGAAGATAATTTATTTGTTAATTTAGCATATGAGAATTTCCCTAACAATGGTGTCTTCTAGGTCGTTCTCATTTTCATAGAAATATTTATAAAACATATTATTCTATTCATGCGTGTAAATGCCATTCTCTCATCAATCATCATCGCTACATGCTACAAAAATAATAATAATAGACTCTCAACATTTTTTTATGAATAAGTATGCATGTGTGAACGTGTTGTCATTACTTGTTTTCTAGAAAATAACAGACCAAAACTATTAAAAATGATTATTTTTAAACTTATAAAAATCATAACACTTTATTCCACTTTCATGGCTTATCTTGTTGAAACTTTTTCACAAAATAAGCCGTGTGGGTTGAAAATAATGTTTTGACTGTTTATTACAATTTTTAAAAATATAATAAGAAATGAAATTCCCAAAGTTCAACTCGAAAATATTTTAACAAGAGGTGTCCATTTCAACCAAGTTCAATAGTATCTTCAACACTTTGTCAAAGATTCGTCGATGACAAAGATGCTTAGGTAATAGACATGAAAAATGGAAATTATTTCATTAATTTATAATAAAGATGACTCACGTATATAAATATGAAACTACATATTAGCTACCTTTGTTATTTATTTATTGATACATGGTATGAGCTTATTGTATAACAATAAAGTTGTCAGAAAATTTGCAAAATAACATAAAAATACCTACTCAATACAAAATATAAAAACAACTTTAAAAATACAAACACACATTAGAAACCAAAAATACAATATTGTCTGCAAGATGTTGTCATTATTTAATTATATTGTTATTTTTACATCTATAACCGTCTATAGGTGTTTCTTAACACGCATCTATGAAAAATTCATTCATTCATACATATAAGTTATTCTTCCTATGCTTAGTAAGACATTCAGGATTGATGGCACAACCTTTAAATATTTGTCTATGAGATTTTATTTCATTAGTTTTAATAAAAAAAAAAAACAATTATTTTTTATTCTTTACGATGAATAAACAAAATTATCAATAAAATTTTATGATAAAAGTCACTGTATAAAAGACAAGTTTATCTTAAAAACACCGATCTTTCAAATACTTTATTAGCATCGACACAATTTTGTCCAAATAGATTTTTAACCTCAGTCTAAGTATTCTACGAAGAATCTGGAAATAGTTTCTTTTTTCATATTCCTGCTAAAATAATGAAATTACAAAGAGGGTTACATTTACAGAGGATTGTTGTCTATATTTTTATTCCATACAATGAAGGGAACACTTAGAGAGGATGGTTATATATATTTTTATTCATACTTAACTTTTAAAACTATCTATGGTTATATGGACAGATACCTATGACAGGATACTATCATCAATTATCTAAAATAATTTATTTAAACATTATCATACATACCTACGCGATAATTAGCAAATAATACACACTAAATTTTATGTTTTTGCTACTTAGATTTTAAAACTAAAAACTGGTTAATCAAGATTTCACACTTACACAAAACAAAAATATTGGAAATTACGATATTATATGGTCATATATTTTGATTGAGAAGTTCGTTAGTTTAAAATTTTAAATCATCTCGAATTTTCATACAAGATTCTAAATCATATTCTAATACTCCATCTTCATAGCAAAATATTGTCTATTTCTTATTTAGGTGGTATAATTCTGGCGGATTGAGGTAAGCGAATTAATCTAGAAGAATGATGGTGTTTCGCTCATTCATTCGCTGTTTGACATTCCTTCTTTGCTCTTTTTTACTAATTATCATAGTGCATTCTCAGAATAATATTGATATTTATTATTCTGTTAATACCTTATAAAAATATAATGTGTAAGCAACATAAATAAATGCCAATACATGACATCACTCGTAAGTGACCACTTTTAGTTGTTGTGGATATTGGATATAAAAAAAACTAAATTGCAAGTGATCACTTTCAGTTTGTTTTGGATACCGGATATCATAAAAACTACATTGTAAGTGATCACTTTTAGTTGTTGTGGATATCGGATATCAAAAAAAAAACTTTGTTGTAGACACAACAGATTCATAAATATAAAGATGCTTTATCTATTTCCTCACCTTGTTGTGCCTAGCAGATTATGTGTATAAAAAGCTAATTAATATTAATCCTTTGCACATTAATTAATCATTGTGTGAAGAATTACGTGTAAGTAATTCCAAGTAGGTACAACATACTATGTAGATAGATATATCAATTATCTCTAAAGATACTATAAACGTACTTATTTTCCAGATCTCAAGCGTGGAACAATGTGCAATTTATCCAAATCTGATTCAATTATGTAAATGATGCTAAAACTAACCTACAACAACTATATATAAAGGTATTATGTTAATAGTTATTTTTATCACTGCAATGAGATGTAGTCGTGAAAATTATAGAACAGAACTCAAAATAAATCATTTTATAGCACTTAGTTTTTCTTAATATTTGCTTATTTCTGAGAATAATATTCTCGTCAAGAGTATATTATACTCTTGACGAGATCTAGAACCCTTTCTATTGTTTTAGGAACGTGAATTTTACATTAATTCTTGAAAATAATTTACGATCTTCACTTTATTGATAATCTAACTAAAGACCCTATCCTTTATGATATTTTATACTCGTGAAGCTAGACAGTAGCTTATTTTCAAAAGCGCTAGTTTGTCAAAGTTTTTATTGGGAAAAAAAAACTTGAAAAAGATTATTGTAATATCATTGTAAATCAACACGATGGTCAGACGACATTAGAAGAATCGCTGACGACAGATTGCAGAAAGCTCAGGACAGTGATGCCTGGACACATATGGGGGAGGGTTATATTCAGCAGTGGACAGGAATAGTTGCATAAATAAGTAAGTATTGTAAGAACGTCACAGGTCAATCGTTCCGGGTGGAATTTTAGAGACAAAAAATGTATGTACAAGTAGGTATCTTAATTCTCTGGGCATCTCACCTGAGCGGTCTTCTGCTATTCATCAATTTTTACGTATCTTTTATTTAGTCTTTTGAAATTTATGTTTTACTGTGTATTTTCTGTTATTCTGTCCTACTTTTAGTTTTTTTTTTATAATTTTTATTATTTTATTCATTAAAATTTACTTACTTCCAAAAGGGATATTAAAGAGAGAGTGTAGCACAAAAGATTATAAACCCACGACGGCAGTTTCGATTGTCTCGATCATTTCGGCCTATGAGGACAATATTGGTTTGATTGTGCGTATAAATATATGTCTGTGACGCCTGAAATATCCGGGTGTGAGGTGCACGAACAAATTTCACTGCACGCAACACGATGGACTAATGATGAAACCATTATATTGATTAGGTATCCACAGTAGTTGGCATACAGGTAGGTGTAGGTTTATTAATAATATTATTGTCCTTACAATACAAGATCATAATTATGACATCATAATAGTGTTGTTATCAAGTAGGTACCTATGTATTATGTACACAGTGCAGACTTGGTAGGTATACCAAGTGCCAAGAAAAATCATATAATGTTGAATATTCAAAATCATGAGTACCAATAAATCTTTGAGTTGGTATATATGTACATATGTTCTATCTCCTTATACGCTGGATCCCTAGTATCGAATCTGATGCACTACAATAATATGTGAACTACAGCGAATTCTTCATATGATTTTTTTTACATATAAAATATGAATTTGAATTTGATATTAGCACCCTCATGTAAGTAGCATGCTTGTGTCTAGGTGAAGGGGATCGGCAACGGTTGGTAACAAACCCGATTACCATCAAGCCACAGACTATTTCGTTCTATTCACAAAACTCATTATGCATTTGATAATTTTATCAATTTATGGGGAAATTTATACCATCTATACAGATTTCATTTATCATCTTCCGAGATAATAGGGAGCTGTCTATAATAAATAATTTAAGTCTTTTTTTGTTCAAATGCTCTCATTCTCAATAATTAAATAACTATTTTCTTGTACAAAGCCGAGTTTGAATCAAATATTATATGTAGTATTATGGCTTGTGTTTTTCTTTGTACACATATATGTATTTATTTCACGTATGTATATTCAGAATATAGAGAGACGCTATAGATATAGATAATATCAGGCCATTCTTGGTAATAACGCTCATTCAGTGCGTGTGTATGTATGTATGACTTTTACGACTGCAGAATACCAGTATTGACTCTCCCACGCAACTAATGTACTTGAGGTACTTTCTCATAACCTATGGTGCAAGAAAGTCAAGGTTCGAAGTGTCTAGAGATGCAAAAATAAAGTTACAATTCCAGACAAGACATTAATTTCTCTGGTTATTTATTGTTATTACTAAAATACATCACATTCTACTGAGACCATAATAGACTCGTATAAATGCACATATTTACACATTATTATTGTTAGGAGAGAGTAGATAATTATTACAAATGTTTGGAAACTACCACAACGTTACCGCCAAATCAATAAATAATATGAGAGTAAATAATAATTACTATACTGTCACTGTTGTTTAAGTGTCATATTTTCAATTATTCATCTATACTATCACGAAGTGGACTGACGCAAATCGTCTTTTCTGTGCCAATAAAAAACATCTCTCATCACTGCTTAGTAATTTAAAACGTCGTTATGTGATGTTTTCCGCATATCTGCTTTTTACAGAAAACAAAACTTACAGAAAAAAGCAGTGGTGGTCCTAACTATCGGGGAGACTCGGACGAATCATGTTTTACGAGACCTCACACAACAACTTTGTTAAGAAATTTCAGTCAGATTTATACCCCTCTCCCCCTCCGTTTCCAAATTTGAGAAAATTCACGCCCTGATCGCGATTGGAAAAAATAGGGAAACATTCTTTATAGAGGACTCCACAGACCATATTTCAAGTGTGCACAAGACATATTTAGTTCTATAATACAATATCGTTCACCTTTAACTATTAGGTACATAGGTACTCTGGATATGTACCATGGTATTATTGAATTTATATGTATTTAACACGTAAAAGTAATAGACGTAAATATTTTGTAATAAGATAGGTACGTACTATATTTTGGTACCTACCTACATGTATTCCTTGAATTTTATTTATTTATTTAAACAAAAGTGTGAAACATCCGAGTAGTGTTCACGGAAGTATCATAAAAAAGTCGTTAGATTGTGAAAATTCTGTACCTATATCTAAATGGTTGCTATGCTTTTGGCGTTGATCAGGTTTTATCTCTTGCAATATAAACCATTATTATTAGGTTCAAAAATTACATGTATGCATAATATTTATGTTGATTTTATCTTATTATTCTTGTTATGTTTGTTTGTGTTAGTATATGTTCTTATTATGTTAAAGACTTAGGCCGTTAAATAAATATATAATAAGTAGAATTCTATACTGTGTTCTATTTCCAAATTTTGTGAATTGATCTTCAAAGTTTCTCTCGAGAAACACGGCGTAGAAATGCGCTACTTCCACCTAAAATGAATCTGTGTTGATTGAATCAAACCACCTCAAAAATTAAAAAAAGTTTTTATATAAGTAAGTTTATGTCAGTGAGTACCTACGCTTAAATTAGATGAGGTTAAGTTATATATTGCAACAATGGAGACTATGGGAGAGGGCAGAGGGTCGGTGGGCCACCCCGAAAGAAGTTAGCAATGATATTATGTGTGTTAAAAACTGGAGCAACCAGAAGTCTTGAAAAAAGCAATGGATATGGATGTCCGAATGAAGCATCTCGGAGCAATAGGCCTCCAACACAAGTAGGACATAAGGAAGAAAATGAGTGTATAGTGTAGGTATTATATTATTCCAACGACTCCGAAGACAACAAACGTGCATTTTGATGATTTATCCATTTAAAATACATATATGGAAGCTGAGCGCGTCTCTGTGGCTTTATAATGTTTTTATAACATTCATAATATTCCCACAATGATCATCAAATCACGATTCATCTAAACGTGTATATTATAATATTTTCCTATGTATTATATTATAATGAAGCATTGTGATATCTAGTGTTTACCGTATAATGATAATCGTTATTGAAATGACTAATAATACTAATGGCCAAAATGGCAACAATTATTTCAGAAATCATTTTAAATATTAAAATTCTACAAATATTTACAATATTACGACATCTCCTACATGTGGGGTAGTCACTAGACTAACTGCATGTAATAAACATGAAGTTCATCCTCTGACTACTGAAAAAAAAATATATGAATACCAACAAAATTTTACAGAATGGATTGCATGCATACCTAACCGCTAAATAATATCTAATTCTTTATGTTTGTCATTTAACGAGTACCTAACTGCCACTTATGGGACCCTCGAAAACTTACAGGAATAGTGGGGGACCTAATCTTAGCCTTGTGGAAAATTTGTTTGAATAAATAAATAAATGCTGATACTGATGTACCTAAATCACTCGCAAACGAGTGGATGGCTTTTATAAGAATAGAATAGAATACTCGTGTATCATCATGAAATTCCAAATAAAACTAGAGAATCAAACTTACGCCAATACACCCATTGAAGGGCATCAATATCTCAATGCTTTGTATAATTATATAAATAAAAATTTGAATAATTTAGAAATGTTGATAAGTTAGGTATTAGATATACTTAATAAATTCATAATATTTAAATAAAAACAATTTCCATTTTCTTTAAAAACATAATATATCAATATTTATAGTTTATTTCATAACATGGGTAAGTAATAGTATGATTATGTATTACCATTCGGCCTCGTGTTTTAATTATTGTCTCTGTCAACAATACAGTGACATCTGTCAAAATTACGAAATGTCAATGTTCTTTCTATTTACACGTGTGTCAATAAATAACAAGTAGGTACCTATCTAATTAGATTCACTGTTTATACCTTTTGTATTAATTACGCAACACCATGAATAATACTTGAGACAGAGTTTACTAAACTTGGCATCCATTTCATTTAATTCTTTATTTTTGCGATTTCTTTGATTTACCTTTTTACGCTAATTTGCTAATTTTCACAAAAAAAATAGTAGGTACAGAAAATTAGAAAAATTATGGTGCTTTTTATATTTTAAAATGTGCATTTTTAAGGCTTTTATCACCATTTTAAAAAGCAATTTTCACATTTCGCCGCAAAAAGGTCCACCAGTGGCGGAACAGTGCCCACGTCATCAGCCGCTATAGACAGTACTACGAATGAAATGTGTGCCAATACAACATAGCGCCTATACCGACCTCACAACGAGCTAATTCAATATCATCATCATCATCATCGCCCTCAACGCTCCTCTCGGGAGCACAGGGCAGAAACCAGCCTCCTCCATTCAGAGCGTCTCTGCGCCAATTGCGTCACCTCTTTCCACGACATTCCTTGCGCTCTGATATTGTTGTCATAGGAACGGTGTATTGTGAAAGAGGGACGCCCGGGCCGACGGAACCCCTGCGGACAGAAGAACAGTGCTCTTTTTGGCCAACTATCATTGGGCATTCTCAAAACATGGCGTTTAAAAATTTGACAGAATGTACGAATTTTTAAAATGAAAATAATTAATGAAAAGTTTTATTTTATCGTTTCTTATTAGGATATTCGTGATCAGCGTATATTTATTAATATAAATTGATAACGTTTATTCATATTCCTCACACATGCATGTTCCCCATTGAGAGGTTAGTGACTCTTTTCGACAACATTCCTTTTTTTCTGATATTCCTTCCATTGTTGAAAACGTGGAGGTGTGTTTTCACCCTAAACTCACGAGAAGACAAAACAAGAAAAATAATAATTTGTATGTTGCGAACTTTGGATTAAATATAACTGATATACAAGAGCGCGTGTGATTTCCTCATACAGGTACATCACGCCCTATAACAAAAATAATAGCCAACCAAATAATATAAGAATTAATAGGTATTTATAAATAGATTTATTGATCATACACAATATAGCCTTTAGCTAACCTATGCATAAACAATAACCTACTACATTAACCTCTACCAATACCTGGCTTTGTTCAAGATATAAATATTAAATAATTTAATATACTCGATAAATACAAATTTAGACAATAATTATTCATCAAGATAGAAACATCTCCATCTGTACGGTTGAAATAAAAGTTTTATGACAATATTAATTAAGGCATGTATTAATAATGTTTTTTTTTATTTTATTATTATATTTTCCTTTATTGGCATTTCTAGAGATTTTTCCAATAACATAGTATAAAACAAATAGGCATACCAAACCGAATTACAGAATGCACATAGGTATGTAAACAAATATTGCATGTTACTAGATTAAAAGTACCTATCCATGTTTATTTTTTATATTTAATATTTACTTATTACATTACATATTACATACACATAAATATTACACCAATATTTAATCCATAAATAACCCAAAACAACAATTTTAAAAATTTCAAAAAATCATAATAGTTACAGAACTAAAAAATAAATTACACAGTCACTACAAAATAAGGTAAAAAATAACAAACGTAAATCTAAGAAGCGCAAAAATCAATACACAAAAAAATTACACAGTCACTACAAAATAAGGTAAAAAATAACAAACGTAAAGTAAACGTAAATGTAAATGTATGGCTGTGATTAAAAGCGGAGGGAGCTGTGCAGAAGCAAGGGTCGAACAAGGCGTAAGACAAGGATGCTCAATGTCGCCAGCTCTCTTTAACTGCTATATACAGCGAGCCATTGATGAACTGAGAGAAGAAATGAAGAACTGGACAGGAGTAAAAATAAATGGGAAAAAGGTCGACATGATAAGATATGCTGACGACATAGCATAGACTCCGAGATGGAGCTGAACGAAGCCTTAGGAAAAATGGAAAGTATACTGTTGTCAAAGTACAACATGAAAATAAATAAAGAAAAAACAAAATGTATGGTCGTTGGAAGAGAGGAAGCGACTGCAAACATTGCCATAAATGGAATGAGCATCAAACAAGTAAGTGAATTCGTGTACCTGGGCAGTAGAATAAACCAGGATGGACGCTCCAAAGCAGAAATCGTAAGCAGAATAAACCAGGCAAGGATTGCCTTTAACAAAAAATCGAAGATATTGGAATCCCCAAATATTGACTTAAGCGTAAGGAAGAACCTTACTAAAGCCTTTGTATGGAGCATTCTGCTTTATGGTTGTGAGACATGGACCATCAGCAAGAGTGAAAGCGGACGGTTGGCGGCCTTTGAAATGTGGTGCTACAGACGCATGCTTAAGATCCATTGGTCGGAGCACGTCGAAAACGAAGAAGTATTAACCAGGGTAGGCGAAAAAAGGCAACTCCTTAAGAGAATCAGCCAACAACGAGCTAACTGGATTGGCCACAACATCAGGCACCCAGGACTACTCATAGCCATCGCGGAGGGTAAGACCGAGGGGACAAATGGCAGAGGCCGACCAAGAGACGCATATATGGACCAACTGAAGAGTGATATGAACTGTGGCTCATACATAGAGCTGAAAAGACTGGCTGAGAATAGAGACGAATGGAGAAGAAAAACCAAACTCGTTGCAGACCAATCCAATGGATTGTAACTCATTATATATAAATGTAAGAAGCGCAAAAATCAATACACAAAAAAAAAATTACACAGTCACTACAAAATAAGGTAAAAAATAACAAACGTAAATCTAAGAAGCGCAAAAATCAATACACAAAAAAATTACACAGTCACTACAAAATAAGGTAAAAAATAACAAACGTAAATGTAAGAAGCACAAAAATCAATACACAAAAAATTACACCGTCACTACAAAATAAGGTAAAAAATAACAAACGTAAATCTAAGAAGCGCAAAAATCAATACACAAAAAAAATACCTTAAATCTGGCTAAAGGATGAGACCTCGTGTAGAATGTATTATTTTACATCTATTATGCTTAATTACGGTGTCTATAAAATAAACGTATTTAATAGACGAACAAATGAATATATTAATGTGTCTGTTTTTTTTTTTTGTGAATTCATAGTTCACTTTAACCACTCGATAATTCCACTGTATACCTACCAAGTACCTTATGGGTTTTGCTAGCAAAGGTCATTGGTTTAGAACCAGTACCCCTACGTATATCATATCAGAGATGAAGCAATAATATTTCTAACATAATATTCTAGAATAATAATTATGTTGTATGCTCTTGAAACAAGGAAAAAAGAGTTTTTAATAAGTACATTATCTAAATAATGAAGAGTGACAAAGAAAATGTTATTCGAATCTTATTGAGAAGAAGGAAAAGTTAACCTACATTCTTGGCACATCATAACATCGGATACAATAAATGTATGTACAAAGCGAACGTTTTCTCTTTGCCATTATTTTTTTTGCATAAATAGATGATATTTTCAATCGCCCGTTTACTAAAATAACTCAATAAAGAAATAACTGAAATACCATAAACATTAATATAAATTGGGCGTTATCAGTTTAAATTTATTTTCTTCAGTCTGATGGCAGATGGTCATAAAATTACTAGTGATAATATTAAAATAAAATGTATTTTTGAAACTTAATTATGTAATTGAAACAAGTGTTTCTTTCTACTATAGATTATTCATTCCGAGAGAGATGTCTTTCGAATTATCAGAAAGACGTCTCTCTCGAAACACTTGTTTCAATTACATAATTATGGAATCTACTACGTGTGCACCGACACAATTAATATTTTTGAAACAATGCTTTCAAATTATTACTATCCGCGTCGCCTTTACAATTTAATGTATGTTTATTTTTTGTCCTTTATTTTAGTACACAAACACTGAGATCGTTTAAAAAAATCTTAATTTAATATTAAACCTGCATGCATCACGTTACCAAATTTATTGTTCGTAAATTAATAAATATTTCAGTCAACCCATCTAAAAATCATCTATGTATTGCAAATTAATTGCTATTCGCTATCATAAAATTTTATGGTGTGAATAAATTTATGAACATAATGACCCAGAGAAAGAAAGATAAATTAGCATTATCATAACAGTTTAAACCGGTTTCTGCAAATCCCGGGCTTTCATTGTCAGATGAATGAGAAAATAGCATAACTGATTAATAATTATTATGTATGTATGTTATATATTACTCTGAACTACATTGATTAAATCAAATGTGTGTGAAGTTTAGTTTATGACGTACCTATATTTTAGAGCTGTTTATGGATTATTCCGTTTTCTTGTGCTATATTTTTACAACATCATTGGGCGAAGTAATAATAAGTGGTTGCAGTTATTTGACATAATATTATTTGCTCAACAAATCTCGAACATAATACTGTAGTTTGAACCAGGAATTGGTGGAATTGATGAAAGTATTATGTGTAAGTACTGAATCGACTACGAATCATCGGGAATTTGCAATATCTATTGGTTATGCAGATTAGGTGCCTGTTGAGTAATTCTTTAGATTTTCATCCACATTTTTTGGATCGTGGGCTGGGGAGGGGGGGGGGGAGTGAGTGGTCCAAGTAATACTACACTTATGCCTGTAATAGGGCCGCCTGCATTGACCATGTCATTTCTTCACCGTTTCTGTTTTAACCTTTATGTTGTACCTGTTGACATTTGATCGTGAATAAATAGATAAATCTGCACAGGTGCGAAAAATTCGATAAAATGCGAAAACTAAAATCAACATTAATAAAAATCAAAATTTTAAGAAAAACAAGTGTTTATGTATTTTATTATTAGTCACTCTACAAGTATTTTTAAAATTAATACTACCTACTGTCTACTACAGTGATGAGAAAATAATAATTTATCATGAAGAATCTACCTCTAAATCACTCGCCAGTGAGTGGATGGATGCTCTTAAGAAGAAAAGGAAAGAATAGAATAGAAGAGTGTACCTATTTACATACTAGATAAAAAAACATATTAAGAATTATTTGATAAGCATAATATATCTTGAGAAGAATCTTGCCGAGTAAAATAGATGACTCATATTCTAGAACATTATGGTTTTTTTGTTTAGCTACAACAATCAAACATTCTTCACAATATTTAGAATTGAACATAATGTTATTATTAGGTATATTTCAATTGACGCAGGCAACATTTTTATTTGTATAATATTGAATATATTTCATTTGATACACTTTTATCCTTATTGGTATGGAATGATTTTTTTCATATTATATGAACGTATCTAAACGTCAATTATTTTGAATTATTTTTATATACATACATATGTAGTAGGTACGTTACCTGGAGAATATAAATACGATAGAATTTTGTGTTTTTTATTTTAAGCTCAAAATTAATTATTGGCATTTTTCGTACACGTTTGACATGTCACAAGTATAATTGAATTTTTACGTTTGACAGATTTGTAGGTTAGGTTAGGTTAGGGTTGTTCTGATGTTATTTTATGCTACAGCACATTTATTAACAATAATTTTATTATCATATCATTTCTTAAGTGAAAAACTATACAAGTAGGTACGTGAATATAAGTAGAAAATTCATAAATTAAATTTTGATGCGTTCACCTTATCTGAAATTTTACCGAGTAGAAAATAATAAACTTAATTATGTACTTAGTTATTGATACAACAAAAAAACTCTTGTATTTTTTTTACATACAAATTATGACGTCGAGTAATGAAATTCAATATTATCAAACTTTAGTAACATTCTAAAAAGTCTTGTAATATTCTTCTTAGATATGATATTCCCATACGAAACACAAAGGAAGAAAAGATTGAATTTACGAATGGTAACAATATATTTCGCACGTCTGATTTTGAGGGTCTAATTTTACTACCGATTTAATTCATTTATCTTTAATAATTTACTATTAATATTATTTCGTAAGAATAATTTTCACCAAAAAAATATTATAACAATTACTATATAATTTTTTTCTGCCTAATTTATGTTTTTCCTCGTATTCGTGAGAAATTGAAAAAATAATTTTAGTATGCATCAATTAAAAAAAAACATAATTCAATCGTTTGCGGGTGCATTGCCATAAAATTAAACTATCTAAATAAAAGGGGTGTACAATGTACATTTAGTTAGATACACCGTGCCTTTTAATACCAAAGAAAAATAATATAAAGATAAGAACAAAAATATTTTTTAGAAGGCGTGTGTACTTGATGGTATGGAGTAAATATTATATTGTTTTGTATGTTTGTACCTACAAAGTAAATAGTTTTCTTTTAAATAATGGTTTTACATTTTAATAATATTTTTTTAAATAAATACTTATAAAAATCACTTACCTAATTTCAAATACCCCATGTTTTCACTTAAATGTCAAGTAAAAAATCGAAATACTTTAAGGTTATGTTTACGAAATACAACACAAAAAATGTAAACAAATGAACGCGAAACCTCCACGTTCCAAATTCAAATATGAATTGTTGAAACGTTCTATGTTCCATACACTTTATATCGCGGATCAGTGAGGTAAGTAACTGTACTCTATAAACATGAACAAATCACCCAAGCACTACATACACTTACATAAAAAGTATTATTTTATAAATATAGGAATAAGTATTTTATTGGTTGTTTTGTTTGGACTTTCTTATAACATAGGTGCACCGGTAAATCATTATTACGTCTTGTTGTTTTCAACGGTAGTAATTAATTATAATTAGCCGTTGTTTTCGTGAAGATTATTTTATTAGGTAGGTAATAATGAATACTTTTGTAAACAAAATTATCTTTTTAACTTCATCTTATTTCATTTCCTGTTTTAAAAACCGGTTTTTATGGAGTCCTGTGTATAACAAAGGTTTTTTAATAGGTAGGGACCCTTAGGATCAAGAAAATAATAAGATAAATTTAACTTCTGGAGTATGGTACAGAATTGGAGAGTGGATCTTATAATTTCGAAAAGGATTTTTAGAGCAAATAATAAGGATATAATATATATAATATATAGTATATTTATTAAATGTGCAAATAATAAGGATATAAGTATATTTATTAAATGTGCAAATAAAGGGAATTGCTGGTTACCCTATTTTTAGATCATGCTGTTAAAATACAAAACAATAAAAGGGGATCTATATAAAAATTTCATCAATGCCCAATATTGTGCATAAAATTATTTTTTATATCTACCAACAAATGAGAAAATCAGTAGATTCATGTAATAAACATGCAAGTCGTCATCTCCATGTCAATGAAAAATAGACATTCAGAATAGGTGGTACACCTCATCGTTGAATTGAAGACCTCAACCGACACTCGAATTTTTATAAAAATGAGTGGGAGACTAATTTTTGGCCGGGGACTTCTTCACGGAGCATTCTTTGCTAGGAACTCTACGGAGGTATCTATAAAGGCTGCAACATTTTTTCAATAGTGATATTTTTTACCATAATTAAAGCATAGAGAATGTAGAGCATGGTTTAAAAAAGTAGGTACGAAGATTGGCAAATAAAGAAAATAAATAAAGGCTTTGATATAATATTACTACAAATAAATCACGAAAAAGATTACTACTGTATTGTGTGTAATAGACATGTTGTTCTCCGCGTACCTACGATTATTAAAGAAGACAGGGAAAAGATTAAAGGTCAGCAATCCACAATGCAAAAGTTCCTACCTACAGAACACGGATACTGCAGCAATGAAGTAAAAAGGATACGATGAAAAGCATTCATAAAAACAATTTCAACTCAAATAGTTTAAACCTTTCGTCTCAAAACAAAAGGTTCAAAGTTATTTGTGTTATGCAATTTTAGAAACATCTGCAGATGGTCATAGCGGTACTTGAAACTATTATTTTATATTTCACACCTCACGAAGCTTGAACCATTTATAAAAATGATAAATCTTTACTGTGGACTCCTCAGAAAAGAATAGGTTTAACACTCTTTTCTGCGAGTTTTTGCGTGTCCTGTAAGAGGCACCACGTTTAACATCTTCAGTTCAGCGACGAGGTATGCCACCATCTTGAATGTCAACTTCTATTGGCAAGGAAAGGACAACTTGCATATTTGTTACGTACAGTTGCTTCGCTGGCTACCCCACTAGTAGGAAATGCCGTGATGAATAATAAACCTTAAAATTAAATATAAATATCGTTCCATTACAATTAAACCTTTTATGTAAAACACTTTTTAATTTTCCAAGAATGTAATAAATTTCCTACCCCGCGATCTATTCTTTATTAGATAGTAGGTACATTATTAAACATAATGAATAAATTCATATTATTAATGTAAAACATTATAAAAGCGAATAGTTGGCACCTTTTTACAAATAGTTATGAATAAATTACATTTTATTCTTATAACCTGTATCTGTTGCACTCACCAACAATAGCAAGTCAGAAACAATACTGAGGTCGTATTCATTCTTGCATAGATTTATCTAAGTACTCATCTCATGTCTTCTTTCATCTTACGCAATTCACGTCGAGGTCAGATGAGATATATGATCTTCATTGGTGCATAAAAACAAAATGATGTGAAACGCACAAAATACCTTCTTGCATAGAACACAATTTAAATTCAAAAAAAGTTTCTATAATAAAATAAGAAATTTTGCAAACTCATATTCCTCAACGCTGTGGTGTCGCCGACAAAGAATAGGTACTCCACTATTTTTTGTAAGTGTAAGTATAAGTAAAACATTGCGTATATAATATTTAAAATCTTCAAATCAACAATGAATTATGTCACCCATCAAGAATGTCAATTTTTTTAATTAGCTCAAAGAGGACAACTTGAATGTTTCTTACATGCAATTAGTCTACTGGCTATCTTACTTGTGGTATATACCAATATGTGTTATGTGGGATATACATACCATCCAGAATATATAATTTTTTATTAGCAAGGAGAGATTGACTTGATTGTTTATGTCATACGCAATATAATAATAATAAACTTTATTGTACAAAATATTTAAACAAAAATAATTAGATTACAACATAGTATATACAAATATATCGCACAATGGGCGAGTTTATCGCAGGGACGCGATATCTTCCAACTAACCCAACCACAGTACACTACTGTATTAGTGAACTTCATAAATTTAGTAAACAAATTGGTAATTGAAATTATTTTTACAGTTACTTCAGTCAGACATAAAGATTAAAAACATTCTAATAATCTATTTTAAACAGGTTTTTAATTTAATTTCGTTAATTTGATTCTCACAACAAACCATTCAGATGTTCTGTGGTCATCATAAATATAGCTTAATTGCTTATAAACAAGATTCTTACTCCAGTCTTGTCGTCTGAAATATCGAAAAATCAGAAGTCCAATATTAGGATGCAAACACAACATTAATAATTAATACTTTACTGCACCTCACATCGTATCCAAAGAGGGGTAGGAAAAGAGAATAGAACACCATTTACATGTTTCTTTTGCTTCCTCCGCATTCATGTAATTTCTCACACATGCACGCCAATTTCTCTTACGTAATACGCACCCGTCGTTGAGAATAATAATATCATATTATGATCCACGTGGACAAGCTGCGTCTAGGATATTTGGAACTCGCTCCGTATACTCGTATCAGAACCATCGCAACTTACATAATATTAAAAATAGTTACGTAATTATTAAACGCATTTTATCCTTAGTACCTACTCCTCTTGCGTTCGCCCATTCTTCTAAAATCATTTTTCCTCACATCTCCTAACGTTTTATCAAATATACGAGTACACCACAATTACAGCATTTATTTCATATTCATCCTTCTTTCATTTTATTTTTTTGTCACAAATAATGTAATAAAAATAGCTACTTAATAAAAAGAAAGACACAAAAGATTAGGTAATAGGTAGGTAATTCTCACGCTGAACACAACAAAAAAATCATACGGAAAATCCTTTTTTAACAATACTTTTTATTTAAAGAATGGATGTCGTTACATTCCAATTAAATATTTAAATCAATACAAACACAATATTGTTCATAGATCTCTATGATCCATAGATCTTTTTTATTATAATAGATGCACGATCCAGGTAGTTAAGTTTGTAATGGTAATAATTCTATTGTGTGGATTTCCGACTATTGTCAGTGTAATTCCAGGGATCGGGAATTCATTTCTTGGTAATCCGCAACAGGCGTGATACATGGGAATCTCCTAATGAGAAGGATTTAGGGTTCCCTTAGATTCCCCTTCTCAAGGTGCGAAATGTGTTTTGGTAAAAACACCTTCATCACAAAATAATAATATCTCAAAACCCTATATTGTTTTTTTTTCAATGTTTTTGAGTGTCCTATAGAAAGCAAGCGTTTGTAAAACACCAAGAATAAAATACCCATCTTATTTTCAGCGGTGAAGTTGCCACTCTTTCTGAATATCTTATTGTTATGATGGCATGAAAAGGAGGACCTATGTATGTATTGATTATATGCAGTTAGTTCGCTGGCGTTACTTTACACAAACGTATTATTTTATAACACCCAAAATATCAGTTTGTAATTAAAATAAAGGTTAAACAAAATTATATCTCTAAAAATAAATTATTTCATACCTTGTGAAGAGACCCTCTGTATGTTTTCATTGCAATCTTTTCTTCTTGATGTGGAAGAAATTATGCGATGCAAATGAAGAAAAAGAAAATATTAATTAGCAGTATAGGTTAATTTATCGCTTTCATTTCTATACCTTGTATAAAAACCTAAAGCTTTAGAGCCGAACTCTATTCAAAAATAAGTTGAAATTATTGCTTACAAATGTCAGAGTTT
Source organism: Athripsodes cinereus (assembly GCA_947579605.1). Classification (NCBI taxonomy): domain Eukaryota; kingdom Metazoa; phylum Arthropoda; class Insecta; order Trichoptera; family Leptoceridae; genus Athripsodes; species Athripsodes cinereus. The sequence continues at coordinate 6,081,863 of OX388308.1, read as the reverse complement.
ATTGCTCTTTATAAAATATCTAACTAACAATTTTTCGGTATAATGCCTAATAAGTAAGTTTAGACATTTTCATCGATTGTATCGGCATTCAAAATTCAAATATTTAATTACACACAAACATACCTATCAATCATACTTCATATAGGTATATAATTAATACATAGGTTCATTCAGTACACCTGTTGGTATCAGGGGCCACACATATACCTAGTGTTCAACTAGGATATGAACCATTTTATAATGTTGCCATAGATGCACCACATGTCACAACCCTCCAACTTCACCTTTTTCTTAAAGGTATTTAGAGTTTTTGCAGATTTTAATTCTTCTGGGAGTGAACTGAATATAAGAGATGCTGTGTATAAATAGCCAAGTCTTCTCTTATTCATTATTGGCTGTTCCATTCTGATGTGTTCTCTCTGTCTACTTTAGTATTCATGTACTTTATCAGACGTAATTAAATTGATGTTAGACTTTATAAGCCCACCCCTCAATTTGTAAATCATCTTGATTTTTCCTGTTGATATCAAACTCATCCAGATTATATTTAATGATAATCCTGAATTGGTAATAACATTAACTTTGAAACATTTCATTGTAAATTATTTAATAAAATGAATACTATTTGCGTATTATTGTTTATTGTATATATCTCGATGGTAAAACTAAACAATAATAATAAATATTTTACATTTTATTGTATAGTTTAAGTTTAGAGATATAGAGCTAGGCAGATCTAAACATCAACTTATTTTTTATGAATAAGACTGAATGAAATAAAGTTGCTACAGGGAAAATTTCAATAGGAATAATAAAGAAAATAGAGTTTTAAATATAAATCATTTATTTAAGTTTTCTTAATCATGTCAATTATTGTCAAAATAATTATTTTTTATCCATCAGTCACTGGAGAAAAGAAAAGTGTATACATGCAATTACATATTAACAAAACAAATACAAAACTCAATCAATTAATTTAATGATAAGAAAGAAAGAGGTGATCAACATTTTACATTATATTGATTAATAAAAATATATCAAAATCATCTAGTAAATCTGGTCATTGGCTTTCACAATTTGCTATAAAGTATTTTTTTAACAAACATGTATTCAAAACTGTTGAACATACCTAAATATTTTTCGTATGACAAGCGTTAAATCTAAAATTATATTTAGATAACAAGAAAAATTACTAAATTTATTTTTTGTAACTCTAGACTCTAGATAGCTAATTACCTACGTGTAATTTAACTTGATTTATTTATTTTGCATAACATGGACTAAAACTTGTATATTTTATACAAAAATATAATAGTTTTTATAAAAAAATAAACAATACAATAGCAATATATAAATCTCCTATCATATTCATATCTTATATTATAATTATAGAAATGTCATTAACACTTCCATAGTACCTAAAACTATATTTAAATTATCCTAAACTAATAAATAAATCACAAACAAAACACTATCGACATGGAAATAATATTCTATTATTTTATATACATACATCACAAAATTAATCAAACATTAACACTGGGACACGTAATGATGTTACTACTTACTACATACTGTAACATCAAATTAAACTATATTGAGACTGCTGTCGTTTTGGTGAAAATTCACTTTGACGAAATACCAAACAATCGGTTGATCATACTTATTTTGATTTTTTTATAACAATTCATTTCAATTATTAAACAACGCAAAAAAAATATCTTTAATGTATTTTCATAGCTTGCTCATAAATGAATTATTATAATTGGTTTTAATTTTTCAAATACCTTTTTTTATCATAATCTACTGTATTGATATTTTTGGCATTCAAATAAATTTTGATATTTTTTTGAAATAACTCATTGATATTTTTGGCATTCAAATATTTTTTCAGCAAATTTTATTTGCATTGTTACACAATTTAATTAGATCTAAAACTGTTTATTTTGACCAACATATTGGCGCAAATCACATTTACTCTTAAAATTCTTACGTAATTCCATCTATTCCTATATTTACTTTAACAAATCAGTCTTTGCTGTACATAGCATATTGTATATTAATGTAAATATTATAATATACATAATACAAATAGGAAAGTTGAAAAGAAAGTTAAAACAAAATGCATCTCAGATGCAAGAGAAATATCCTAAATATCGCCACTGACAAAAGCACCATTGTAAGAAAAAATACTTTAGGTAGTTAAAAAAAAATCACATATGTACTATTAATAACTCAACCTCCAACAAAGTACTGAGTATTTTAAATAGAATAAATTAGTGGCAAGAAGAGCGGAACACGTAAATGTTACATGGTAAATGTGATTGCATCTCTATCTTTGGATAAAGTGGTTTGATAAACTACATCCATGCGACTTGGTGGTGTTTGTATTGTATATGAATTCAATGTCTTAATGTTGTTTTGAGGTCCTGGCTGAAAACCAAAAACATTATTACTTACTTTATTGTCCCGAACACGATTTCCATCATGCGTTGGAGTATTGTAATATGAATCAACAGGCACAGATGCTTGGTTTACTGAGACAATGGGAGATTGCTGTTTGTAATTTGGGATTTGAGCAGGATTGGAAGACGTGCGGGATGTATCGTATTGAATAAGCGATATAATGGGGATGTTTGATGCAGGCGATTGCTGCTTACCACTCTGTAAAGATTGATAATTGGATCCAGATGAGACTGGTTGTAACACTACTCTACTGCCAGAGATAGGCTGCGACTGTGTGCGCTGTCCTGCATTGAAATTACTTTGTTCCTGTTGAATGGTCTGCCCTCTATTACTGTAATCCTGTTCTACTCTGTCGTTTGAATATACTGGTTGTACTCTTTCAGGTTGTGCTCTTTGAGTGTATGGCCTGATAAGGTCTTTTTCTCTTTGGATTTGTTGAACATTTGAAGACTGTTGGTAATTGTTGTTGTCTGTGAATGTCACTGGTTGATATCCTGTATTTGTTGACTGTTGATAACTATTTGCACTGAGTGGAGCTGGCTGACGATTGGAGTTTATTGTCTGTTGATAATTATTATTTGCTACTGGTTGACGAACGGAATTTGTTTGTTGGCTTTGTGGAAAACTCAAAGTTTCTTGATAACTGGGGTTGGAAATTGGTTTTGGTGGTGGTGGAACATAAACTTCATTGGGTTGAGTCACTCTTCCTTGGAACAAAATGGTTCCTGTGGCGACATCTCTGATAAAGAATAAGAATGGATGATCGATGTTCATTCTGGCAGAAGTGGTTCCCATAAGTGGCACCACCATGGCTCCTGTGACTGCAGCTGCTATGGAGCCTTGTTCATTCACTGTAATGTGTGTCTTGTGGAAGACACTGTTTACTTGTGGACTCTTCACTCCCCTGGCAACTATTCCGAACAGGTCTGCATTAGAATTGAATACTTCTTGAATTCCCAGCTGAAATAATAAAAATTAAATTATAAATAACACAAGAATTATACATACAATGATATTATCACATTTACAAACATTAAGATTTAAAAAATGACATTAATGCTGACTGCTATTAGATACAGTTTAAATAAGCCCTGGATAGAATAATAAACAACCAACCTTTTGTAAGATGTGGATTAAATCTTGAGAATAGTCAAAGGAGAATCTTGGCATGGATAATTCAACTTCAGTCTCATCCAACTGTTCAAGAATCTTTGGAAGAGGGAAATATGGAAGCTCCGTGATAAGAGTTGATAGTCCATTCGCATCGTTTGGTAAGAGAATCACCATGCTGTATTTGCCACCCTTTAAAAAAACGAATGATATTAATTTATATATCGATAATCTGGATTCATTTAGTAGTAACAAAGATAATAAGAAAATGTAAAATGATCGAAATATGATGCTACATTTTATTGTCACTGAATAATGGAAAGAGCAGAATTGTAAAGGTAAGTGGGGTAGCCAGCAGAAATGCTGCCTGTAAAAAAAATGCAAGCTGTCCTGCTTGTGGAGTATGCCGTGATGGCATAGTAATAATAATAGCTTAACTGTAACAACAACAAAAATTATAGACACGACATGGAATAAAGTTTTCGAGTAAATTTTAAAATATTACCTTGTAAGGTATATCGATAGCTTGACTCTGTAGTTCCTCAATGAATGCATAATTGTAATCTCCTCGAGCCTCCATCATGGCCACATAGCGACAGCTGCCCTCCGAATTAAAACATTTGGCCTGAGTATTCTTGATGTTGAAGGCTGAATCCCAAAGTCCTCTGAAGTACAGGACATTGGTAAGAATCATTATAGTGTCTGGAGAAATATCACCTGGAAAAAATAAATAGGTAAGATAAAACAATTGTATTTACATATGTAAATTGGAGTTATTCATTAATTATTAATACGGAAACCTCGAAAGCATTGGACTGAAGATGTTAGCTAGTGCATGGACTCACTGCATATTATAATGAACATATATATCGTCCTTTACAGAATAGAAGCTCTGGGACTTAAAATTAATAGGAGCAAGACTAAACTCATGATTGTTGACCGAACTGGGAGTTTCCAACGGACGGGAGAACTACGGGAATTGGAACAGGTTGATGAGTTTGTGTACCTCGGCGCGCTGATAACTAACAACGGAAGCTGTAGACCAGAAATAAGTCGTAGAATACAGATGGCTAAACAGGCCATGACCCGACTAGAAAAGATCTGGCGCGACCGAGGCGTAAGCATCAGCACAAAAAAGAGATTGGTGGGGACCCTGGTATTCTCTGTGTTCCTGTATGGAGCGGAAACGTGGACAATGCGTGCCTACGAGAGGATGAGAATTGACGCGTTTGAGATGTGGTGTTGGAGGAAACTCCTCCGAATACCATGGATAGAAAGAAGAACGAATGAGTCAATCTTATCTGAGCTACACATTACAACTCGTTTGTCTGCAGTATGTCTGAGGAGACTGCTTGGTTTCTTTGGCCATATTGTAAGACGTGAGCCAGACAATTTAGAAAAAATAATAATGACTGGCCGAGTTGAAGGCAGGAGAGGTCGCGGACGTATACCTATGAGATGGTCCGATCAGGTGACGGATGCCACTGGAGCGACGTTTGCGGAGTCACTGCGGCGGGCTGAAGACAGACCAGGGTGGGCCGGACTGCTGCGAGAAGTACCGCATGAAGGTCACGATCCTCAGCATTGAGGGACCGATTTCGATGATGATGATGACAGAATAGGTGGTGGTAGGTATAGCTCATATTACTTAATTAAAGTTGTCATATTATAACTTAATGGTAAAATTTGATTATTACTTTATTGACAATCGAAACATTTTATAAATAAAGAATGCAAGTCTTAAGTAATCAATATCTTTCTTTACTTCAATGGTTCTCATTATACTTTTTTCATTCATTCCATTACGGCGCTGCGCACAAGTAAGGTAGCCCGTGGAACTAACTACGTTTAATTAACATGCGAATCATCTTTTCTGTGGCGATAAAACTTAAGACATTTAAGATGGGATCATACCTCATCGCTGAACTGAAGATGTTATTTTTTTCCATAATATAATATTAAAAAAAAAATGATCAAAAGAAGTAGAGATAAATGGTATTTACGTGGCACAATTGAACAAAAGTTGGAAGACAATAAAATATTATAAAGGTCAAATCTCTGACATAATCATGGGAAAAATCATTGGACCATACACTTATATGAATCAGCATGACGAAATTATACTCGTGTTAACTGAATTACTTCTATCGTGAAAATTAAGATAAAAAAATTGTCTGATGATTTTAAATTGTTTATATAAATATTGCAAAATAAACATGAATTTGGAAATCCAAGTGGAAAAACTCAGTGTTTTTACTCGCATTACCATAAACTAGTTGATTTAAAAGAGTGTTTTACGTTATGTATAGTGCAACTGGTTTGTGGGTAAAACCACGATGTTATAGTAATGCTAATGAAAGTGGAAGATATTTAATTAATTAATTGAAGTGAATACAATTTGAACAAAAATTGAAAACATCAACAAAATAATATTTATTAAAAATTAGTTACTTTATTTATAGTCTGCGTTACAGTATACATGGTTTTTTTCCACTTAAGTTGAAATTTAGCTCATGCTTCTTTACTTAAATTGAAATAATACAAACTCTTTAATCAACCTCCAAAAAAAAAAAAACAGGAAAGCATAGAAATTGAAAATAAAAATCCTTAGCATAAAATAAGTATAAAACTTAAATTAGGTATCATTATTTTCGGAAAATCTTAAAATATTAAAACCCACTTTAATATTGTAGGACAATTATTATTTTGTAAGTATTTTGAACTTACCAACTCTTAAAACATCTGGGATCAATCCATGAGTAGTTGTGTTGATTATCCTGTTAATTGCAATAGCGGTCGCTGGGTTCGAAAAATTGGCTTGGATGAGTTCTGAATAGTAGTTGGATTTCAAAATTTTAATATAATTATTATCAGGAGTGTAGTTGTCATTCAGGAAAATGTGGTTGGCGCTCTCCAATTGTACACCTTCGGAATGAGTCTGAAATAAAAATAAAGACAAAAATATATACATTACTTAATCGTTTCAACCATAAGTATTCAAATATCCAATCTTTTTCTAATACCTATACTTGAAATATTTCATATCGTAGATTCATGTAAATTAGAAATTTTAAAACGAAAAAATAAATGGCCTAGCATGATTGTATATTGTTAAATATATTTTTTTAATATAAATATTTGTATTTTCGTATTTCCTTAGCAACCAATTATATTATTTAAATACATATTCGCTTCAGTATTTGAAATAAAAGAAAATAATAGGTATCATTTAAACTGGTTTTTGCCATTCTTCAGCATCTTAAATTAAAACTAAGACCAAGTTTGAAAAATCTTAACTAAATAAATCAGTTCTATTCATTTTGCAAACAAACTAAAATGATACTACGAAAACACGCGAAGTAAAAAACATTCCTTTCTATTCTATTCTATTCTATTTTTCTCAAGGCCATCCACTCGTTTGCGAGTGATTTAGAAAAAAACATTCCTTTCATTCAAAGCTTTTATTTGTAGTCGTATTACAATATTGACATCATTGATTATATTCAGATATACGCAGACAAGAAAAATCTCTTGACATTTATTCTCTAAAACTAAAATGATGGTTGATTTTACAATAAATTTACACAATACTAATTTAATCGATTATTCAGTCCCTAATAATTTGCTTTAAAAAACGAATTTTGCCTCTTAAAAACTTAGCTTGTAAACTCAAAATAAGAGCTCTGTTGCGTATTTAGTTATTAGCGTTTTTTTTGTGTAATTCAAAACGATTTACGATAAACAAAATACATCAATATCATCAATAAATTTAAATGGTTTCTCACAAATATTAGGTACGGAATTGAAATAATCCATCACTAATTACCGTGAAAAGCTTTTGTATTGTGACGAAATCGCAAAAACAAAAATTAACCGTGAATTTAATGATATTTTTTTGTAGAACGATTCACAATTACAACTTTTTGGATAAAATACAAAAATTAAATATTTTCAGGACTAGAGGTACCCACACTTATTCAGAATATTATTATACGTATATTAAAAAACGAACCTAGGTTAAATTTCCTGACTACTATAAATATAAATAATTTTCAAATATACATAATTACTTAACAATATTCTCAGATATACTCACTTTCAGTGATTTTATAAATGCGTTGAATTGTTGTCTAACTTGTTCTTTATCACTTGGAAGCCTGAGAATTTTCTTCAGTTCCTCAGCACAAGATCCCCCAGCTCCTTCAAGAAGCATAGAAAGAGCTGCCTTCACACTTGCTGGCGAAATCATAAAGTTGCCAGAATTCTGGCTTGCTGCGTGCCTCAAAAGTTCAGTATCAAAAATATTCAGACGATCTGAAGTGACTCTGGGAGCGTTTGTTGATGCATACGAAACTTTTCCAGGTTGTTGGGCATTGAATCCGTTTCCAAAATTTTGATTTACAGACGCAGCTTCACCGTATGGTACCATATCCATAACACCTTAAAATAAGAAAAAAATATTTTATAATTTTAAATTTACATCGACATAGTATCAAAATATAACAATATTTAAAAGGTGGGACTAAGGGTCAGCAACAAGTGGGAATAAGCCAGTAATCGTGCTTGCTCAACATATAGAATTGGATCGAAATATGATAGGTGAAAGAGTTATTTCGGGTTGCACAGGATAGAGAGATCTTCTGCATGATATTTATATTCACCCGAAGAAGAAGGAGGCGAATAGCGGTTGCTTTCTTTGCATCATCAAAGAGTTATTATGTGCTAAGCGTCAAAGTGTTAAATAATTTACCCTAACACCTCAAGTAATTTCAAACACCGGATATTTGAACATCAAGAATTTTAAGAAAACCCAAGGTATGCAAGATCGAGTATTTAATACAACTTGCTGTTATAAACCTCAAGCAGTTGTATTTCTTAACGCAACACACGATAAAAACCTATATATTTATATGTGTGTATTTATAATACCAAAGATCTTATTTATTTTGCAGTCTATTAATTCTGTACTTACAAGTAGGTACCTAATTAAAATTAAGACGTTATAAATGTAACAAACCGCAAAAAATATAACTACCTATTGAATGCGTAACAACTTTAATAGTAAATTTCACATACGTAAATAAAATAAATACTGCTCTACAATTTGTCTATGATTCACGATAATTTTCCTCAATGTTTCACAGAACCTTAACTGATAAGGTAAAAAATTGACATTTGCGTCATGACACTACACTAGTAAGTACATTTCAAAAGGTTTGGCGCTTAACCACTCGAAGGTCCTTAACATGCTTCTAAAATGTAGGTAGATATACAATTCCAAATAAATCTCTAAAAAGTCGAGTAAGAGAAATTAGCATGACGAGTTTGATCAATATGAAGGAAATGAAAGAGGTTTATAATATATTATCTCGCATCACCTTAATAGCAAGCTGGAAGAGACAACTAAGATGGTATGGACGCGTATAAGATCAGAGACCACCGGAATACATCGTTAACAAAGTCACGTCGATATATCCCTCGACATCCATCAAAAAATACCTGGATGACACAATGTAATAGAATCCTACGGAGAAATGGCCAGGATGAAGATGACATAGGAAACAGAAGAATATAATTATAGCTTTAGAATGAAAAGAGCCGACCCCAACAGCCTTCAGCGGCAACCCGGTGGGACAGTGCCAGTAAAAATAAGAAGAACCTCTGACTACCCCCACTTGATATATGACATGAAAAATATGCATAAATGGTATTCTAATTTTGGTGTCGTCAAATACATAGATATGTCACGTAGGATAATTTTACATTTCTTGCTAAAGAAAATTTTAATAACAATTGATCCACTTTGTAGGAGTCAATTATTTTATAAATTTTTGAGCGATGAATTTTAGGTGTTTATAATTTTAACATTTATATAAGTTTCAAAAATTGTAATAAGTCTGTATAAATAACACATAGGTAGGTACTTATAGAATGGATTCCAACACCTATCCGATGAGTAACAGACCAGTATATCCGGTAATATTATAATTATTATATTGTATGTAGTAAGTAGGCACTTAATATAATATGCATTATATTGTTTGAATTATGACATTAAGAACCGTGACATGATATAAAACATATTGTATGATTTAGAATTGTGATAAGTGAATTGTATACCCATTAAATGTTAGCGAAACAACTAATATATTTCAAATTGACTATAATAATATATAGATCATTTTATGATATCATAGATCGTGTGAGAATGTACCAAACCATTTCAAATTCAATGTAAATCGATATACCAACTTCGAAAAGTTTGGCACTGTGCTTTAAAAATGTTTAGATCAAGTATATTTTCGTACATATATCTACTTAAACTTGTGAAGAGATTGGAACATAAAATAGGTGTATTCCGAAGTGTTGATATAGAAATAAGAGACAAATTGAAGTGAAGTATTTGTGGGTTACTTGAAAGAGATCGCGCTTTTGCGATAAACTAGACCTCTGTATATTGATTATCTAATTTGAATGTATACCTTCTGGGAAATTGTTTGCAATCAATGTACAATAAAGAAAGAATGAATAAATAAATAAAAAGTTTTAAAACAGATATTTGTTTCACAGCAATACCTAATAGTAATTAGAATATTATACCTCTATAATCATTGTTTGCACATAGAAACTATTAAATATTTATTAATTTTATACTTGAACAAAATTAATTAGAACTACACATGTATTTATAAATAAAAATATAACTCCAAGAATTGGTTGTCGAAATAGTCTATGTGTCAATTTGATTCCTATGAAAAATTATTGCTTAAGTTAATCAATGAATCAATGCAAAGCTTTCGTTTTTATGAATGATATTTTTTGTGTTACAAATACGTCTTGATTGTGAATAACAATCGACATTCAAATGTCTGAACTACTTATGAAAATAAAATAATATTTACTACGGACTTATCATTTTGTTTTGACCCATTACAAGTATACTGAATATCGTATTATTCAATTATCTATTTGTTGACGAATGTATTATCAATAACAGACATAATTAATTTATAAAAATTTATTTTATAGAAGTACATAAACAACTTTGGAACAAATATATCAACATATTACATATATTAAATGAACATTGAGCTGAGATGTTAAGAAGTGCTGTCTCCAATAAATAGTTAATTGCTATTTGAAAATGGGATTATATGAGATGTATTTATATTTTTGCAATAAGTGTACAATTGAAATTGATTAATAAGCAAATAACCGCAAAGGCTAATATTTTCATTCGTATGTCTGTTTATATTTTTGGCCAGGTAACCACTATGGCCAGGAGAAAAATAAAGAAAACAATATTCTCTACAAAAAGTCGCATTTATTGAGAGTGTTTTAGACCTATCTCATTAATTAGAACCGAACAGAAATAATACAGAAAATGCAAAAGTATCCCAAAATGTGAAAATTTTTCGCTAATATCAACTTATTAAAAACATTAGTTTCATTTAAGTTTTTCGATAAATATAAATAGCTATTACTCTCCGAGTGGAGTTGGGTTTAAAGTTGATATAAAATAATTCTGAAATATGGAAAACATAGTAAGAATAGGGAGATTTGAGAGATGATCTGATGGTAGTGATAGACAGAGATACATAGATTCAAGCTTTTACCCATTGAAATGTAAGAAAAAACATTAGATTTTAGCTAGAAGAGAACTTCTAAACCGAAACATAAGAAACTCTAGATAAGTAGAAGCAGTTTATAATCATAATTTATAACAAAACAGCGCATAATATAACATATTAAATTATTTGCAATAAAAGAAGTATACGACCTCGAACATATTTGAGGTTATCATTAAATTAAATAATGAATAAGTAAAAAAGTGCAACTAAATATGTACATAGAGATTATAATTTCATTATGAATATATCCTGAAATCATTATAAACTGACATTTTTACTACACACCTTTCCGTATGTGCTATAAAACTTCCTCTTATTAAAATTGAAATAGTAATTTAGCCTAATAAATCAAATATTACATCATTATTTATGATCAAATATTCTTCTATTCAGGATTACAGTATGTTTTATTACTATGTATAGAATAATGTATTGCGGAAACTTATTATGTAGAATGGAGTGAGACTTTAATGAATATAATGCTCTATTAGATTACTTGATGTATATTGCAAAAACATTCTTAGAATGTTACTGTTAAAAATAATAACATTAGTTCTTATTATCATCTAAACATACAAATTAATATTAATTGCGCAGAATTGACATTATAGCTGTTACAGGTTTGCTAGAAAATTGATAAAAAAAGGTAATTACCGGTTAGAGCAATCAGCAGAAGAACTTTTGCGCTATCCATATTCATTTTTGCAAATGTAATTTTCATAACTTTATGAATAACGATAATTATTTGTCAAAATACAACTGCACAATATTATTGCAAAATGATAAAATCATTAAACATAATAATAAACACTAAAACACTGTTTTTTATAAAAATATAAATAAATAAACAATATATTATTATAAGTCTTATGTATCTTTTGCCAATATCGCGAAATACTGATGTTATTGTTGATGAATGTAAATTTAAGTAAAAAAATCACACACACGCGCCCACTCCGTTCGACGTCCAATGTTGTAATGAAACAATATTGGTTGTGATATCACGGTCATATAGTAGTAGCCAGAGATACACATTATAGTATGTATGTAGTAGTACTATATAGGTATGAAAATGTTTGTGTACAAAATGATTGTGTTGTTTTATTATTATTATTATAGTTTCCAAGTTGAGTTTCCGACGTTGTGAGTGGTATGGATTGGGAAAACCCAATGATGATTAAGGACAGACAGCCTTACAAGGTATTAATATAGGTAGATATCTATACGAGATTACCTATGTGTGAATGTGTGTTGTAAGTTGCAATCATAGAAAATATATATTATTTACTCTATAATCATAACAAATCTGTTCATTTACAATTATATATGTTATTTATTTTTTTTCCGACTTGTTTTTTACATTATTTACATGCTACGTAGGTAACTATGAGAGGATGGAGTTCTCTGTCTGTTTAGTAGGTATTCTCTATTTACCATAAAAGGGATGCAGCGAGACATTTTAAAAATGAATCTTTTAGGTTTGCGATATACTCTAATAGGCCTCTAAAAACATGGCACGAAGGAAACATACGAGAACTAGCTTGAGAAGTAGAAAAAATAATAAGGGAGAGAGTATGTATATTTCTATCGGAAAGAATACATCAATATATTATCATCCACAATAGAGGCAGCCAGTAGACTAACTAAATGAAGCATGCAAGCTGTCCTCTCCGTGCCAATAGAAGATTAAAAACATAAACTTACACAAACATCCTAGGGGGTGTGCACCAATGAGATAGAGTGAGCAGGTGAAGGGGACAACAAGGAGGACCTTGCATGAGGCGCTGCGAAGACCGGAGGATCGGAGTCGCTGGAAGCATTTTGTCCACACCTACTTATACAAATTATGGTCACGATCCTCAGCACTGACGGAGCGAATGGGTGGCATATCTCATCGCTGAATTGAAGATGTTGTATGTTTTATAAGTGACGTTTTCGAATACCTGCTTTACAGGACACTCGAAAACTTACAGAAAATAGTGAGAGAGCTATTATTTGCCGGGGGTTTCACGGAGCATAATACAAAGTACATTACAAAAAGCAAGTAATGGTTTGCTAAGTTTATGCTTCTATTTTGTAATATAAACGTGTCAGTCCATTCAAATCCAGATTAGGTACAAAATTATGAAAAAACCAGTAGTCCTAGTACCTAATGTACTCACCACAAAACCATAATGACCATTCTTATTGTCTGTTGGATTGACCTGTCTCAAAATATGCTATGCATCAGAGGCTCCCAATCTTTTTCGGTTTGCGGCTCTCTAAATTAACGGATTTTTTTCCGCAGCTCCCTTAATACATCAGTGGGCCTAATCAAAACACATTTTAGCGTTACGTTTTCGTTTCGTTTTCATTGAAATGTAGACGACGTTTCGAGAATGTGTAAATTTTCGTAGCTACTTGTGTATTTTAGCTACGAAAATTGACGCGTTCTCGCAACGTCGTCAACATTCGAACGAAAACGTAACGCTTAAATGTGTTTTGACTAGGTCTACTGATTTTATCAAAATTTTACTTTCATGAAAAATTGATTGCGGATTGGAAAGAAAACAGTGAAAGACTCGAAAATTGCTAATTTCTTGACATATTGTCAGCATATACGATTGTTGGCGCAAATATTTGAGAATTGCAAATTCCAAGAAAATTGCCGAATTGTTTAATTGAATATTTCGCGGCGCACACTTTGGGAATCACTGCTGTACATGGATCACAAAGGGTATTCCCAGAAATAGTCTATAGAATAGTAATTTTGTTCCCATTTATCTCGTCTATGTATTGGAGGAACAATAAATCTGTTATATTATTATTATCTTCAGAAGTGGGACTATTAAAATTATTGTAAATATTATGAGTATTGATGATTACTTTAACACAAAAACTGAAAGGGGCAAACATTTACGATGTGGGAAATAACCTACCTACTGTAGAGAAAATAATTATAAAAAAACCCGATCTCGTATAATGTAATTGGTACCAATCAAATTTCTGTACTGAATACAAACAGAGAAAGGGAATAATAACTGTGTCAGAAAGAAAAAAAACAGTTTAACACTTTGATTATTGATGTTATTTTTACAACTAACCATTGTATGAGGTTTTATAAGTAAATTTGACATACGAAACTGGTGTACATACAATAGATCTTATAGGTCGCGGTGTAGATATACTATACCCCAATTATATAACTTATTATGAAACTATCATAACTTTAGTTGTCTTTCCTGAACCTTATATAGTAAATGAGCCTTTGTTTTATTTATTTATTCATTCTTTACTGTATATTGATTACAAACAAATATGTAAAAGTAAACATTCAAGTTAGATACAATCAATATACAGAAGGCGAATTTATTGCAAAGGCGCGATCTATTCCAACTAACCTTTCTGTTAAATTTACAAATATAACAATCTGTTTAATTATATTATCACGGAATCTTCTACAAATGTGGTAGCCGGTGAAGAAACTGTATGTATTGAGAAAACAACAATGGCGATGGCATAGCGCACAGATGTGGTAAGTGCAGTTTTCATAGTTTTGAGATAATCAATGTTGAAAGTTTGAGATGCCATACAATTTAGTACTAACCACACATAGTTTTTGTTAAAAAATCTCGTTAATGACACAGAGTTGCGCAATAATATTCCTAAGGAACATACTTCAGATGATATAGATTCACATGCGTATAATAACTCATTTTTGGTAAAAACTGCACTTAACACATCTGTGCGCTATGCCATCGATGGTGTCTTTCACATATGAAAAAGCCAAAGTATTATATTATATTAAATATGAAGAACACGCCAACATAATTTATAAATCATTATACAATTTGAAATGTTATCCAAAATTAACAGGATAGGATTTGAAAATTCTCATATAAAATGAGTGATCTCATGATGAGATCGTGAAATATCTCAATTTTCATTACCAAACTGAAGAGTCGTTGTCTTTGGGACTAAGTGGAAATAATTTGAAAAGCCGGGTATTTCCTCGCATATTACGAAATGAAATAACAAAATTAGAGAACTGAAGATATGAAATGTCTTATCTCTTCAGGTATCAAAATATAAGAATTTCACATTTGATAGTATAAAATTGAAAATACGAAAAATGATTTTTTTATTCTCAAAAGTGTCCATCGTTTTCTAAATTAATTAATTATTTCATTTACTTACTTCCAAGTCATTCAAAGAGAAATTATTTATAAGCATTATCTAACAAGACGTTATCGTGCCTATGTAGGGACATACTTGATAATTTTATTATATCATTATGAATCATAAAGTTTACGCACGTAGTAAATAATGTTTATAGTTTAATAACCGCATAAATTCCCGCTAACCAACTCCCAACTCCTTTGATAGATATTATACTTTAAATATAATACAGTTTACTTTTCACTTATATTTATTCAAATCTCGAGCGCTTTCGTCAATGTTAATAAATTGACATTTTCAAGAGAACTATTGAAAAGAATAAGTGAAAAGTAAACTGTGTTATATTTAAAGTATAATATCATCATAATGAATTTTCACTCTGTGAATGTACAAATCTTAGAGTTATCCTTTGATAGACTTTATCACTTCTGAATATTTCTGAAAACACGGAAGACTTTTTGAGTAAGTACCGAGCTTTTTAATAAATATATATTATATACCTATAAACGCATTAATGATTTTTTTATCTATAGACATATATATTATCACGTCATATCCAATGAGAAGTAATCAACAAACTAACCCGAGGTAATAAACAATGCATTTGTGGCACATTTCATCATTTACTTAATGATATTAAATTTCTCGTGTTATCGTGATATTTTCCAAACCTCTCTTTGGCAAGACACTCGATAAATTACGGAAAACCTTGGGATATCTGTTCTGTACTGGGGATTCTACATTTGTGTATACTAACTAAAAATACATTTATACTAAGTTGTATTTTCAAAACAAATAGACCATTAAAGGATGACGTCACAGAAAAATCATTGAGGGGCATCAGGCATCCCAACACAACAGACAATTACGGTGTAATACCTATTAGGTGGAACGCCTAAAGAATACCTAATAATCAAAAAAACTGTCAGTGTCGATTTTGTTATTATTTTGTCGTCTGAATTTCTTTTTTTTCTCTTATGGCATAACATCCTACAAGGATGATTTCAAATTTTTTGTTCGAACGGAAAGATAGCTTGTATTTATATAGTATGTACTGCTGGCTACCCCACTTGTGAGATATGCCGTAATGAGATGGTAGAAGTAGTAGTAATGTATGATTTATTCTGTGCCGTTTAATGGACCATTCATCTCCAGGGCGCGCGAAACTGTGTTGAAAGCGATGTCTTCTGTGACAGGGCTGTTGGTGCAGACGACACGAAAAGCACTGTCGTTGAAGCAGTATAGTAAAATATTTCCAAATCATATTTTCATTATCTAGGGATCCACTACGGACAACAACAAATCGACCAAATCAATGAGACAAGTGAACTAACTAAGTCTTTTCTATATTTCCATCCCAAAAAATGTTTTAAACGCCTCTGTGCCTCTTCAGAACTGTGAAGTAAGATGTATTATATATAACCTTAATTTTTTGAATCCGGATGCATTTAATTCATTTTATATTACTTTAACTCTTTTGTAGTTCTAAGCTTATTATCTACTTAGATATAACACCGAGTAAATACATTAATTAAACTGTAGTTAATTGCAGCAATATAGGTAGGTACATATTATTTAATGTTGATAAAGTTGTGTGGGAACCGAAAACTGCTTTATCATGGACTAGGTGTAAAATTGATTAAAATTTATGAAAATTTAAACAACAAATTTCGCGGTTTTTATACTTCCAGTCTGGTTATAATGGTTTGGACAACAAAAAACGATATTTCGTGGAAAACCTAGACTAATTATTTTATCAATGTTATTGCAGGATAGGTTAAATTCAAATGCTTTAATCACTTATCTAGAAACGTCATGCCTTTGATAGAAACTTTTATCATCTCTAAGTTAGAAACTTTTTAGAATATTCCTGACTCCCAGTCATCTCAACTTTCTTAGAAACACGAAACTCTTGGTATTAAAAAAATCTTAAAAATGATCAAAAAAATTGCAATTTTAAAGACATGCCAACTAGCATGACCGATCATCTTGATATGATTTTTTTATCAAGTATTTTATTTATTTCCAGCTTCAAAATGGGAAAATCAAAGTGTTATTTTTTCAATTCATTATATGTACTTACAAATGCATAAAAAACAAACATACGTAGCTACAAAATAAATTACTGGGTAAGTATTTACTTGAATACTTTTGAATACACGTTTCATATACATACACACTCTATATAGTCTAAAGTCTAACAGTCTATGTATCCATCTAATAATAATAGAGTTTTGTTTTTATAATATGCTAATCAATCAATTTCACGATAGATCTTTGATCGTCTAGAGGAGAATCGAATGAATCATACAAATTCTCAAAACTCGTCCTGTATTTCTGAGAATCGAATATAACGTAACGAGTGTAAAATAAGTATATTTATATTCACTTATACGCCTACTAAACATCGTCACATACTCGTACACACTATACGAGAAGTTACTAATATGTGGTTTGTATCGAATCTAGATACTACTACATATCTAGTTATATACATAGATAATATTATAAACAGTGTGGTTTTAAGCAATTAGCCAGGAATGATTTACAACGAAATACGCGCAGATATGGGAACTTGATTTTTTTAAACGGAATCAATTTACTAATTCTTTTACGTAGGTACATTGTGTGTATTTTTTCCATAAAACGATTTATACCACCTGTGAAATAACTCATATTTATTTTTATTCATCAGATATCAATATATATGTTCAATTTGTTTTAGTACTTCCAAGCTACAAAATATACTATACGTAGGTATACACGATGTAATAGTACCTACTAGTGATTTATACGAATTTAATTTTATATTAGAAAATGAATTATATGATTTATTCCGTAGGTACGGCCATACCTTGCTACTGTTTTACATGTGGATCCTATGCATTCACACAAACTCTTCGTATCTTAAAATGTCCTGAGCGTTAAGAATTTAGATATAAGTAATTCTGAACATAATATTATTTCGACTCTGCTCGACCACATTTTACTATAATATTTTGCCGTTTTACTAACATTTTTACTAATTGGATCGCTCTCCACTCAATAACTGTCCCTTATCAATCATATTATTTTATACCTAGGAATGTAAGAGAAGCTACCACCATATTAAACTTGTATGATTTTTGGTACTTTTAATATTTTTTTATTTATATATAATAAATTATATATGAATGACTGTGTGATCAATATATATATAATTTATTTATCGTCCATAGGCCGTTATTTTGTGGGCACTTGGACTCGTAATACATACATATTATGTGCATTACAAATATTACAGTTCAGTAAAAAGTTAAATCATAATATTTGTGCAATCGCGAATGTAAAGAATTTTCATCTGCAACGCCAAATAATATTAAATTAATTACACAAATAAAATACAAATACCACAACATTTTTATTGATTTAGCATTTCGTCAATTGTATGCAGCTGTAGAATGATTGATCAACTAGATACGATTTCACAATATTCCGGAAGACCAGCTAAAATTTAAGAAAAACAGGAGAATTGCACGTCGTGGCAATTGAACTAAATAAACATCGTAATCTTTCTAATTGCTCAATTTGAGGTCATCTCATTTTGGGCCTTACCAGATTTCCTCTCAGTACAAATGATTTAAAAATTCTAAGAAAACTATAGTTCATTGAGGGGCTGAAGACATAACACGCTTAAGTACAATGACAAATTCATTGAATACAAAAATTTCATCAATATGATCTAAATATTAAACTATAATTATTTTCGTAAAATCTTTACATTTTATTACACAATTAATTCAAAATTTTACAGACAAAACAGGTATTTGGGTTGGTTGGAAGAGATCGCGCTTTTGCGATAAACTCGCCCTCTGTATCTAACTTGAATGTACTATACCTTCTATGTAATATTGTTTGTAATCAATGTACAGTAAGAAGGATAAATATTAATTAATTATCCAAATTATTTATATTTCACTTGATCACAAAAGATTTGAAAAGGGGACTACAATTAAAAAAAAATTTAATGGAGACTATGACATGACAATAAAGGTATACTAACAAAATAGGTAGGAACAAAAGAAAGTAATATCTTCAGATTTTAGTGTTTTTGCACTTATTTATGTTTGCTTCTAAGCCCTCTAAACTAAAATTCACGTGCCTCAATCATGCATATCACACCAATAGTTAATCATTTTTTATAAGAGAATTCTCAATGGATAATTTTCAAACTTTTGATGTGAACCCTTCCACGTGTTTAAAACATTGAAATTAGTTTTATTTTGATAACTAACGCGCCGCTAAAATACAAATATTAAACTATTTTCTACCATAATAAACAACAGTAATGCTTTTATAATTTTAATAAGGTTTTATTTAACAACAATTATCCCGTGGAGCACCCGGTAAAGAATTGGTCTCCCACTCTTCTGCGTAAGTTTTCGAGTGTCCTGTAAAAGGCAGGTGTTCGAAAAAAATAAGACATTTTACATCTTAAATTCAGCGATGAGGCTTGCCACCCATCCTGAATGTCTTGATTTTATATTGGCACGAAGAGGACAGTTTGCATGTTTCTTACATGCAGCTGATCTGCTGGCTACCCCACTTGTGGGATATGCCGTGATGGTATAGTAGTAGTAGTAGTTTATTTAACAATATTGTGTGATGTTGTTTACCATAATGTACAAAGGTATTTCCCAAAACCGGATTGACAAGTCAACGCTCTTTTTGTGCGTAAAAATCAGCCACACAACATGTGAGTTAAATTACATATTAAAATAATGCATTTT
Organism: Athripsodes cinereus; assembly: GCA_947579605.1. Classification (NCBI taxonomy): domain Eukaryota; kingdom Metazoa; phylum Arthropoda; class Insecta; order Trichoptera; family Leptoceridae; genus Athripsodes; species Athripsodes cinereus. Next base: position 6,061,729 of record OX388308.1, on the reverse strand, counting down.
ATTATAATACAGGTACAACAGTTAGAGAAGTTACGTTGCTTTATCATTTCCTGATAGTGGACTTCTGTAGACTTGAACAAGTTAAGATCCACATTTCCATACACCATACTACATACATGCGAAATGTCACGACTCATCTTGAAAGAGAATCCTATGAGCAAGATAGGTCTTATGACTGTTGCATCATCATCTTCATAATAAATTATATGTATATTAGCAACAACTTACTAAATCAAAATAGTAAAATATGATGAATCATCCATATTGGTCAATATTAATATTTAACATAAACCTACCTTCCAATTAATATAGCATATACGAGTAGATAATGGTACAAAATATATGCCTATAATAATATGTAGATTGGTACTATAAGCGTGGTTCAATTAAATATGAATCACGTTGCTGAGTCTCTCAATACGATCGATAAAGGATATTATGTTAAGTGCTGAATTAGATATAGGTAGGATTATATGCAGTTGCATAGTAATGAGTATATTCATAGATAATATTAACATTTTTTGGCATTATTTTAAGGTATTTTTTGGCATTATTTTAAGGTATTTTTTGGCATTATTTTAAGGTATTTTTTGGCATTATTTTAAGGTATTTGCTCCGTGTGGTCCTCGGTAAAGAATGAGTCGTTCACTCTTTTATTTGTGTTTTCAAGGTATTCATCGAAAAACATCACAAATAAGACATTTAATATCTTCAATCCAGCGTTGAGGCCACTTACATCCATTCATGTCTTATTTTTATTGGCACGGAGAGGATGAAGTCTGATTATTATATGCAGTATTATATGCCTACTCCACTTGTTGAATATGAGGTAATATTACAGACAGATTAAAATCTACAATAATGATGCATATTTTTGCTACTTTTTGACAATAGAAATAAATAATCGAACCTAATTTATACAGAATGAAATAGCATCTCAAATTGTTATTCTCCGTGGTGAATACTCGAAAAAATACAATAAATTAGATAAAACGGAATCACAAACTTTCATCTCCCAATTTTGTCCGATAAAAACATACACTAAATAAACTTCATAAACTAGATTTATTATGACATATTTTCATACTTTATTTACATATTATGGCATATAAAATATTTTAAGTATTCATTAGGTAATTATGCATATTTGTATGCATATTTTGAGCTTTTTATGTTGCATATAATCCAGCGTCTTTTTTTATGGTTGATACGATATGGAAAATTACAGAAAATTACAAATCTAAGAGAAGGAAGGTCATCAAGTTTTATCTCGTGTAAGAAAGAAAAATTATCAATTATCACAAAAATGTGTGCTTAATGAACTGTGCATCAGTTTATAATAATAATCATAAGCTATAAAAGAATATTCACAACGATATTAATATAGAACTTACGTGTATTTCGAGACACCAGACACACTAAAAAAAATAATTTATCATCTACATTTAATACATAATTCAGAGAGCTTGCAAGTATTTTTAAACAGTATTTTACACGCATATTGGGAAAAGCTAAAACCTAAATAATATGTTTATTCAATAGCTTGTACCAAAATATTTTTTCACATATTCGTATGAACTTTTATTTGTAAACAATATTAAATTGTATTGCATTGGAAATGCCGATATCATTTGCGTCACCGTGTATACAATTATTATATATGCAATACTTACATATTATAATATACTTATTACTATCAACCAAATTTACAGCACGTGATGTGGTGATATCAAAACAATAAGTATTACCCATTATCATGTGATATGGTTTTCTTGAAATTCTATTGAGAAACAGTTTATTCCATTTTTTTCTTTATGATCGTATAGCGCGTGAATCAAAACATCCGTTTTACGACTTTTCTATCGAAAAGCTGTATTACTTTATTAAGATCAACGCGTAAGCAATGAACTTTCAAGGAAAATATTATACGTAGTGTTTATGTACAACACAGTTAAAGCTTCACTTACTTACATAGAAAATATATCTAATTTGCCAGCTTTCATGCCAGCATGAAGAAAGTATCATAAAAAATGTTTATTTAAAGAAGAATTAAGGTTAAACTACACCCAAATACACAATACATAGCGAACAGCGGGCTTGCGAGATGAAGGTGATGAAAATCGACGACAGGAGGATTCGAATCCAAAGTCTCTCGATTAAAAGTCCGATAATACAACCTCAGGTTAATTATTACGTAATCAGAATACGAATGTATTGATAAAATAATGTTTGTGTGAGTAATTTTTTGTGATTTTTACAATTATTTATAAAATATTGGTTCTCACGGAAGACAGACATTTGAGATTGTGATAGATAGGGATAAATTGTAATCCAAAACATTAGCAAATAGTCACAGTCGAATCAACAAAATCATCGTCCACAGTCATAATGTCAAAAAAATCTTAACCAGATGCAATCGTAATCATTTTGTTATAGATTAAAAACAGGAAAAAATAACCCATCTACAAAAATCTTGACGAATACGCACATGTTAATCTTTTTCAAAAATAATATTTTATACAACTTTTAGATTTCTCTATTACCAAAATACCACATGAATAGTCTGTTTGAGATTACCAGGAAACGTGAATTCCCACAAAGGGTTGACTTTGTTAAACAATACATTGAAAAGACCACTAATCCAATGTTTTGGTAGTTATCTATATTATTATGCACCCTTTTTTGTTATTAGCTATTTACAATTTTTACGACAGAAGTTTGCCAAATGATTACTAAACTAAAAGCCATGATTTAGGAATAATTGAATAATGATCAAAATGCCTAACCGAAATGAAATGTTTTACATAGACAAACTTAATATTAGTCCGCTGCTTTTATTAAAATTATTACTTTATTAATCTTAATTCTATATTTTAGGATAAAGTCAAAGCTGGTTTAATACGCAAATGTTAGAAATCTAGATTAAATCACTTACGGGTTAGGCAAAAATGACTAACCAAAAGTTGTTCCTGTACTTGCATCAAAATTCAATTATTCTTAGTGTTTTTATCAATTAATTGGTTTTTATGTACTTTTTATTATTCATCGGTCTGAAAATCTTGGATGTATATCAGCATTGTTGTTTTGAAGATGAAAATGCATAGATTTATGTATAATTGTAAGAAAAAACATCTCAGGGGAATTTTAAAGTAGATACACTGCTTCTTTGGAAAGAAATTGGCACAATCTGCTGCATTACACCAATGAGAAATCTGTTGGCTATTTTTCACAAGTTTTCAAATTCATTTATTACCATTCTATACGTGTTTGTACTTTCAGTTAACTTACACTTAAATCAACGTATTTTATAAAAGTTTCATACAGCATTCATATTAGTCAGCGTATCCTATGACTAATTTTTATTCAGACTTTTTGAATTCTCATAACTCTAACTAAACCTTTGTTCTTGTCAGCCTCTTTTACGAGTATATTAATAAAAAAATGTTGGAAGTGGAAAAACACGTCGAAACTAAATCATCAACACTCACTCTTTTCTTGGTAGGCAATTAGCACCATTTAATAAATTTATTAAAGTATAGACAAGTAGTATTTACAAACTTTAATTAAATATTTGATGTGACTCAGTTATTAAATGTAAATTTAACACGCGAAACTACCATAAAAGGTTTAGAAAAGACGACATCACTTTGTTTGGTAGTGCCACGGACGGGACTTGAATTAGCAATTATCAAAGTTTACAAAACTTAAAATATTGAATATTAGTTTTATAAATATTAATCGCAATTGAGTTTTGTATTTGTAAATACTTAAACATTATACCTATTACAATGTTATTGCTGTTGAAAAGATCGCGATAATTATGTTTATTGAAAAAATGTGGTTCACCTTTCTTTAAATGCAGTAAGTCCACTGACTACCTTACTTATTTATTTATTTTATTATTCACTGTACATTGGTTACATTATTTCAAATCAATACAAAGTATCATAAAAATATCAGTTATACAAGTCAATGTACAGAGGGCGAGTTTATCGCTAGAATGCGATGCCTTCCAACTACCCTTACAAGAAATACCATGACGGTATGAGTACATGAGAATATCTAGATACTCTCCATACACTTGAACCAACCCCGTATGCTTTGAAGATAAATGTACAGAAAATTAAAAATCATTGAACTCCTGATTGAAAGTTTAACCTCGACCATCGATATTATAATATAGATAAATCACATTTTAAAACTATAGGAAATTATTTGCATGTATCATTTCTACATGAGTCACTGTAAAAAAGTCTTTTACGCCGTTTTTTTTTTTTTTAAAAGATATATCTGGGTTTTGTTATAAACTCAAATACAACCTTATACACCTTTCACACTAAGCTAAAAGCTTGTGCCGTGAAAGGGAAGTTTGCCGGCACCTGGGATCGAACCACGGACCCCTTGTTCTAAAGGCCGATACTCTACCCCCAGGCTACCGACGAACCTTTAATGTGTTAGTTAGGTTTTTTTTTCAATAACAAGAATTTACAAAGATATCACAATAACAAACAACATTGAACACATTAAAATACTCCCTCCATAAGCAACTTAATGCTTGTGTGGAGGGTTGTAAATAAAACGACAATTTGTTTTCAAATAAAATATTATGTGGGTAAATTTTTAATTTAGGAATGCATTTGGGGTGGATGAAGGAATGAAAATAAAAAATTATATAGTTTAACGTAAATATTATTTATTTTATATGTTTTAATGTTAAATACTAAAATAGTCACTTCTTATATTCGTGATCTATTTACTAATTGCAAACTCACTATCTGAATACATTTTTAAATATTTTGTTCTTAAAATTATACAAAAGAAAATAAAATCTAAAAAAATACACAATATTGAGATACATAATATATAACTTTAAAAATAAATAAGTGGTCATGGAAAACGAAAATCTTTCGAGACACATTTTGATTTCGCTGAATCGCATTCAAAAATGCTAAAATTATATTGTATTAAATGGTATTAGGGTTTAGGGTATTACATATGGGTATTAGGGTTCAAACTTCAACTTGGCACATATTTTATTAAATTAATTTGAAATGTGTTCAGCAATATGATAAAATGATAAAAAGGGCAATTGACATAGAAATAGCACCCAGAAGATCAGTGGCTGGGAGGCAGAGCTGCGTTCGGAAGATGCAGGGGACTGGAAAACTTGAAAGATGAGGACCAAGAGAGCTGACCCCAAACAAATGGGATAAAGGCGAGGGTGAAGAAGAAGTTTTCAGTAAAAGAAATGCGTCCAGCGCATAAAAAAATTAAATGAGAAATAAAGTAGGAAAATCAGAAAGGATCAATGGTATAAATCATTGCTGAAGGAAATCAGATTTTACATAAATAAGTATTAGCTCTTTATAAAAACATAAATTGATTTACAATATTTTTTTGTAATGTTAACATTTTCTTTTGTTCATATCAGAAACAATACAAAACGTAATTTATTGAAAATAGAAAAAAATGACAAAGCTACTGACTAGCTTTTTGACACGTGAATCAAAATGAAGTAAGGTACAAATTATTTTTTAATAGAATTTGCCACTAATTATTGTCAGAATATACATAGACATTAATTAGCCCATGTATTTTGGGTATAATTATTTGTATTTTTTTTTCTATTCTCATTGAAATATATATTTTAATACACAATATTATAAAACTACGTCTATAAAAACTTATTTCCCACGATATTAATAGAGTCGACGCGCTTTTGCTTCACCTGCGAACAGAAGAGAAGTTCATCATTAAAATTGTTGTTCACAATATGTTAATAAGACACAATAGAATTTTAATAATTATTGATAGGTTATTTTATAAATATTTTTATAATAATAATAATAATAAATGAGATATGAGATAATAATGAACTTTATTGCACAAAGAAATCAACATAAGAAAATAACAAATAATTTTTGTGCAATGGGCGAGTTTATCGCAGAAGCGCGATATCTTCCAACTAACCTATATTATATTTATTTATTCTTTAATTTACATTGATTACAAGCAATTTTACAAATAATTACATCAAATAAAATCAATATACAGAGGGTGAGTTTATCGCAGAGGGATGATTTCTTACAACAAACCTATTGGTAGGAATTCAAACACCAAACTTTTTTTTTAAATACACACTTTATTAATAATCAACGTGTAAACTGATATTTTATGATACTGTTTCAATTTGTATTATTGTAAACAATGTACAGTGAGGAATAAAATAAATGAAACAGTTGATTTTAGGAATGTGTTGAAACATAGCATTTTTGCATATTCATTTAAAAATATAATACCTAATGAAAGTTAGTTGAATGTAGGTATATGAATTTAATGTGGTAAAAAATGCGTATAAATATGTAATAATAGTGTTGAAATAGTATGCAATTCATTGATGTCAATTGTTACCAACCACAATTACGTCAAATGATAAAGTAACAAAGGATTTCATCAAGCTATGAAATACCTGTGGGGACTAAAGTGTCCTGAAATAATTCATTGACAATTTATACATTAATTACCTCTGGGCACAAAAAATTGCCTGTATGATAATGTGTAAAAGGAAGATCAATAAACTGACATTGCATATACAAATCCGATGACGAATCTAAATAATTATACGAAATAAAGTATTTCCCAAAGCATATGAGTCCATCTAGTCCATCAATTATTATGCTGACAGATAAAAAAAAGATTTAAACATTAGATTAGTAAATGCGTATGTAGGTTCCTATTAATTGGTTTATTTTATAGATATACATACATAAGTAAATAAAATAATAATAATTTTATCAATAAAACTTAAATATGATACATTCTTACATAACAAAATCTTGGTTATAATATTGAAAATATTATATATGCTTGCCTTTGCTTACCACGAGGTCCCGGGTTCGATTCCCAAGCAAGGCAAAATAAAAAAATTACATTTTTAAATTATTCTAGGTTTGGAAGTTACATATTTAAGTGTTTAGTAAATTGTATATGTGTACCGTCGCGCTAGTACCCATGATGCAAGATTCATATCTCAATACGAGATTAGCTCGTTTTATGTGAATTGTTCAATCATCAAAAAAATATTAACATGCTCCCAAGCACTGATATTCATCAGAAAATTAAACGATATTTGATGTTCTATAAACTACAAAAATGGCATATGAAGAATGTTAAAAATGTAGATTTCTTTGTATTAAATTAAAACGATTTTGCAAGTTTCTTATTAGAATCAAATTTCAATAATTACATAATGTAACTACTAGTAAAGTAGTAACTAGTAGATAACATAGGTGAATACAATATTGCCGAATCAAAACATGCAGGGATATGCAGTATACAGAGGGTCAAAAATAAATTATGATGATATTGGTCTATTTCACGAAATAGCCAAACTTTACCCTAGTTTTCAAGTTAGACACTAATTTGAAATGTAGGTACCTACTCGAAATATTTGTGTAACAGAAATCATATTTCTTACACTCTGATGTAACATACATATATTTATTTATTCTTTTTGCACACCGTCATTATATAACAGTGTTAACAAAACAATATAAAATTTAAAATACTAGGACGATATGCAGTGGCGAGATTATCACTATTTGATTATCACTATAGTGATTTCTTCCACGCACCATTGAGTGCAAAGAAAAAAAATCTCAGATGAATCGTTTTGTAAATTATAAACAAACTGCATTCAATGGCGCAGCATGGCTCATTTTCCGCGAAGATAAACGCTGCCACATCACACCCTTGCTAGAAAAGTTGCATTGGTTATGAGTAGATGAATACAAACTGTGCCTTATGGTCTACAAGGCTCTGAATAATATTGCACCTCAGTTATTTTCTTAGCTCTGTTTTCTCAAAATACCTGCAAGTACATAGACCCCAACGCTCCGCAAAAACATCCACCAACATGCTGGACGAGATTAACAGAGCCAACAAGTCCCGCACTGAGAAAAATACTAACGAAATTGCACAATGAATCATTGGTACGTACTATCAGATTAGGACCAGAGATAGTACAAATGATTCATTAGTACGAATATTTTTTTTTTTGGTAAATTTACCAACGATTTGTTTGCGAAAAAAAGCGAACCGTTTGTACTATCTCTGGTCCTAATCTAATAGTACGTACCAATGATTCGTTGTATTTTTCTCAATGTGCTTCTACGACAGCGCTTTAAGTGTCGTGGCACCCACGAATTTGTTGGAAGAGCGATGTCTTCAGTTTGCCCTTGAGACGGATATTCCATCAAACGGCGCAGAACAAATCATTCGACATTCATTCAATCAATTCCAACTTTTTTCACAGACCTGCTATGCCTATTATTAATTCATCTACGAGAATAATAAATGTTTCGCAAATACATAATAGAATAAGATAAAATTGATGGATAAGAACGAAAAACAGACGCCGAGATGACTTTATTTCTAAAATGTTTGTCAAAAAACAAGAAACTTGAAGATAGATTCCTAGAATTTTCAGCAATTTTACAAAATTTACTTTCTATTATTCTGCATCACACAGTTTTCCGTTTTATACAACTTTTGCTGTGTACCTTATTAATACTGTAATACTGTATTTTGTATGATATCACGCGTCCATACGACTTGTCACTAAATAAATAATATTACATATTACGTGATGTAGGTATGTATCTACCTAATTATAACATCAAGAATGTCGTACATATCAGGATTATAAGGATCCGTGATTTATTCCAAGAAATCTTCCGTAACACATACATAATAATTTATATACATTTTTTTTAGTCACGGAAAGAATTTATTTACGTTTCCTGTGATGATACTCCAGTAAAAAATATAATTTTTGAGTGATGACAACACCGTCAAGTATCAATATTATAAAATACTTGGAATAATTTGTAATTTTCAAGATTTGACCATCGCAAGTCCTCCTCTACGCCTAATGGGTGGCATACGTTGCCGTTGAATTTTAAGTGTCTTATACAGTGGTACCTTGACATACGAGTGCCCCAACATACGAGTTTTTTGAGATACGAGCCGTCGAGCGAACGATTTTTTGCTATGAAATACGAGCAAAATTTGAGATACGAGCAATTTAATGTTTAATGACACTTGCCCAACTCATTTCCGTAAGATTCTGAAAGGAAGGAAGGAAGAAACCTCCTTGGACATGTTTTTTTAAACGGCCTACAGGTGAAAGTGAGAAAAGCATGACGAAAAGGGCAAAAACTAGTGAAGAGAAAAGCAGTGACGAAAATTAAGCGAAAGTAACACTTTATAAATCTAGTTGATTTCTTTATATATTCAGAAAAATGACATGTTTTTGTATGACGATGTTTGCACAATGATGATATTTACATTATCTTTTATTATGTTTAAGTACAATATTTGTAATTTATAGATACATTTCTCTTATTCAAAAACACGTAACAAAAATAACTGGGTTACATTTTGGGGGCTGGGACGGATTAATGGCAGTTCAATATTAATTTCAATGGGGAAATTTGCTTTGAGATACGAGTAAAGTTGCGGAACGAATTTAACTCGTGTGTCGAAGTACCACTGTACTTAGTGACGTTTTATGAATGCCTACCATTAATAAGACACTCGAAAATTTACAGGAAATAGTGAGAAACTGATTCTTTACCGGAGACTGCAAGCGATACTAAAAAAAATATTGCACATAAAACTAATTTTAATTTTCTGTATAGGTATTATTTTATTATCAAAAATATTTTCCTTATTTCTTATTCGAATCGAATTTCGAATTAAAAACAAGAGCTTTTGCTATATTTTATTGTAACAAAAACATTCAATATTTTCATTGGCGAGCCATGCAAAGAATACCCGTGTAATACTACTACTACTATACCATCGCGACATATATATATATCACAAGTGAGGTAGCTAGCAGACCAACTGCATGCAACAACCATGTCCTCTTAGTGCCAACAAAAAAAAATTACATTCAAAACGGGTTTCAAACCTAATCGTTGAATTTAAGATGTAAAAGGTAAGATGTACAGGGCTGTTCGTCAATGAAGTTTTCAATAATCTAGGCGTAAAATCTCAGTGATTCAAAAAAATACCTACACAACCCTACCACTCAATAATTTCAGTAAATATTCGCAACATCCTAAAAATACAAAAAATGGTTCATTCAAGATAATTTTATTGAAAATAATAAAAGAGGACAATTTCATGCGATTGATTGTAGGGTAAATTTGAACCAATTTGCAAGGTAGGTACATATCGTTTTGATTTTGGATCCACTCAATAACAAAATATAAAAAAAAAATCAATTCAAATCAACAGCAAATCAAAAATGCCTGTAATATTATTTTAATTGTCGTTAATCTAAGAAAAACTCAATTTGGAATTTCCGAAGCAATTATTAAGTTTTGCCCTTAAGGTTTTGATAAAGTTTGTATAATTACGTGGTAGTAAATCAAAATTAACTATTGGTCTCGAGATAAAGTAGACAGAATCTACTACTTCTATTTACTACGCAATTATTATAGGTATTTGTACCTAATACATTATTAGTACCTACTTACTAATTCAAATTGTATGATTCATACTCCTATATGTATTTATACTTTTTATATCTTTCAACCTTTCTATATCATCACAATATTTACCTAATAGAAGTATTTTTACAGATTGAAACATTTTTAAACCTATTGCATTTACTGTAGGTGTGTACCTTACCTACATACCAGTGACGTACATTCTATACATGCTAAAAGCAACCCATGCCTTACAATGACATTGGATAAAACAGTATCTTATATTTTTATCTTCCCCATCACAAAATTTAGGGATTCAACATTTATATTGGATAACACGAGATAGTTATAATGAATGACTAATACTCATAACAAATTATACTATATACTAGTGATGTAACGAATATTCGCATTCGCATTCGCGAATATTCGCATATTTCAAAGTATTCGCATTCGTATTCGCAAAAAAATATGCGAATGTTTTGGGAATATTTTTTCGGTAATAAAGTATCGGATATTCTGTAATAGTACCGGATACTTACCCGGTACATTGTAGAAAAAGGTACTGCAAGAAATTTTAATGATTGAGCAATATTGTAGAAATCTAAGCAAGTCAATATTCGCTATTCGGCAGTCGGCAACAAATATTCGCATTCGCATTCGCGAATATCCAAAATCACACATTCGTTACATCACTACTATATACCCTTATGCCGTGTCTCAAGTGGGGTAGGGAGAGAGAACGAAATTCCATATTCATAATAACGAAAATATGACCTACTTAATTTATTTTATTATTCACACACTCTGAGTATATTATTTACCATATTATTTACAATTTCAGACCCCATTTTTTTATATTTGGATATTTGGCTATTACTATTCTCATATGATTTTAACTCACATAATAAGTATATTCAGGATATAGGTGACAATATATTGGTAGCAATTTCCAACACTTGTTATTTTGATAAATATGTGATTCTACATAGGTACATTACATATATTGATCTTTATTGCTCATTCCTTCATTGCCACATAAACAGAAAATGAAGAAAAATCTATCAAGTTGAATCTCTTTATAAATTTACAAAAACTCTTAACATGGAATAATGGATCTGAATTATTTATTTTCTATCTGCTTATGTTAAATCCATATTGGCACGGAGAAGACAGCTTGCATGTTTTATATGCAGCTGGTCTGCTGGCTACCCAACTTGTGGGATATGCCGTGATGGTATAGTATAGTATAGTAAATCAATAATCTGTTTGGTAGAGTCAGGTCCCTCTCCCGACACTGAAGGTTGTAAATAAATAATTTACATAGATAAATGTAACTAAGTAGATGTAACTATCTTAATTATATTTAATTGTTTAGGAACCATAGTTCCTGTGACCACAATCATTTCCGCAACATCGCGTATATTGTTCTATCTGTTATCTAAATACATCACATTATGGTCGGGGAAATACAACCCATTGTAATATTTGCAATTTAAGTGTTTTAGGTAAGTAATCTACCTAAAAATAAATAAATCCAGAAAATATCCAACTAGGATCATGTGCTCAGAGCCCAAAAAATACAAATTACTACACCTGATCATTAAAAGCAAGATTCATAGAAGTGTTGGAGGAAGACAGACTCCTCGCTCCATAACATGCAAGAGTGGACCGAAATAAAGAGCATTGAGGAGATGTTACAGACTGCCCATGATAGAGACACATTCTCGTATATGATTGGGGCACCTGACACAACACAAAAAAATAGAAGAATATAACTATTGAAATAATAAACAAGTAAAGTGGTCAGTGGCCTAACAGCAGAGCCTCAAGCCTTTAAACCAATCTCAGGATTGATTCCTGCCCCTGCCTTTACAAGAATATTATTGTTCAATCTGAGTTTTATGAGAAGCTATTTTTCAAATAAGTTTGTATTAGATTATTTATGTAAATTTAACCCACGTAATATCATATTACAAGGTAACCATTTCACCTGCGATCCCCTTAAATCCCTTAAGCCTTAAGCAATAACAATACATAGAATATAGTTAGGCATGATTAGATATAATGTTAATCAACTGTATTTTTATTTCATAGAAATAAAAAAAAAAAAAAATTATGCTAATAAAAATATTTCGTGCATTGTTAATATTTATAAAATCCTCGTAACAAAGACATGCTGTAGTTTTTATATGATATTATGCATTACATTATTAAAAGCTTTCAACATACCTTTCTAAGCTTCATCAAAAGAATGATGGACAATGGAGACAATCTTGTAGTATAGGTACATCCACACTTTTTCTCCACGAAAAAAATGACTAACAAATTTAGATCACGCACAAAAAAAAGAATAGTACTGTCACTTTTGAAAAACAGCGATAAATAGTAAAAAAACCACAATGGTCCCCGAAATGCCGATATATTTGCCTAGGCGAAAAAGGAGCTCAGTGAATATTTTCATAATAATAATAAATAGTTTTGTTTTATTTAGAAATTAGTAATTAACTGAAAAATTGTATTATGCTTGATATAATTTTCCATGCAAAAAATAATGATGTTGACTACAAAATAAACTGACGTACAAGGTACAAGATAATTCGAGAAAAGTTTTAAAAAATTGTTCACTGCTTTAGTGCAAAAGTAGTGAAATTTATTGAATGTTGTGAAAACAAGAACACATATGGGGTGGGCGGTTCTATCCCAGGTGCCGGCAAACTCCTTTTTCATGACACAAGCTATTAGTTTACTGTGAAAGGTGTATTAGGTTGTATTCAGGTTTATAACAAAAACCCAGATACATCTTTTATAAAAAAAGGAATTTTTTCTTTTATTCATTTTCAAAAATTTCCTCGTAGTAAGAAGTTGTTTGAATAAAACATAAATTTAAGCTTGCAGGTTACGAAAAATAAATTAAACACTATTTTTTATAATAACTTCACATTGACTTCAAGAATCGAAATGAATATTACCAAACCACAAAACTATTCATATCTTTTATCGTTCTATATATTGAAGTTCACAAAATTTAACTAATTAAGGAGATTACTAAAATAATTATTCATGTGGGTCGAAAATTATGGAAAAACTTATGTGAACAAATCATTTAACTTTTTATATTGCTAATTTTAAGGCAAAATTTTCTGTGGTTGGACTTTGACGCTTACAGAAGCTAAATAATCGTAAATTCAATCAAAACTATAAAATCTGACTATAAACTATGATGATAGATCATCTACTGTATCATAGTAAAAAGAACAGATTTGTGTGAGACGTAGATTCTGTACGGATGAATATGAAACTTTATTACACTTCCTCATAGAATATGAACCCATTACGCAAACCAGAGACAAAATAACTAACTCACATATCTCTGATTGAGACTTTCGAGGAATAGGTTTTAGGAAACACATCTGAGAACATAATCTCACAATGTACAAAGAGGTCAACGTGGATAAAGTTCTTCGAGGGAGAAGAAAGAAAAAATCATTGTAAACTACGAGTTAGGGTAAGTGGACGTTCCGATGTTTTGGAATTTGGTTAGTGTTTGTTGTGTATAATCAATGGTATATCATTTAAGACATTTATTTACCTTAATATTTTTTTGAAATGGTGAACATTTTTGTATGATACATATTTTAGGTACATAATTATGTATAGTGTAGGAAAAATAAGTATATTTAATGGGAAATAAATATGTATTATCGAAAGGAAAAACTGAGGACTGGAAGTTCAAATGAAAGAAGAATAATCATAAACAATAAAAGCACAGCACACCATGATTTTGTGACATAGGTAACCTTCATTGTATGTCGAGCAAGAGTGAAGAAAACAAGGTGCAAGATGATTTTAAGCATTCTTTGCTATACAAATTTAAAAAACCAATGTATTTCAAATGTTAAATAAATGAAGAATGAGAATTAGTGATATACAAAAGCAAATATCACTGTGAAATAAAAAATGATTTGAGGCATGAGAAAACATTGAACAAAACCAGGTGACAAATCTTCAAAATGACATTATGTGATTTTTTAATGCAAACGGTGCAAGACAACCAAATTTTGCAATGAAAATAGAATAAAATGATAAAACGTTTCATGATAAACCCAACAGTTTTATTACCATTAAATTTTATATCCAAATTTACTTATTGCCATATTTAAATCCTCTATGATCCATATACAAGTGGTGATTTCCAGGAAACTTGATAGCTTTATTACTCCTAGGAGTATTGTCATACTCAAATGGTGGATCAACAGATGAAATATGTTGTTCTAGAAAAACAGATAGGTATTATTTATAATACATTATCGCGTTTACAGTGCGTTCTGGAATATTATTAAATTTCAATAAAGACCCTAAACTCATAAATGAACAATGGTGACACAGATTGGTAGGAAACTTGCAGAGTTAAAGAATTGGATGTTTCTCAAATGGCTTAGTGATCAATAGAAAAAGATGATTCTAGAATGAAAATCTAATAGAAAAAAAGAACACAAAAATATGGGTAGACCTTACACAAGATAATGGCTTGGATATAATGCTATAAAGATCCAAATGGGAGAATTTCATTCAATACTAGACACAGATTGAAGTAAGTAAGATTTTCAGAGTCGCCTAATATTTGAAGATCCTGAGACATCGGTTCATTTACCCATACTTAGTCATATTCAGCTTACCCAATAAGCAAAACACTAAGCATGAGTTGAAAATATAATTTATTCATGTATTTATAAAATATACGGCTTACACCTTTTTACAATGAATTATGCCTATTTCTTTATCATAATAGGTATTATAAACACAAAATTTATCCTTCGGATCTTTTCATGTGGTAAATAAAGAACATACCTAATTATAGTTACTCCAACTTTCAATATTTACAAATAGCATGACCTATTGACGTATTAGCTACATTGTCAGTCATTGTGTGTCCTTATTAGGTTGTGTAGTTTTGATACATCAGGAATATGAACAATTAGACATAACATCATACATTAACCACAAACATTTACAGATCATTAGCGTTGACGGTTGAGTGTTATGAAACGTATCTATCTAAATACGCATGACTGTGTTCTGTGGGTTTTTACCAGTGATACTATATTGTATTTAAAATGGAACGTAATAACCATTACATTTATATTCAATTGCATATTTCATGTAATTGCTTATCACAATTATTTAAATGGAGTCATTTACATGAATCAAATTCTGTTGAATGAAAATGTTTATAAAAATTAATTGCAGCAATCTCATTATGGTGTCCTAAATAACATTTATCCATAATGTTGTTTAATAAAAGAGTCAAAAATAAAACATAAAATGGTTTAAATTTACCAAGGCTTTGATATATACACCATTAGAATTAGTCTAGTAAATGAACTCAACGCGTGTAATCAATATATCTATATATTTCAGGGTTTCTGGTAGTCCCAAAGCTAAGCACACAGCATCATTTCAAATTGAAAAAATATGTGGTATAACAAGAAATTATTGTTTTAAATATGATCTGCGGAAGTTCTTTATAAATCCCAAGCATTAATTCTAATTATTTAAAGTCATTTTACACTCAAACGTAGTAAGTTAAACTCCTCATGTCTGCTCAGGTATATTCAGATTTTAGTATGGATCATCTTATTTGTTAAAAATAAAAATACCTTTGGATCTTCATGTTTCAAATCATTATTTGATCAGATCAGCACTTTTCTTTTATACAAAATTGACATATTTGAAGAATTGATATATTGAAAACAAAATTGTTTTTAGTTTTACTATGATTTATTTGTTAAATAAGTTACCAGGTTTCGACCTATGAGGTCATTCTCAAACTACCTTGGACAATGACCATGACCTCATAGGTCGAAACCTGGGAACTTATTTAACATATAAATCATAGTTAAACTAAAAACAATTTTGTTTTCGTTATATCAAATATAATGGAGTTTTACAAAATTAACGTCTACTCAATCAATATATTTGAAGAAGTTTTTCACAGCCGAAGAAATTTTCAACAATTTATTTTTATACATATGCAATATCAGATTAAATACCTAAAATGAATGACAAATTGCGAATTTTTGTCTTCTTAACACTAAAAAATATTTGTGGAAAGAGTACCTACTATGTATTGCAGCAGTCATATTGCATAATATGATAACAAACTTTAGTTGAGAACTGAACATTATTGGAAAAATGTCTTTTGCCATTTATGGGAATATATTGTTTCTACAACAATGTACAATCAGGTAATGATCTAGTTATTTAGCTGCTCTGGGTAAAAATAATATTTTCCAGCCTTTGTTGTTTCAATTTCCCGAATTTGGTATTGTTGGTAAGTTTTCCAAAGTGATGACCTTTTTTAGGTCTCAGACTCTAAAATTTGATGATTACCCTGACATTCTAAATTTTTATCCCCACTCCTCCTTCCCGTTGCCAAGTTTTCAAAAGGTTACGTTAATTTGAAACATTTCACAATCTCTTTGGTTGTCCTATGTACAATTAACAAAAAAGTTTTGTTATCGATTAAACTATTACGATATGGATTTATTTTTCATGGAAAAATACTGTAAAAGATTAATTATTTCATGCAAAAATCTTATGATTTTCTTACCGGTCGCCGCAGGTGCATCTTGTGCTATGGGTTCTGCAATTGTTCCTTTAATTTTTGTTGGATCATCAACAGTTCCAATGAAAAGGATTTGCTTAGTTTCTTCATTCTGCACGAAGAATACAAAAGGTTTATTTGCAACAAACTCTTCTAAACCATCATCATCTTCACCAAACTTGTTCACCAGTGTAATTGCTAAAATAATTCAAATATACCGTTTCAATAACCAAATATAGCTCATAATTTTTTCTTACACGTTTTGGAATTCAACTTTAATTAAATTATTTTATCTATTTATCTATATCAACATGACATACGTAATTAACTTACAAACTGATAGTCATGATGTGTGACAAACCTGAATTGAATTGAAAATTATTGAATATTTTTTTAACTTCTAACAAATCAATTTTTAAAGAAGACATAATTGACAACATTTGTTTTCAATTTTTTTTTTAAAAACTCAAATATATTTGGAGCAGGTTCGCAACTGATCTTGTATTGTGTAGGTGAAGTATGGATGAAGAAGAATTCTCTACAATTTCTTTCACTGGGAATTTTATCATCAGGTGAGGTGATTCTAAAAGAATAATTAGTTTTTTCTATTTACGAGATCAACTAACCAGTAGCTGCATAGATGGTGCTTCCATATTCGTTCATTTCAATTCCAGCCTTCTGCAGTACATCATTCACAGCCAACTTAGTTTGCAGACCTACCCCTCTGTCCAGCCCAGGCAAAGAGGCAGTATTCTCAAAGATCTCCCTCAGACCCATCTGAAATCATATATATATTTCATAATTTTTAATTAGCCTATTTCTTGTTTGAGGATCATATATGTAGCATGCGCTTCATAAATGATACAATGATGATACACATACACTGATGCACATAACTATGAAATGTAAATTGCAACACAAAACGAGAACAACCTTTAATGGTGTTATTATCCATTGATGACACAAGTGTAGCGCACGTCATAATTTGACTTTAATGGTGATAGTAAATATTGCAAAATGTCGGAAATGTATATAAAAAGAGAATGATTACATACTGCTCACTAATACCTGAATAAAAGTGGCAATAGCTGTTGATTTATCAATTTTACAAACTACTCACAGAAAGAGCAACTTCAAAATTCTAAGGACACACTATCACCAAACTTTAACATGTATCAAACTCCCCAAAACAAAAGAATATCAATTATAATAGATAGTATTATATCTAATAAACCATTCCAGAAATAAATATTTTTACTATTTACTGTGTATAAAACATGAGAGAATAATTTAATTTAAAGACTTAAAGTTCGTAAAATGTTAATGAGTAATAAATAGCGACTGATCAGAGGCCTGAGTCAAAACACATTTTAGAGTTACATTTTCATGTTCATGTATGTGTATTTCAATATAGACAACGTTGCACCAAAGTGAAAACTATTGTGTATCTTAGCAAAGAAATTGACACTGACACAAATTGAAGTGGACACAATTTTTTTTTTTTTTTAAGTTATAAACCCAAATACAACCTTATTCACCTTTCACAGTAAGCTTCTAAAAGCTTGTGTCGTGAAAGGGGAGTTTGCCGGTACCTGGTATCGAACCACGGACCCCTTGTTCACGAGGCCGAGACTCTACCTCCAGGCTACCGACTAACTGATGTTGTTTGTGTGTTGATGACAGTTTGTGTCCCAAACCTCACACAGACACAAACTATTGTAAGAGTTATGACACTGTGATTGCAATCCATGTATGGATTACTTTACGACTAATATTTCAGTCGCCACAACCGTATTTGATTGTATGGGTTGTCTTAGTAATCTCAGAAAATAAGAAAAGAATAATAATGAAGTAAATAAAATAGCTTACACTCTTTAATATAGGCACAAGGTGAGCTTCAAACTCAAACTTGAATTTAGGAAGAGTAACAGCCACATTCTCTAATGTCATTTTTGACATTTCTCTCTGTATCATACCAGCTGTGGAACGGATAATCAAATCATGCAAACCCTGAATGCTGTTGGGTAAAATGATTACCATGGACAATTTGTCACCCTAAAACATATGCCATAAATATTATTAATATTTCTACATTTCTAGTATGACTAAATATGACTGATCTTTTGGAAGAAGTGAGAGAGGCATCCCAATGGTTACGAATTGACTCTATCTCATTACTTTCGGTCTCCATGGACGTTGACCAATTTCACCATTCTCACTGTCACATTGTACGCGTTGGGATGCCTTTCTCGCTATAATATTTTACACATGTTGGATAAATATGGTTCTCCAATTGAGATGTCTCATTGGTTTTATCATCTGCACATTGTGCCCAAATATAAACTTCATAAAAGTATTTGTTAAGTATGGATTTCTTCCATAATTTGATTAATTAATGATAAATTGTTGAATTTAATTTCATTTAAAAATATATATATTTTAGCACATAAAAATAATATTTTAATTACTCAAATAAAAACCATTAATGTATCAAAAACTACTGATGTTAAAATATTACTTTACAAATAACAAATTATCCAATTTTGTATAAATTGATACAAATGTTTCTTTCTACTATAGATAAAAAAAAACATTATCAATCACAACTATCCAATTTTCTATTCTCATCTCCTTTGCTTCCACATATTATCTCTATCTTCATCGGCTCAATCCCTATTGCAATCCTCTACCCACCACTGAATGCTTTCCTACATTTATATACCTACCTAGGCTTATATACCTTCCTATATACCATCATGGCATATCTCTCATGTGGGGTATTCAGCGAACTTACTGCATGTAATGTACATACAGCTCGTCTTCTTAATTCCATAAAAAATAAGCCATTCAAGTAGCTTATTATTTTATCAATAATGAATTTATCCTCTTTACTTAATTTTTAAACTGGTACTTTTTCTTTATCTTTTGTGCATTCATTCAATATAAAAAATAATTATTGCTGAATCTACAACTAACTGTCATTTCAAAATGTGTCATAAAATTGAGATTTGAAATTATTTAAAGTAAAAAAAAATAGCATGGCCTCCATCAGTAACCAGCTACATTTACAAATTATGATACATATTCATTTTAATATCTAGATGACATGGTCAAGAGCTATTATCATATTTATATCCTCAAAGATTGCTATCTTGCTTTTCTCATTTTGGTTCACTTTCCAGAAAGCCATCCACAAATTCAAATATGAATCAGAAATTTAGTATGTAGGTAAAAAGCCCCATCAATCAAATGTAAAAAAACAATACTTTGTAAGGCATCTTAAGCAACTTGGCCTCCAAACTCTTTGAGTAGTAGTAATAAAACTTCTCAGTTTGTGTCATCATAGGGACGGATACACTCTTGGCTCCTGTCAAGTAGAAAGAATCACGCTTGGTATCATTGATCTGGAACTGCATTTCCCATGTTCCATTGAAGTAAAGTGTGTTAATAAGAAGAATCACTGCATCTTTCAGATCATCTAAAATAAAATATAAATTGTAAGTCTACAACAAACACATCCATATTGATGCAATACCATTCTTTGTTGAAAACTTACGAATATTATAAGCCGATGGAGATTTCTGAAAATGACTTAGGTATTTATAAAATGTTTTATCTCCTCACACTGCGTTCCTATGTGAATCAAGACACAAAATAGAATGTCAATATCTTTGGATACTTCTTACGCCTCTTCACCACTCACAGATCTCAAATTATCTTGCTCCCTATCTTTTACATATACATATTTGTATCATTCTTCCATGATTCATAAGTTCACCTATTTACTCACATTCATTCATTTACAATTTTAAGGTCTCTATAGCGAATTTATAAGAAAAATGAGGTAAAAAGATACCACTAAAGCAATTTGTAATATCTATAGTTTTATCTACAGTATTATGGTATCAATGGACCTAATGAAGCTAATGGACCAGCTACCTTAATATCTGAATTGAAGATGTTACATGTTTAATATGTGATGTTTTACAAATCTCTGGCTTTCATGGGGTGGTCTATAGCTTTCAGAATAGATTGAAAAACCTTTTTGTAGTAGCTTTGTGTCAATGTTTCACTTTTGAACCAACACAAAAACAATATACAAGTACCTATAATATAACAATATTATGCGCCTGATTACATTTTTCTCTGTGGGACAAAGATTATCATAACGTTATGTTGTTAAAAATACTGAAGACTCAAAACGAGTTTCAATGCTAATGATGATACTTGATGTTTATACTACTACTAAGTATACAAACAGATACAGGGAATATCAGCTTTAATGACGTACCAGCCATAAGCTATGAAAACAAGTTTTACACTGACCTGAGTGATAATGCCCCATAGTGACACAAGTAAGAACATACCTAATATGAAGACAAATAACTGCTGTTTTCTTTCATACATGTCACACATGAGAATCACATAGATTTGATCTTTCAAACTAATTGAAGGTAAATAATATGTAAGTATTATTTCAAAAAACAAACAAGCCAATACAATTAATCCTGAAAAAGGGTAAAAAAAGGGTTTACTACATTTTAATTTTAATTCACAGCGTTGAATTTAAATTTAAATGTAAGGTCTATGACCAGGTATTACAGAGCACAACAAATCAAACTTTTATTGCAAGTGAGATCAGATACCAAAGATTAGCATGGATTGGCAAAGTCATCAGATCCGAAGAAAAAATATTGTCTTAATGTATTCTGCAGGGTAAACCTGAGAGTGGAAGACTATTAGACAGATCATAGCAATGGGTATTGGATAACATTAACCGAGGATTAGAGGAACTAAATGCTGAAGGAGACTGACAATCTAAAGTTGAAGATAGAAAGGTTTAGAAATCTATTGTGTGGGGGGACAAAGCCCTACAAGGGCTGTTAGGCCATCAGAAGTAAAAAAAGTAAGTTAACAGCATTTAGCACAAATTAATTATTTTATGAAGTCAATACTTCAAAATCAGTGATCAAAAGTTGGGTTGGGCTACAATTTAATATGCACATAAAAATTAGGTGTGAATAATGGAGATACTACTTAGTTGCATTGATTTGTTTCAATTGGATGGATGAATATTTGGTAAGGATATGCTAGGTACCTTCGTTAACGATCCTCTCAATGTTCCCCCGAGTCACTTCTTTGACCCAATTGTTTGCCTCATCAGCTGTTTGCTTTGGTTTATTGACATCAATCTTAGTCAATTTTGTTTTATAGGAATCTTCCACAATGGCACCGAATTTTTGTGTGGGATTGATATTAGCATCTATGAACATACGATTACCAAAGTCCAGGATGTAATCCATTGATTCAGGAGTCTATAAAAAGAATAACAGTAACATCAGTAGTGCATCTAACTATTTCATTATAAAAGGAGCAGAGAAGCTGATTTTCAGAGAGTTATGGAAATTGAAATAGGATACATCAGTGTACAACATCAGTGAAATAGAATACATCAGTGAAAAAATAAATTATAAGAGAAAAAATACATGAAGTATTTTGAATTCCTTTTAACATTATGAATTTTCAGAGTGCTGAATACACTATTGAACACCTAGAGATGTAAGTTTTTATCGGAAATAGATATTATCAATCAAGTGTTAGACAAGTAAAATAAATATCATCCAACAAGAACAGTAGCATTTAGAAAAACTGACATATGTACTTGTCAACAGCAACAGGGAATGGATGATGAAATAATAACAAAGAAAAAATATTTATATGAAAGAAAGGGTCAAAAAGTACAGACCTCCAAGAACGTGACTTGAAAACATGGATCAAATTCTCTTAAGAGAATTTAGCATGCATATATGAGAAATTGCATGAATGTGGGGTAAACAAAAAAGCATATAAGTATAGTTATTTATTTATTTATTTATTTAATTCAATACACAACTTATATTTCGATACATTTATATTGATATTTTATTATAGTTAACAATAAACACTTCGTATTCCCCAAACAGCAATGAAATGCTGGTATGAGGGGAGGATGTTATTCTAAAACTCAAGCACAAAATGTCTTCTCACAAAAATTAGTTCAATATGGCTTTCCGTTCTATCTGCCTACCCCACTTGATGTATGAGTGAGGGTGTAGTTATAGAACATGCTTATCAATAAAATAAAAATCATTCAATAGGGCATAATTATATACCTAAGTACATTTTACTATACTGGTTGGGTAAATCCAACACGGATATCAACTTAAACTGAGATCTGTGTATTATGTTATGCAACAATGTTTCAACAACCTTGACCTTAGATTCAAGGGCGTGCCCAGGATTCTCTGAAAAGGAGGAGGAAGGGGCAGCAATTTAAAATAATGCAAATTTTTCATACATTTACCACGATCAATACTATTTATTTTACTTTCCAAATATGTAGTTTCGCCCATGCTGAGATAATCAATATTTTATTTATTCTTTACTGTACATTGATAACAAACAATTACATAAAGGGTAAATATTCAAGTTAGATACAATCAATATACAGAGGGCGAGTTTATCGCAAAGGCGCGATCTTTTCCAACTAACCCTAATATTTATAATTAATTATTTTCTATTATATCAACGCCAGTTGAAAATATAACAGAGAATTACATAATTTTTAGTCTTAGATAATCTATTATTTTAGCAATGCAAGAATATTATTTGTATGTTTGAATTATGGCACAAACTTTTTTCGTTCTTTTGGCTTGATACATTATTGCGTAACACACTGGATCTATAAAAATAATACGATTTTCCTCGGTAAAATAATACGTGATGTGAATTTAAAAGAATTGACAAAGAATATAAAAAATTAACTGATAATACAATATTATTTAAATAAGCCACCTGTATCGCAAATACCCTATCATCAACGAAACAAGGAAATTGAAATTAGGCATTTCATATACATGTATTTAAATAACAACACATAAATATTTCACACGTAGCGAATACATTCATAGAAAAATATTATTCATCTACAGATCTACACATTGTCGAAAATAATAAATAGACTACGATCTATTTGATCTATTATTAAAAAATAAACATTTTCCGGTGGCACAATAGGTAATAGCGTCAATAACACCGACGTGAAAAATTATTTATGACAGCATTGAAAATAAATAGTTAGGTAATTCCACATGCATGTAGTTTTTATTTCAACGTTAAACGTAGTTTTCGCGATTTGCTCGATTATTTACACCTACGTAAGTGATTATATTAATAATATTAACGTAGGTACCTACCATGGGTAAAATGCACTTAAACCAGCCTAAGCCTTTCCTGTCTCCTTATAAAGGTAGTCCACATAATCTGTTGGTTACGCAGATGAAGAATATATTGGTAATATACCTATACATATTATATATCGTAATATATATTTTGTCCATCGTCAAATTTAATATTCTTAATTTACGAATTTCGTTCGTGGGTAAAGATACGCTAAAATACAATTCTTGTCTCCTGATAATCTCTACCGTACACTTTTCAATTACTTTTGAGTGTCCTGTAAAATGCAGGTATTTTTAAAAAAAAACATCACTTGTAAGACGTGCAACATTTCGATTCGGCGACGAGGTATGCCACCCAATCTGAATGTACCTATTATTTTTATAAGCATGGAGAAGAAGAACTGCATGTTTTACATTAAGTGAAGTTAGTCTACTGACCAAGTGGTAAAGTGGAATGAAAAATGTTTGGTAATACGTGTTATAAAATGCATAGTCACCAGACTGTACCTACTCTCAATAAACATTCGAGATTTGAATCTAATATACCTATCTACATCATATATCTATAATATACCTACATCACCCGCATAATATGATGGTAAAAACCCAACGTTTCATTACCAGTTATGAATATTTCTAACACGTCGGTATTTTCATAATAATAATCTTGTTATGATACATTTAATTATTATTATTTATTATTGTGTGTCTATTATTGAGTTTGTTCCTTTGAGTCTACTATCGCCCTCTGTTTATGAATTTACTTCTTTATAAAATTATTTGTAATCAATACATTCACATTAAGAAAGAATAAACAAATAAATTAATTAATTGTTGAAGGGTGTTTGTGTTCACACTGTGAAAATTCGTATGAAGTGGGCGAAAACGTTAGAGTTTAAATAAATATAGTGAAAATATAACAGTGTTTTAATTATTTATAAATTATTAAATAAATAAATAGTTATAATATGAGTTTTATAATGAAAAACTAAACACTGTTTAATTTTCATGTATGACTATTTAGTCAATTAATATAGACTAAATTCTAATTGCCGAGCGCCGAAGATGCCACAAGGCGAAAGTAATTTGAATTTTCACAACGTTAACGCACCTACTTTAAATTTAATAAATAGTTATAATATTATTTATCATGGATGTCAGTTTCAATACACATCAATATTATAGGTACTTCTTTATCTAGAAAAAATTAGAAGCTTAAGATAATATTTTAAAGCCAAGAACTCGGGTCTAAATCTTGCCGTTACTAAATTACCTACTCCACGTTCACAACCCAAGCACATTGCTTACTTAGAAGATATTTAGAGTAGATAAATTTAGTTTTAATACAACCAATGCAATAACCAAGTTCACCTTTTTGGAAAAAAAACATTTTTTTTTATTTAATGAAAATAGTACATTGAATAAGAAATATAAACATCTTATGATAATGAGTCACGCCAAATCTAAAAGATTTGTCGGCGTGTTCTCTTATAACATACTTTATACATATATTAACCTAATACGACATTAACCTAAATACAAAAATAATTATTAGTTATATATAAATCCACACTTTATTAACCATTCCTTGACTAATTTTTTTGCAATATTTTTACTCTTGCATTTCTTAATAGATACCGGCATCATATTAAGTATTTTTGGCACGTTATATTCAAATGTTCTTTTTCCGTATTTATTATTGAATTTAGGGACTACATATGCTTCATTAATATCAAGTAATATCCTGTTTTTTAAGAGGAATCTGGGTGGGAAATGAACCCAAATACACCACAAACAGCTCCACATTAAGCAATATACTTGTGTCTTCAAGATCGGAATCGAACTCAGAATTTCTCGTGACTCTTCCATCAAGGTGACGATCACTTCAAACTAATCAATCAAAAGTCTCAAGATTTGAAGTTTATTTCTTTACCATTTTTGCACACAATATACCTAGTAGGTATATAAAATAAATTATATCCAGTGAAGAGATTATCACTATGCAGTGATTTCTTCCAATTATCCAGGAGTTGCCAGGATAACGCTACTTTTATCAGTATGTCTAATACGTATTAAATAGGTAGGTATGTAGTATGTTGTAGCTAAATTAGTATAATGTGTGTGTACATAATATGTATGTATACATAATATATGGTGTGTGGTTTTTCCTTTTTAATTGAGTAATAAACAAACGAGTGTTAAACTTATGCATGTACCTACCTAAGGAATGAATGCTCGCGAAAATATTTCAATTTGTTTACATGTATGTTTATAGATGCATATAGGTATACCTACAATAAACAAGGAAACCAATATACAAATGTGTCTGTTATATTTATGCAAGCTGTCCTCTTCGTGCCAATATAAAATCAAGACATTCAGGATGGGTGGCAAACCTCATCGCTGAATTTAAGATGTACAATGTCTTAATTTTTTCGAACACCTGCCTTTTACAGGACACTCGAAAACTTACAGAGAAGAGTGGGAGACCAATTCTTTACCGGGTGCTCCACGGGATTTTGGATTTTCGGGAGCTTGCATGTTTCTTACATGCAGCTGGTCTGCTGGCTACCCCACTTGTGGGATATGCCGTGATGGTATAGTAGTAGTATATTTATTGCCTACACCATCACAGTAATTGGAATAGCCACATTATGAAATAAAAAAGAAGACATTCAGAATGGATGGCGTCTTATTCGTGATTAGTGTTACAAATATCTACCTTCTACAGGACACTTGTGAACAATGAAAATGTGTAATGAAAATCCTTTCTTTTTGGGAATTACACCAAGCAAGAATAATGTGAAAATGGTATTTGATATTTTTTTCTTCATGCCATGGTTAGGGAATTTGCAAATCGTAAGGATTTTTTGATAAATGGTGTCAGATATATAACTTTGAGCGAATCCGTATTTAAATCTAGCTAAAACTCGACTTTCTTATGGTTCCTAGCAATGAATTTATCTCAATTAAATTAATTAATTAAATCAAAATAATTTGTCTAAATTAAATTTTCGAATATCCTGTAAATGGCAGACAGGAATAAGAAATATATGACATTCATTTCAGAGATGAGGTATGCCACCAATCCTGAGTTTTTCATCGGGACGAAATGAAACACAAGCATATTTAAATAAAGTTGTCTGCTGGCTACCCCAGTTGTGGGATATACCTACAGAGATGGTATAGATACATAAAACTCAAAAATGTAATTGCGAACTGGATATTATATTACCTGTTACAAAATATGATTACAATTAGAGACGTATTTATCAGTAAAAATAATCATAAAAATTATAGTACACAGTATAGTGATGTAACGAATGTGTGATTTTGGATATTCGCGAATGCGAATAGCGATTTTTCAAACATTCGCATATTTTTTTGCGAATATTCGTTACATCACTAGTACACAGCGTACTTCCTAACTTACTCTACAGTGTAAAATACATTATACCTAACATAATTATTATGTAGACCTTTATACTTGTATAGTTAGGTAGTTAATTTATTCTAAACCTAGAATCAAAATAATTTAACCATTGTGGTGTGACTGTGACTAATATTTCATGGTCAGGATTTATAACAAAACAAATTTAAATCGATAAATAACATTTTAATCTCGTCACTGGTGATAATCACCTACAATTTTAATATACATAATATTTATATAAGCACTAAATAAAGACACTTACATAATATGTGCGGAAATGTAAGAGGAAGGAAGATAGAATTGATTGAAAATATCTAATGTGCGTAGTACACATTGAGGAGATTATGGAATGACGGTTGAGAGTGTGTAAAGACAATCTACAACACAGGTTGATTGGAAGAGAATAGCAAGTTATAAATGAAAAACGTTGGTCAAGCATAGAAAAAAAAAGGTTTTACGCAGCAGTCGATCGACAACTACCTCAAGACGAAACTACCTAATGTATTCGTATTATTCTATTATTAGTACGCAGTACTTCTATATATGAAAAAAATATATCAAAAAGGTCGAGGCACGGGATTTTCCGACACTTGCGCTTTCAGACATAATATACACTTTCTTCCTCGTCTATTCACCGTACATTTATTCTATAATTTAAAATTATTTTCATTTTATTTTACACATAGGTACCTACCTACTCTACATTAGCGATGCACAAACCGCAGCCCGCTAGCGAATGATATAATAAAAAAAATGTCAATACCACCGATAATCGGATATTCGATAAAAGTACCTACTTAATAATTCGAGTAAATATTTCATTAATTGTATCGGCATTTACTTTGTAACACTTCATTTTAAATTATCAAATAAAATAAAATAAATATTTATTATTTTTGTTTCGTGTTACTGTTGAGTAAGACTAACGCACGACCGGTTTCGCGGACTCCGAGTTCGCATCATCAGGTGCTGATCTATACTGCATAGATCAGCACCTGATGATGCGAACTCGGAGTCCGCGAAACCGGTCGTGCGTTAGTCTTACTCAACAGTAACACGAAACAAAAATAATAAATATTTATTTTATTTTATTTGATAATTTACGAGTAAATATTCTTTAAGGAAACTGAGATTTTGAAATATTTTAAATTCCTATACCATTTTGAATATTCGGTGACGGGGGCTAGGAATTTTAATGTGTGAGCATTTCTAGAAATTTTAATTATTAGTGTTAATTTTCTTATAGCGGCCCGTCCTTGTCTCAATCTTCCCGAGTGGCCCCTGTTCCTTATAAGTCTGTGCATCCCTGCTCTACATACTCACAGCATTCATCTAACATTCAATCATTTTTCTTATTTCTTCATTCCTCACCGTTTCAAATTATCTCTCAACATTTTATCTATCATTCTTTTCAACGATTATAATAATTCCCCTATGCTATACTATTTTTTCTAAGAACCAGTGTTAATCTCAAACAACCTCACAGTAAGATCCATAAAATATACAAAACATGAACAATATACAATTACGCTACAGAGTAGATATACCTACCTAATACAGTACACAAATACACGAATGAGTTACACCACAAATATTATAATCTTGTAGTACTTATCGTATATGCATGTGCATCAAATAATGAATAAGGAAGTTGAAAATTTTACATATTATGTATTTACATAACATCATTCATTGTCCCCTCATATTTATTTTATGTTTAGTTATTCAAACTAAATAAGAAACAGTAGGTATTCTTAAACACATCATAACTGTATAAAATAAACACTCTTATACGCAAGTGTTATTCGTGTACCTACTAAACTAAAAGAAAATCGCAAACATTCCGAGTTTTAGCAAAGTTGTAAGACTGTGAAATCTATTATTTAGAGACTTGGACAATCTACTGACAAAAAACTTTCTTTTGTCATTAATATTTTTGTATAAGTAACTAGGTGTGATATATTTTCAAACACACCGCATTTTTATACAATTTAATATATACCTACCTTCATTAAAAATAATATGCACCATCCCATGAACACAAACACAATTAAAATTATCTCGAATATTTATAAAGGTACCGGGCTTCTAACTTTTATCAATCAACGGCGTTTGCAATTTAACCCCTGATTTACTGGAACTGGGATATTCAGTATCATTTTTAAATATTGGCTAGCAAAACATAAAAAAATATATGTTTCCTAAATACACCGCGGGATTTTAATTTTACCATTTAACATTTTATTCATGTTAGTTAATTTTTCATCTATACATCAAAGTATTCAACTTTTGTAATTATTATACAAACAATGGCCCCAAACACTTACCTTGAGAAACTCCCGAATCGCCACCATCTTTGCTGTGTTTTGTGTACTGTTAAGCGGTGTGTTGAGTACATGTTGGATTTCAGTCTTGGTCTGCTTCTGTGCAGCCTCATATAGGATAGATAACGCGAATCTGATGCTCAAAGGAGACACTAATACATTATCGGATTTGGGACTTGTCAGTTTCTGTCAACAGAGAAATAAACATAAGTCATATTATACAGATTTGATTTGAAATATATAATCTATCCTTATTTCGCCCTTTTTTCACTCCTGTCGGAGGCAGAGAGTTATGTCATTTCATGGCTTAAATTTATTCTGTTGATATACCTATACCTGTCTATTGCGGATTTTATTACTGTGAAATTTTGAATATGGAACCTGTGACCAAAAAAGAAAATTTTGTTTCAGTATTGAAATAATTATTAATGTATTAGCTTTTACCTGAAAAAGTTCCCAATCAAATTTTTCATAATCTTGTTGGAAAGCAGCTCCATATTGTAAAGGAAAGATGTCTTGTAAATTTGTGGGTGGATTGGTGCTAGGCTGGACAATATTTGATCTATATTGGCTATTGGTTACTCCAACACTAAGGGTCAAACCTGGAGAATAAAAAAATAAAAGTCACATAACAAGCTTTCTCCATGTATGAATAAATTATACAAACGTATTTCAATAACTCTTAAAATTTCATAAACTTTAAATGCCTGAAATGTTTCGGATACCTAAGCAAAACATCGGTTAATAACCATTAGGTTAACATAATTTGGAAACGTCTAACGAAGATTTCTTTGGATTTGTATTTATTAAACGATTTGGAACAATTTGTTACCATTTATTAGTAGAAAATTAAACAATGACAGGATTGAGGATATGTTTACAAAATTCGTGATACTTAAAAACAAATGCAATTTATTACATAAGTAATTATATGCTTATATTATCTATGAACAACGTACGGTTCAAACACTAAAAAAACGTTTTGAATGTTTAGATCTAACTCAATAAATTCATAAAAAAGTATCGTTAAAACAATAGACCTGTATTATAAAAACAGTTCCCGGATTTGATTGGATGAACATGAAATAAATTATGGATAAGTCTTAATCGAATTACCAATTACAATGTAATGTAACGATCATCTTATAGTAATAAGCTGATTATCTGATAAATCCATTATTGTTTTTCATGATCACGATCTTTAGTTTTCCTGTTAAGGTTAGGTATTTATTCGCAAGGCACCGGCAGAAATGATGATCCAATGTTCAATAAATTATTGCACATTTGTATACATATTTATAGACAAATTATTGCACATTTGTGGACATATTTATGGACAAATAATAAAATGATAATATTCTTTACAAAATTGTATACTCGTTTGCAAGTGATTTAGGAAATAAAATGTTTCAATGTTTTGGAAAAGAACTCAAGAAATGAATAGATTTCATATAGGTACATAATAATAAAAATATTTTAAGTGTACATACCTACCTCAATTTGGTAAGAAATTGGTTAGAATAAATTGCCACTTAATAATAAATTTGCCGTTTGCACAATCATTTATATATTTATTGATCAAAAACGCATTTTTTTATTAATTTAACAGTCGAAATATAGTATGGACAAATCAGAAAATAAATTTCATAGGTATTGATAAATATGTTCTATAAATAATTGGATGAAAAATGCAATAAAATTTATCCTTAATCAATTTAATAATCCTGTACTTACATAAAATGTAAATCCAATGCTACTATAATACTATGTAATCAAAATAATTTCATTTTGTGATTCATGAATAGGTAATAATTATTCCTGTTGTAGACATATGTAATTGAATCATTCCAGCTTAACTCACGCCTTGATCTTGTATATTCAATGAGATGATAATAATAATAATAACAAATAATTATAGTATGTACCTATAGATATATTCACGTAGCAGTAAATAAGTAATAGGTAATACATGTATGCACATATAAACCTGCTCATAATACATCTCCTAGGTATTTACTAATTGAACAAATATACACATTAATATATTTGATACCAAGATGCATATTTTTATACCAAGATAACATCAGATATGTTAGGTACAGTATAATGATTTTGTACAATTCTTATTATTGCAGAACTGTTAAGTCTTTACATTGGATAATTTTGAAGAATCCCGCCTTTGTGATAAACTCGTCCACTGTAGGTATATGTTAAATGTGAATGTATGTAAGTATACCCGGTAAAGAATATAAAAATAAACATTATGTATGTGTGCAACGATTGTATTTCCAAACTGCACAGTAAAAAAACTTATAATGTATAATACCTATATATTAAATCATCGGCAAAAAACAAGGGGCATCCCTGACAATGATTTATCTGGAAAACTTATAATGTATAATACCTATATATTAAATCATCGGCAAAAAACAAGGGGCATCCCTGACAATGATTTATCTGGAAAACTTATAATGTATAATACCTATATATTAAATCATCGGCAAAAAACAAGGGGCATCCCTGACAATGATTTATCTGGAAAACTTATAATGTATAATACCTATATATTAAATCATCGGCAAAAAACAAGGGGCATCCCTGACAATGATTTACCTGGAAAACACTACTAAAGTTTATCCGGAAACAAATTAATCTTGCCCTTCGAGATTTTATAAAAAAAAACATTTTTACAGTCAATACAAATTATATATGTACTTCGATTAAAAATACATTTAAATAATTTAAAAGAACACATTTAATAAAATAAAAGAACATAAGTACAATTTTTGGTAATCCGTTTCTAAGAATCATAAGAACTTTATCAATAAACATACATAATTATACTGTTTCAGTACTCTTGAGAATGCCCATTGAAGTGGGCGAAAACGTTAGAGTTTAAATAAATATAGTGAAAATATAACAGTGTTTTAATTATTTATAAATTATTAATAAACATACAAATTTTTATTCATATAACTCAGCATCCGTCCCCTAACCCCTTCCTATAGTTCCCGGTCCCTTTGGAGTGTTAGGTGTGTGGATTGTAGATTTTTTTTCATTTTAATTTATGTAGAGATTTTATTTATTGTTTGTGTTTATTGTGTCTAGTGTTAATGTGACGTGGTTAGTAGATGAGAGAAATCACTATAAAGTGATAATCTCGCCACTGCATATCATCACATTTTTTCTTATGTAAACTGATTTGTTGTTTTTGTTATGTGAATGATGATGTGCAAGAAGAATAAAGTAAATAATTAAATAATAATTTTTGGTACCTAATTGACAAAACATATTTATGGCGAATGTTGATATTTTTGAAGATATAATCTATTCTATTCTTCTTAAGGCCACTAACTCGTTTGTAGGATCAAATAAATATCAAGATCTTCTGGCTAATGTTTGTACATACTATTAAAAATTTAACCTACATATATATTATATTATAATTATAAACAGTATAAACACACTAAGTAATACCAAATAATTCGTATTAACAGTGACTAGCTCGTATCACAGATAAATTGAATAAATTGACGAAATGCTGTTCGGAGCCATTTACACTCTGATCAGCATTGATTTTGAAATAAATTTTACCAATTATTGTTCTCTGACGTCTCTCTGAAAAATTCTATGCTTTTGATATGTACATGTACTAATTGTTATTTTGACTGACGATTCCAAGTGTCCGGTTGGACCTAGGGATGATAAACAAATAAATAAATAAATAAAAAATAAATAATATAATTATTATAGTATAGGTATTTATTTGTAAGCAAGTGTACTTAAATTAAAAATAATAAATAATTAGTAAATAATAACCAACAATATCAAATGTTGTGTTAATCAAAAGTTGACCCGGGAGAGTTATCTGAATGCCTATATTGTGTTATTCTTATAATACTTACTCATAATTATGTAGGTGTATAGGTACTGGAACGTTCATACTAAAACGTAGTCAATGGAATATTAATTACTCTAACCAAAATCGCTGTCACGTAATTTCTTAGTTTCAACAATATACGGGAACTAGACCTTTTTACAGTTAATTTATAAAATTTTACAATTTATATAGTTTTCATTATTATTTTATTATTTCAGAGTCTTGTTGTTTTTTACGATAAACAAAGAGAATCTTATCTTGCAGCATATAAACAAATTAAGACTATGTACATCTTACCAATACTGTATAGTGATTTAAAATAATGGAACATACAATATTAAATTACAAATAGTAAAAGAATTTGCAAGATTAAAAATACTGATTATTTTTTTTTTATTTATTTATTTCAATCAATATACGGCAATTGCCTTTTACAATACATATATAATAAACATAAAACATTTTGCAATCATCAATACAAAATAATTATAACCGGTATATACCTATAAATAATATACTTCAAACAATATAAGTAACATTATACCCAGAACAAATAAAGTTCGAGATGGTTTCTTGTACTCTGCTGTTATGATTTAACAGTTTGCCTGACCAATTGAAGAAATGTAAAAATCCTAAGGAGTTTGGAAAGAGGATTCATGAGTTAGTAATGACTTCTCAATGTTTGTGATAGTGTTTTGTGTTTTTTGTTTTCAATAGTGTTGCTGTTCTGTGATTCTTTGCTCTGGTGTCTTATATTTTACTATAATATCAAATAATTTTAATTTATGAATTGTTTTACCAGATTTGTAATACTGCACGCCTCTGACACCAGCAACCTTAGTTGCTGTTTTTGAGGTATTGTTTATAATTGAATAAATTGAAATAATCAGGAGAGAAACTCCCATACCTTATTCCATACCTACCTACCTTTGAAACGTCAAGTTAATAGGTATTCTTGAAAATATACTAACACTTGATAATGCAACTGAGAGACATCAAAAAAATTATACAATGCATTTTTGTACATTTGTTACTCTTGAGATTAGATAGTACAATTTTTAAAATCACCAATTTGATGTTTCTATGATAGATACTTTCTATAATAGAGCTGATAGATACTAGGAATGTGTTGAGACCAACATCAAGCCACTAATAAGGTTGTGCATCAAGTTATCAATCCATTCATCTAGTGGAAATAAGCCATCTCCATTCGAAACCATTTAGTGCCAATTAAATCAGCTTCCAGTACAATATTTCTAACTCAATATCTAAAGCAATACATACAAATAGCTACCAATCACTAAGTATAATGTTGTGTATTTATTACTTTTTAATGCGGCACTAAAAATCTTGTGATTTGTTACATGTTATATGACCTTATCTTTGAAAGTTATAAAAACAATGCCTATAAGAGCAATGGCAAACCTTTTTGAGCCTGAGTGCAAAAAAATTAATCAAATGCTTGTGTAACTTTAGATTTTTAATATTTAATACTGAATTATTTCTATAAAGCATGACATCGAAAAAATAATTAAGTAATTATTTATTAACGGCAAAATA
Source organism: Athripsodes cinereus (assembly GCA_947579605.1). NCBI lineage: Eukaryota > Metazoa > Arthropoda > Insecta > Trichoptera > Leptoceridae > Athripsodes > Athripsodes cinereus. The sequence continues at coordinate 6,026,206 of OX388308.1, read as the reverse complement.
AAAGAAATGAATAAAATATAGACTTAATAAAAAAAATGTAGAACCCTCAAAACTTCATAATTAGTGAGATTTTTGTGGTTGGATGCTAGATGCCAACTTTTTTATATCGGGTTCATAGCTGATAGCTTTTAATAGAATATAAGCAGTAGTACAGACTTTCGTCTGTAACTGTAAGTCTACGAAAACACACATCGCTTGCCTTCTAAAAAAGTGTTACAACTCAAAAAAAGTTGATTTTGAGAAAACTCGATTTGAAAAATTTGTCAAGAATCAAGCAGTATTTAATCATTTTTGAGAACCGTTTTCCATTTTTTTTTTCAATTTGTTATATCCCTTTAAGATTAATCTCATAGATTTTCATATTTTCAGACTATGTTTTGACCTTGTACACATTTTTTTTATAAAAAAATATATGTCGTTTTGAGTTATTACACTTTTTTAGAAGGAAATATTTATGGGATAACAGGCTGTAAAGTGGTAGGTTGTTTAAAAAAAAACACAAATAATAATAGTGTAATTACTTTATTTCAAATTATAGATAATAGAACTGTAGAAATCTGCGTAATGAAGTTTTATGTGATTATTTTCAAGCAAACATTTCAGCTCCATTTTCTTGTTATCTTTTATTTTGATAGCATCCTTTTTGAAGGCAGGTTTTAAGATGTATTGGGGATTGTTGAAGGGTTTTTTCAATAATTCTATTTCCGCAAAATGTTCCCGGCTGTATGATGTCTTATCTCGTAAAAGTGTAGATTTGTTTTTGATGAATTTTAAAACTTTAATTAACTTAAATGTCTGTTATGTCATTAAAATTAAAATTATGAAAAGTAATATCATCCATGAGAGCTTTGAGCGAAAAGAAATTATTTGATGTTAATTTGTTTAGTTTATAATAGTTTATATGGATTTCTTTTTTGCAGCACGAATTATTTGTGCTTAGTGGCTTGGTACGTAAATGGGACCTGATTTAAGAGATCTTTTTATCTCCTCAATACACGAATGCACCGAATCTCCCTCGTTTTGCAAGTGTCCTGTTATGAGGAATTTATGTGTAATAGAATTAATGCCAGGAAATTTGTTCAGCTCCAGCAGGTACATGGCAATTGTAAACTTATTCTTTTGCTGCCCACAACAGTTATCCGAATAAAATATAAAATCCAAGTCCTTCGAATTTCCCTCTTTGACTTCTTTTGTAATATAGTCCAAGACGCATGAACCAATTTCATCAGCTTCTCTATTACCTAGACCCTCATGCCAGAAATAGAATTCAGTTGCACCCGATTTTAGTTCAGAAATTGTTAAATTGTAATTGTTTAGTTTGAATTTGAAGTAAAATACAGAAATATCGCCACGAGGAGTTGGTAACACAGATTGTTAATCGTAAACTGACACAATACACTCTTTACTAGATTGATTTTTGTCTTCATTTTTTTTTCTTTTTGGCGTAAATCGTATTAAGGTTTCAATTTTTTTCTTTCCTCAACGCGTTTTCATATCTGTCGCAAAATTCTAAAGTCACCCCCGCAAGTTGGGAAAACTGTGCATCATGAATATAATTGCTGGAAATAATACAAAAAATATTAACCACGGTGTTTAACATTATTTTTTTTGGAATCAAAATCATTCACGTTGAAATTTGTAATAAAAGCAATATTTATTTTTTATAACAATTAATCTATCTACTTCTAAAAAAGTGTAACTAGTCAAAATGAAACAATATTTTACTCTGTATTATTTTAATATTATTACCGGTAGGCACTGCTTAAAAAGTGTAACAATTAAAAATTAAACAGTTTTTTACTCAGCCAATACTCTTATATTATTACAGGTCTTTCTAAAAAAGCGTAACAATTCAAAACGATACACTTTTTTACTCAGCAATACTCTTATATTATTACAGGTCTTTCTAAAAAAGCGTAACAATTCAAAACGATACACTTTTTTACTCAGCAATACTCTTATATTATTACAGGTCTTTCTAAAAAAGCGTAACAATTCAAAATGATACACTTTTTTACTCAGCAATACTCCTATATTATTACAGGTCTTTCTAAAAAAATGCTACATTTTGAATTATTGCACTTTAGCAATTTAATTTTCTTTACTTTATTGATGAAGACATTTTTAAAAAGTGTTATAAGTAAAGAAAAATGTTACTCTTTTCATTCAAGTATAACAAATATTTACGATAACTTAACATTTAAATACTGTAATAACTAAAAATATCACACTATTCTACAATGAAATAATGAAAATTACTCACCACCTCACTGCTCAATCCTAAATGTTACACTATTGAGGAACGTAACCACACCAAAATGTATTAATGAAAAAACGTAACTTTTGCTATCTGGTGACAAATAATTGAGGTATCTTTACGTCCTTTTGATGGATTATAGAAGCAGGAATTTCAAATATAACGGTATTATTAACTAAAATTTATGGTTTTTCGAGTTGTAACGGTTTTTTAGAAGGCAAGCGACATGGCTTTTAAATATTTTTTGTATTTTTTTATACTATTTCTAAAACTTTATTGAATTTTTGTATAATCACTTTTATTTTTTTCTCTTCATTCACGAGCCATGCAAAATAGCGTGCCGCCTGTGGCACGCGTGCCATAAGTTCGCCATCCCTGGCCTATAAGGTACCTATACCCGGGTTGGCTGGAAGAAATCACATATGCGATAAACCCACCTTTTAGTATTTTTTTAACCATATAACATGTGTGTAAACTCCTAGATCTTTTATTTATTTATTTAAGATAACATGGAGAAAATATTTCGTTTTTTAGTCATAAACAATATAGAAAAAATTATTAAATTGAAAAATTGTTATAATTCGATTGTTTTCAGTTAAATTTAGAGCTCTTTCTACCATTCTCTCAGTTGCAAATGTACCTAATTATAATTATAGTGTTCTTTTTAATATTTTTAACCATTGGTTACAATAATACTCAATACATCAACTATGTATATGCTTATTCATCTTACAACTAACCCAATAGCAAACACATAATAGGTATACCTATTTAAAAGAAAAGAAAACAAAGTAGACGGAAGGTAATTGAGTCTCAACTGGGTGATTTGTTATTTTGAGCTTCTATGTCAATTATTGATATTGTATACACACATGTATAGGTATACCTAATGTTTAACTACAATGGATGGGGGAGGCCGTGAACATTTCAAATTCCTATACCAAATCGAAAATTTGACGACGGGGGAGATTTTTTTTGCGTTTATACCAAGTTACTAAGCCGTGATAACTGAGACCTGCAGGGTTACTCTTGACAAAATCTAAACACGTCTTAATCTAGTCTTGATCATACGACGCACGAAGGGACTATGGTCAAAAACACCGCGTTACCGCTAACGCGCGATTTGGCCAATAATCACTTCGTGCGTCGTATGATCAAGATCAAGACTAGATTAAGATCGTATTTAGATTTTGTCAAGAGTAACCCTGCAGGGCCCGATTTAGTTATTAAGCCGCTCCGCACAAAAATAATATTTTCCGCCCTTTGTTATTCTGATATTCCAAAATTATATTTATTAATTTTCTACTTATATTCATGAGAAACGATATTCCACCTATATTTAATCGATTTAACTAATTGACTTTTTACTATATTTGACATTTTTATACCTTTGATTTCTCTTTGTAATGTCTTTACCAAAAAATTTTAACAATTTTGTATCTTTTTTTATAATTATAACATGATTAATGTTATATTGTCTGTAAAACTTTCGTTTCTTTAGTCTAATTGTTTTGTGTCTTTTTTGTAACAGATCTTTCCTTTGTTTACATGTTTTGTATGTATACAGAGGTTTAACAATGTTAAACCTCTGTACGGCCAACAATAACAAATATTTACGGCCAAAGCCTTTAACATGTCATGTTAAAGGCTTTGGCCGTAAATATTTGTAAATAAATAAATAAATAGATTTCACTGTCACAAAATTAATTCTTTGCATTTTTCGGACACAATGTTGTAGCATAAAATGACACTAGACCTAACTTAATGCAACCTAGCCGACGATCGGATTTTTTTTCAGATAACATGTACGTGTCTAACCGTCGATTATTTCGAATTATTACTTTACAGATATGTAGAATTAAACTTGGAGATTAAGAATCCAGTGGAATTTGGTGGATATTTTACGCACAAAATTGATTATTTGCATTTTTCATACGCGTTCGACGCATCTCAAGTGTACTTATTTTTTTACGTTCGACGGTAGGTAAGGGTTGGTTTAGTGTTATTTTTTTTTTGCAGCAAAACGTGTATTGACAATTATTTTTATGTTTGACTGAATGCAGAGTTGCTACAGAATATTTCGACGAGCCTGAGAATTGATTTTTGCCGCCCCTCGGGCATGATTTTTGCCGCTCTAGGCATTCGCCCGACTCGCCTCGCCTGAAAGAGATTTATGTTTTGCCGGGGACTTATAAGGACCGAGGCGGTACCCAAATATATATTTTTAATAAATATGTAGGCACCTACTTCTCACTTCACATTTGCCAGGTAAAATAATATAACGGGCAGTGTCGAGTGTAAAAGTTAATAGGGATGATGAGAGATTAAATATAAATTAATTTACTCCTTTACTCATAAAAACCAGTAGAGTGTCAAACAGGATATCAAATAACAGAGCAGTCAACATTGTAACTTATGCACAAATAAGAACAAAATATATAATAAAATACCTTACACACTTACCCAAGATAAAAAATATATATTTGCACATTTTTTGTTTTACAGGAATTTCCGAGATTCAGCTTTACAAAATCACAACCTCCAAAGCGAATTCAAGGACTTGGATCACAGATCACAGCACTGTTATCAATATCAAACACAAAAACAAGTTTTATGAATGCAAAACTAGAAAATCAATCGATTCAAACAAAATGAAATTGGATGGATTGCTTCGTAACAAGTTTACGAAACAATTTTAATTTAAGTGCAATATTGAGTAACAAACAATGATTTAAGTATAATAATATTTGTTTATCATTGCACCAAACACGCGCCCACCACACGAGACGCTGACTTAATAAATAATAATAAAAAAACAAAGTTAGTATCATCATCGTTAGTTATACATAACATGAACAAATAGATAACTACCCAAGCAAGTTTCTTGATATTATGGTGTATTCTCGGTAGAGGCGCTGTACAGAACAAGATATCAAAATAATACATGCAAAATATTAAATCACAATTATTTAAATGAAATAAATAAATTAAAAAATACATATTTCTTTTAATTTTGGACTAGCTTGCACAGGTCAATTTCATAATTTACAGAATGAGATACCTAAAATAACATTCAGTTTGATTGTGGTTTTCATACTTGACTGTATTTTCCAGGCTTAGAAACATTTAAACTTAAACATTTCAAACCTTACACTCCATAACAATACATTTCAATTTGCACAAAATCGAAACAAAACGGCGATGGCCTCCTAGATATTTACACTAAAGGAAACTTCTTCGATGGTCCTACAGCTCATATCGAGCTTTGGCCTCCAACTCCTCCTGTCTGCCGCTGCGGTTTTCCAATTTACAACTTGTAGGAGTTGGTTTGCGTCTTTTCTAAAGTAAAGGAAACATTTCACCATATTTTTATTTATTTTCCTAAATGAGATTGCACAGTTTCTAGAATTGTACAATTGGTGCCATGAATTGCTCTCTGTGAATATCCGTTGAGTATTTTTTTCATTCCTTCACTATTTGCCTTTACATTTTAATTTTCAATAAATGAGTATCAAATTTATATTATTTTATAAGATCATGTAATATTTTATACACTCAAAAAGTTACATTACTAATAAGGCAAATAAATATTTATAATTGAATTTAAGATGTAAAATGTCCTTATTTTTTCGAGCACCTGTATTTTACAGAATAATTCTGTATGATTCTTTCGTTACGGGTGGATTGCCGGTATCTTCTGGGCATCGTTCAGGCAGTCGTCGAGTGATCACTCGACGACGCTCGAGCGTCGTTTAAATATGTATTATCCTAAAACCATTCCTAAATCAAAGCCAATTCAACTATTCAAATTTATAACGTAAACAAGTAAAGCACGACGCACTACCGCGAATGAATTTTACGAAAATGGCGCCATTACGATGACATTTGGGTCATAAAAACGCTCAAAGTTGTTCACGATTATCCGGGTGACATTCGCCACTCACTGCAACTTCATGGTCGCTCAGGTCACTCGACGTCGAGTGACATTTAATGCTGCTTGAACGACACCTGTAGTTGAATTTGACAAATGTCAGTTCGTTCGGCTGACGTTTTATGTCAACAAAATTAAGTATTTATCTCTTGAAAAATAATTATTATATTCTTTAATTTATATGTAGTTAACTCGAAATTATTAAAATTGTAATGAAAGTTATTATTCAACGTGTGACAAAAGCAAGTGTCACAGGTATTTATTTTCATTTTAATCAATTGATTTGACATAACCTATAATTTTTTTCTATTTTTTTTTATATTATAAGGGACACAAACAGTTTAACCTAACAAATATCGACATTCAAATTTCTCCATCAAACAAACCAATCAAGGTCCCGCAAATTACCGAAGCGTATGACCAAAACGTTGCTAGTAAATAATAATAATACATGCTTTACCCTACTCAAATCAAGAACAAAAATCATGAAAATAAGTAGTTAAAAATTACACTTGATAGACTTTATAATAATTAAAAGTTAAAATAATTAAAACTAAAGCAGTTTAAATTAAGAATTGATTGAATCTGTTTCTCAAATTCAATTTGTAAAAATAATAACAATGATAATGAAACAAATGTGCATTAAAAAGAGTGTCCAATATGCAAAAAAAGTATTTTCAAGTAATAAACATTTAATGGCCCTTTTAGACTAAACTCTGAAACACAATTTATGCAAATTTTTTCTGTAGGTATTATTAATACTTCCTTTACTAGTTATATGAAATATTTGAAACATTACCAATCAAATGTAGGTTCAAAGTATTTGTTTTGCCAATTTATAGATAAATTTTTAGTGCATGTAACAGCATGACTGTAAGATATTGATAAATTTGTAGGATAACTGAACGTACGGGCTGAAATAGTTGGTCCTTAAATCTTTAAGTATATAGTATATCAAAGGCGTCGGCAACCTATGGCACGCGTGCCAGGCTTGGCACGCGATGGGGTTCTGAATGGCACTCTACAAAGTAATCAGGGAAATCGCGAAAATAGAATTTTATGTTATTTTTTTTAATAAATATGTTTAAAAGATAAATTTGGTATAAAATTCTTCTCCTCTAGAACCCCATTATATAATTTAGAATTAAGGCGGCACCCTGAATCATATTGGTAGAGTGGCTTGGCACACCTGAACCCCTGTTCATCTGTTTTTGTACCCAGATTTTTTTACGATTTATCAGGTGTTTTTCTAATTTGTGGATTATCCAAAATCCTCGTCTGCTCTAAAGATATTCTCGTTGTGGTTGCAATCAGTGAAAAACATAAAATGTCGAGGTTCCCAAAGTTCTTGGCATTTGTCTAAAAATCGAATAACTAATTTTGTGCTCAAAAATCAATAAAAATTCAGGTGAAATATTACATTTCAGCATAAACATAATTTTAAAATTTAAATTTACGTTTAGTTACATTCTTCGTTCTACAACTCCAAAATATTAAAACTGAACATAAAATATCCATTTACACTTAAGAAATTAATTTTAATTTCAGTTGGTGAAGAACTTATTAGTTCTATAGGACAAGGATTATGTGTACTAGTAGGGATATGCAGAGAAGATACCAAACAAGATTATGAATATTTGTATGTACCATATTTTTATCATGCATAATAATAAATTGACCAGATATTCTCTACTACTTCCCATATTGCATTTTTTTTGCTAAAGACAATGAGTTTACATGCTTTTCAGAGAAATTATATATACCTGCTCAAACACAAAATTATATTGATGTGAAATATTATCCCCAAAATAATCGTTATAATTTGGAATTTGTTACACTAATAATATTTATGTTACATATTTATATACTTTTCTGTCCATCGCTTGCAAAATCCACAGATGTACAGTATCGAACAGATTAATTGAAACAAGATGAAAAAAGTAGCAATAATCAAATTACCATATTGAACTGACCAGAAATCTTACCTGACATAAAACCGATCGAAAATTAATGGGGAATTTGTAAAAATCGGGTCTCCGAATTGATTTTACTATAGTGGAATGACTAATTTTGTCCATAATTCAGATACGGTTTCAAAATGAAAAAATGGTATCCATATGTGAAAACCTTATTGAATCATCGCCAAAAAGAGTAAAAACTATTACATAGACCAAAAGAGGCAAGATCAAGTACAAAACATGATTATTTTATCTTAATTAAATGAAAAACTGGCAAATAAAACATTTTACTACTTTTTTCATCTTGTTTCAATTAATCTGTTCGATACTGTAGGTCTATCAAGTCTAGAAAATCAAATAAAATATTTGTTTTTATTTTGTTTTAATGTTTACATATCTCTAACTCATTTACTTCTTCTTTCACCTACTTTTCACCCATTTTTATGTAGAAAGGTAATTTTGCCATATGATGTACGAATCAATAATGAGTATCTTTTATTTTTAACCTTATTGCAATTTCAGTTTTTTTATTGACATGCAATATGAACTATCACTTAGAATCAGAGTCATATAAAAACACGATCTAAGTTCGTTACTTTGATTACTTACTTAATTTTTTAATATTTTGCAGAGCGAATAAATTAATCAACTTGCGAATATTTGAAGATACATCGGGAAAAAGATGGTGTCATAGTGTTGTGGACAAGCAACTAGAGTTACTCTGTGTCAGTCAGTTCACCTTGTACAGCAGCCTGAAGGGAAGGAAGCCGGACTTCCATAGAGCCATGGCTGGAGAACAATCACAACAGCTATACAATGACTTCTTAAATGAATTACGGAAATTGTATGATAAAGATAAAATCAAAGGTTAATTGAAAAATTCTTTAATACATTTTACTTTTCCATATCATTGCAAAGTTGTCTGATAATACCCCCTTGCGGTGGTTTTTCCACAAAACGGCGTATCATAAATAAGCTGTCTAGTTATTATTATAATCCCGTGGAGCACCCGGTAAAGAATTGGTCTCCCACTCTTTCTCGTAAGTTTTCGAGTGTCCTGTAAAAGGCAGGTGTTCGAAAAAATTAAGACATTTTACATCTTAAATTCAGCGTTGAGGTTTGCCACCCATCCTGAATGTCTTGATTGTATGTTGGCACAAAGAGGACAGCTTGCATGTTTATCATATGCAGCTGGTCTGCTGGCTACCCAACTTGTGGGATATGCCGTGATGGTATAGATAGATAGATTATTATTATTATTCTTTTACATTTTTAGTGTGCACTAACTAAAATAGGAATGTTCCAATTTTAGTTAGTGCCCATTGGTATTCTGTAAACTCTAAAATATCATATAAAATATGAATTTTAGTTCTAGTGACCTTAATTATAAAATTTAGGAACTTTTTATTTCTGTTTGGATCAATATAGAATAGAGGGTAAGAGTCTCATACTTAGAGATTCCTGGTTCTTAGAGAATCTTAGTACCACTAACCTACTCCATCTTCATGACACAGTCACACTACTTCTTTGAGAATGTATTTTAAATGCAATTTTAACTTTAAATAAGTACTGTGTAGCATTTACATTCAATGAATAATTTTTCAATGCTGTTAAAATATATCCTAAATTCACCAACAGGAAGCAATCTGCTGCATCAGAAATCTGCAGATGGTTGGAAGCAGCTTTATTAAAAGATTTTATTTTTTCTACTTTAAAACTTGTTTACAAAGTTATTCACGTATCTGGGTAATTGTTTCTAGATATTTAACTTTTTTTAATATGTACTCACTTTTTTAGATTGTGATAATTTTTTTTTTTATTATTTTAGATGGTGTATTTGGGGCCTACATGCAAGTTCACATTCAAAATGACGGGCCAGTCACTATAGAAATTGAATCTCCATCAAAAGAAGGAAAAGATAAAGATAGAATAATAATGAATAACAGTTGTTAGAATAAATCATTTTCATCAAATGAATTATTTATCGCAGCATTATTTTATATTTCCTATAGATTACATCAAAAATAACTTCCCTTGTATATATAGCTCTTCAAAGCATTGGCCTTCAGCTGTAAAGATCCCTGTAAGAATCGTCTCTTTGTCAGTAATAATAATAATAATAACAAAACTGCCAGACTGTCTACAATGAGCAACAAAATTGCATTGAAAACTTTCTTGATTTCTTTTTGATTCAAAATTTTCTGTTAAGATGTTGAAAAAAATTAAGCGTCAATATTTGGGACATATGAATCTTGTTTTTACTGTTAACTTTGATATGGAGGAAGTAAGGAAAGGTATGGGTGACATTAATGAAACAACAATTTACGAAAAATCTTCCTTTACTAATTTAATGAATATCTCTTATTACATTTCAATAGACATAATTAGTATTGAAAAGATTATAAGTAAAATTATATTAAAGAACAGTTCAACGTGATTAAAAATGTTGTTCGTACATTGTGTATCTGTGATATCTAAATATCGCAATAATATCAAAATATAAATAATACGTAAGATACAAAATATTATCCAAAGGAGACAATAAGATTTTTAAAAGAAACATTGAAGCAAAAGGGTGTTGAACTGTTTCATAAAAATAACATAATACAAAAACCACACAAGGCAAGTATAAAAAGGTGTATAAATGTATCGTTATACCATGAATGAGTTAACTCTAGAGAGTGAAGATGTATACTGCTGCAGTTTGTAGTTGTAGTATGATGTGACGTCTATATATTTCTTCTTCACGTCTCCTTTGCTATACAAGGCACTATTCTAATAATTTTGGATAACGCTGAATGATATTATTAACATTTATTTCTATATTTATATTCTAGTTATATCCTATGCATCTCTGAGAATGTCACGTACAACACAACTATATAGATACGTGTATTGATTTTGATTTATTAAATAATAATAATTATAACATGAGGATCAAAATTACACCTCACATACGTAATTGTCAAACCGACCATCTTTCTAGCACCTAATACTCAGTGGACCCTCGGATAACATCTGTTTAATTTAAAATGCGCATTGATGTTACTTCTCAAAATGATGATTCTCAGAGAAGCTGCAAACTTATCAATTTAAAACCTTTATTCAATTCATAATATACGTGGAAATACAAAGATTAACCTAAGAATTAATGATAAATTAATAAGGGATTAGTAGTAAAAAGTATAGCTAAACATTATACGAAAAATAATTGTCTTAGCTACGATATGGATTGAGAATTTATCATATTGAATCCAAGGTAGACAAGTTAATATTAAATTCATTGATTTTAATACTGAGTTGGGGAAGGAAATTATTAACAAGTTAATTAGTTTCACTGAAAAAATATACACTACCTACACAAAACGAGGGACGTTTCATATAAAATTTTATATGGACAAATTGTAGTTTGTGACAACTATTCACAGTAAATTACGATTTAGTATAAAAGTGAAATAAATTAAAAGCCAAATATAAAATAAAATAAATGTGTCCCAACTTTCATTATAATTTATATTACAATTGAGTCATCATCTTAACACTAATAAAAAATATTAATATTATGATTACATTATTAATCGTTACTTGATAATTTTTTTTATAAATAAAAAAACATCAAATGGATATTTATATTATATCATAAATGTATGATGGAAATATTTTAAACAATATAATTATCAGACGGGTATGATTGTTTGATGATTATCATTTTGGGATGTTGTTGTTTATGTGTGATGGATTTGATGGGATGATGTTGCTGCAGAGAGATGGAAGTGCCCGTGTCTACCAGAGTCCGGAGGAATAGCCACCTGGGGGCACCTTGTTGTGCAGGATGGGGGCTGGGCTTCCATTGAGAGCTGTCACAGATGTGTTGATCTCACCGTTCATTGATTTGTAGCCATCTCCGGTGATTGGGTTGCCAGCTTCTGAAAACAATGTGAACTTTAGTTTTCATTTACTGAACAATTCATATCAAAATGGTTAATTTCAACTGGATACGAGCATGATGATGAATTAGTCTTTATCATCAAATTTCTCTGATGAGTTTCAAAAACAGGTTGCATTGTATAAAAGTATTTTTTTATATTGAGATTTGTCATTTGTTGATAATATTCTATGTACAATTTCTATTATAGAAAAGAAAACTTTATAATAGACTCACATTCACTATTTACAAGATAATTTACAAGTATAAGTAGGGTAGAAAATATTAAGAGAATATCATCATCATCTCGCCCTTCAATGCTCCTCTCAGGAGCACAGGGCAGAACTTCCATTCAGAACGTCTCTACGCCAATTGAATCACCTCTTTCTATGCCATTCCTAGTGTTCTGATGAATATATTTAGAATATATTCACTCAATTATTTAAATTTTAGACAACTTTGCAATACACCTTGAAGAGCATAAAACTATCTTATTATAGTATCATGATAGCAATACAGAAACAACTGACATAGCAATAGCAATAGACATATTACAGTACAAACAATAACATAAGTACAGAGAGACTGAAAGAGTATTACTATATTTTGTAACTAATATGCTTTACAAAATTAAGTAATGAGAAAAACATAACATACACAAGGTACTAAAATAAAAATTGCGACCATAACAGAATGACAAAAACGATTACACATACCTACCTTAATTCTAGTGAGAAATAACTAGATGATGAGTTGCTAATACAAAAAAATCTAATCCAAAAAATTGTATTTCTAAAATCAGACAACAGATGTCGCTATATAAATGTATGGATATTAAAAAAGATTAAAACTTTTTTGCTCTATTCTATTGACTTACAATAATATTTATATCACTTATAAAATTCTAACTAATTTATCTGAAATTATAGATAAATAAAACACTAAGTTCGCTAAACTAAATGTATGAATGATGATGGAGAATCAAAAATGATGTTCACTGAAAATTTCTTGAAACACGCCACATCACAAAATGATTCCTAAATGATGAAGATATGAGATGACACTAAATAGTTGAAGAAATATTCAAACCTAATTCACTACATTTCACATCAAGATATTTCTCAATATTTATAATCTTATGTTGTATTCTGTACAATTAATTGCCATACATTACACAAGACAAAGAGATTTGATGTAACCGATTTAATACCTGACGCAGGTATATTGTGGAGACTAGTTACTTATAAATGAGTTTGTAACTTTAATGCAGTTTTTTCTAGAACACAGATTTGTCTTATTTTGAAAATAATATATTATTAGGTAATAACATCTTGATATGAAATAAGAATGAATGATAATTATATCAAGTAAAGCATTATAAGCTTGCAGAATATATGGGAGGGAATGTAGGATTGCACCTCTATGGTATCTCATATTCCATGGATGTTTGGTATATCCGATCCCATCCCCAGTCACGGGATTCCTCCTAATCCAGTTTGCTGTAATGTGCCAATTTAAACATGTTTTTGCAATATGCCATACAAATACACACATAGGTAATAACATTAAATGAACGTAGTTATGCAGAAAGCAGACAGTCCACAATTACGTATATTTGAGTTTTTTGTCTTACGAGATTTAAAATGTCTAATACTACAGTCTACAAAAACCAGCCAGGGGCCTTTAATATAAACATTTCATAAAAAATACGTTGAAAAAAAAATCAGTTCGCTCAATATAATATAGTGTCTATATGCAAAGACGGCCATATTTAAATTATACTTTTTGTGGGCTGTCTGCTTTCTGCATAACTACGTTCAAATATACTCCTATACAATTATAGGGCAGATTCAAAGGACAAAATACAATGCAACTGCATAAATAAATGTCCATTCAATCCAAATTCACAGTTAAATTTTTATTCTAAGTGTCTCAAACCAGGGGCCGTAGACAAACCGTACTTAGCGATCGACTACTGGCAAACTTTTCGACAATCTACCCACATGTTCCGTGTAATTATGCGTTTATTGTCGAAAATTTGTTTGTAGTCGATCGCCAAGTGCGTGTTTGTAATATTTTCCTCGCCAATAAATGTTACATGTCTCAATCTGTCCTCTAATTGTTTTGTTATGTACTAATTTCCATTAATGATATAAAATCAGCCCTTCAGGAAGTAATTACTACTATACCATCACGGCATATCCCACAAGTGGGGTAGCCAGCAGATCAGCTGCATGTAAGAAACATGCAAACTGTCCTCTTCGTGCCAATATGAAATCAAGACATTCAGGATGGGTGGCAAACCTCATCGCTGAATTTAAGATGTATAATGTCTTAATTTTTTCGAACACCTGCCTTTTACAGGACACTCGAAGTAATTATTTAAGAAGTAATTACTGCCCTTCAGGCCTCCCCAATGGCCCGCCCGTGAGGACAATTTTGGTTTGAATGTGCGGATAAGTAGGAGTTAACGACTCCTGAGATATCCGGGTGTGAGGTGGATCTTTCTTCAATGTTCAATATATATCTTCATAGTTCTAGACAACATTATTATTGTCTTTTTTGTTGTTTTTTTTTTTTTTAAAGATGTAGGTATCTGGGTTTTTGTTATAAACTCAAATCAACCTTATACACCTTTTACAGAAAGCTAAAAGCTTGTGTCGTGAAAGGAGAGTTTGCCGGCACCTGGGATCGAACCACGGACCTCATGTTCCCGAGGCCGAGACTCTACCTCCAGGCTACCAACGAACTTGTTGTTGTCCATCTTCTCTAAATTTGCTATGTATTGACTGACAGTCCTAAAAGGCATCATTGTAATATGGATGATCTGAATAAGAGTCTCATTCATAAGAATAAAAGTAGATAACTGCAGTGTAAGCTATGACAGGTAATAGTCCAACTTTACCCATAACACATTTAACACCTTAAGTTCAATAATGAGTCATCTAACATGTACAGAATGCCTTATATATCAGCACAGTCAGAATAGGTGTACTGCATATTTGATAATGCTGCAAGTCCGCCTTATATGCTGGAAATGTCAATAAGACTGATTTTCTTATAATTACCTTTGGCGGGACTGGCAGAATGTCCATTGCTCTGTCCATTAGAGTGCATGTGATGACCGTTAGACTGTCCATTCTCTCCATGTCCATGATGACTGCCATTTCCATTGCTGGTACCATTGCTTCTGTTGGAGCTGCTGGATCCAGGACGTTTTTCGTCTGATCCGAACGAGATGTTTGAGCGAAGGTTATCCCTCACAGCACCGTTGGAAGGAGCCACAGCTCCAAACAGGCGAGAGTGTGTATCACGGGGCCTGGAAATAAAAACAATATTATCAACTTATTAGAATAATATTAGAATTAAAAGATACGCAAAGACATTAAAACTCAACACTGACAATAGACACCTGTAACTTGACCAAAATTTCCTATATGTTTAAAAAACTGTTTCCTCTCATACCAGTGGCTCAACTACTGACTGAGGAAATTACAAAAAAAAATACCATTGCATTCTAATATAATATTTGTCTACTATATAATATTGTTGTATTGTTGTTTTATTATTGAATAAATAATAAAATAAAAATAACTTATGTATTGTTAGTTCCCTAAAGAAATTAGACACAAGATTATGAGATAATGTTGCACCTTAACGTATGTCACTTTGAGAATAAATTCGGCATAACTAAATTGGATCCATAAAAATGTAAAAAGAAGCTAATGTTATCAGTATAACTGTTTACCTGGATGGTGTGTCTGGGCAGTTGGATCCTGATTTGTTTGAACCCTGTTGTCCATCATTGAAAATTTCACCAATACATCCACGTGGAGCATTGGGTACTCTGAAAACAAAAGAAATTTCTTATTTAGTACAGTGCACAAATTGCAACAGAATTTTCAATACTTTTGAAATTAATTTTACACAGTTTTGATCAAAATGAAACAGTCAAGCTTCTATTTGTATATTTGTCATACAATTCACTCCATAAGGTAAAGAAATATATGTAATCACAGAAAAAAAAAACTCTAAAAACTACAGGTAATTCAAAAATCAATATACTTAAATGATATCATGGTCAAATATTTTAATTTTTTGGCGAAGCAAAAGAAATTGATCCGAAAAAAAAATAGCAGAATTCTAAACCTATTTTTACGCAATATTTTTCAAATCTGTTTTTCTTATTAATGTCATTTATGAAGGATGATATGACGAAATAATGATGGATAAGTAATAATAAATATGTCAGACAGATTACAGATTAAAGCCGTAATTTTTCGTTACCTATTTGGATGAGTAGCTCGACGACCTTTAAAATAATAGCCAAATAATTAGTTTAATATAAAAAGAACCGAAATAATTTATGGATAATAATGAGGCGGGAGGAGAAGACCGTCGGTAGGTACCTAATAACATCATGTCATAGTAGTCCCACTTGGAGACATCTCTTAGGCACCAGGGTAGCGCAGTACCACTTCACAATATCTACCAAACAACCAAACCTTTAACGAATTGTTATAAATATAACATTATATTACTAGGTCGACTTTAGGGATGTGATTTCACTTTGCATGACATCGATTACTTAAACATAATAGTTTAACTATGTAACATCCTTTCAACCTTTTCAAGTTGATAGGTAGAAACTGGAAAAAAATATGGAACTTTTTCATGAATCAAGATCTCGATTCAAAAATACATACCGTGTCCAGAGGATTGAAAATAATAAGAACGTTACTATTTAAATTAAAGAAAAATATAAGTAGGCAGCAGGCATATATTTTCAAAAAATAATAAGTAGGTAGGTAGCTATAAATAATATGAAGCAAGCGACATCAAAAGAAGAAATTACAATGCTTGCTGAAAGACTATTCAGTCGATGATTTGTGTGTAACTTTGCATTCCTAAAATATTCCGTTTTCAAAAACGATATTAGGGGAAATACGAGGATCTGCACGAAAACCTTAAAAAGACAGACATGACAATTTGCGATAAAATTATGAAATACCAATAAATATACAAGACCACGCGAGTCAAAGTCGATAGCAGCAGTGGAATGGGTTGTAACTGAAAATATTAAAAGTTAGGTATTGCAAGGTTAAATAATCTAGACAACTGTCGTACATAATAAAAATAATACATCATAAAAAATATCAGTCACATTGAAAATTGTATAATCTAATGGAGACAGACGATATTTGTGAAATGTTTTCTTTATTTAACAACAAAGAGAGAAAATGTAATTCTATATTTTTATTTTTAGGATATATTGTAGATGTAGAATCTTTAAGAAAATAATATATGAAATAACGTCAAACTTTTTATACAAGGATATTCAAGATAAGCACAAACCCTAAAAAACTAAAAATAATACACGCCATAACTGATAAAACAATGTCGAGGTAAAAAATGACGACCCTTAGGAAAAATACGGGATTGGATAAGGAATATTAAAAATGTATGTCAACTTTAGGATTTATCACGTATTTTTTCTACGAAAAACCACGACCGCAAAACTTTTTACATTGTGATTTAGCAGAAACTTCAAAAGATATCCCACATCAAAAGATTCAAGTCACTGCTATCAATCTCTAGTACAACTGCGTAGGTTTGTAATACTTGGTCTACGTATGAGAATATAATAGGTATATTCACTACGCAATTTCAAAGAATTTTGCCAGAAGCACAAAAAACTAACAAAAATAAATTCACTTCTTACTAATCGCCTGATGATGGAGTCGAGTCTCCGAATACTAGTACGCGAAGTAAATAAAAGTCATTTGGAAGTTAACTACATATTGTGTTTTTTTTTTCAATCAATATTGAAATTAGGGAATCCAATCCCGCAAAAGCGGGATCCCGTAAATGCGGGATCCCGCACCTTTTTTGCGGGATCAGAAATGCGGGATTACTCATGCGGGATCCCGCACGCGTGCGGGACTGAAAAAAACATTTAAGAATGGGCTCAGACGACATTCTGATTATTTATTAAACCCAGCACAGCCTCAATGATAAGTTAGTTAACTATTTTGCCTTGGATCTCGTGACTTTTCTATAGAATTTGTATGGAAAATAATTAGAGTTTCCTAAATCGTGTGTCAAAAAAAATTTCCTAAAATGTGATCGCAGCAACAACCGATGGTGCAGCAGTCATGAAGAAAGTTGGGAGATTATTATCAGCGCACCACAAGTTATTCTTTGCACATGGGTTGCAATGCAACTCGCTGTTCTTGAAGTTCTATGCAATCAGAGACAAGAAGAAGAAATAAAGTCAAGTTGAAGTACTCGAAAATAGACCGGATGGTGGGAGTGATAATGAAAATGATGACGAGCAAGTGTCGGTAGAGGAAGACATTCAAGAAGGAGATTTGCTACCACAATATAAGTATTGTCAGACCAATAGATTTTTCAATGAAAATCATTATAACTTATTCCATTTTTTGTTTTTACTTTTTCAAAAAGTCAGGAAAATTGTCAAGCTTTTTAGTTCGAAATCTCCAGTAACAAATGATCTTCTGCAAATGTATAATCTGAAAAAGGTATTTAGGTGAAAATAACTGAGTGTATTCTCGTTTTATTGATTTTTATTTTTTGTTTTGTTTTTTTTTACATGTAACTCTATTGTTATTAACTTTAGGTTGGATATTATATACCTAGTTGTGTATGTTTTGTTGCTGAATTTAAGATTTAAGAATTACCCTTTATCCTTCAAAGCACGAGCTCTGCTCAATTTTGAAGGAACAAATAAAAGAAAAATATATGTTTTTATTATTATTTTGTATTGATTGATTATTGTTTTAAGTGTATATTTTTTACTGAATAAATGAATTTGAATTTGAATATATATTAAAGCAGAATGCTGCAAAGAATTACAGCTGATCCTAGATTGCCGAACGCGCTGGAACAGTCTCGCATCAATGTTATCGAGGTTCAACCAAGTCAAACAGTACATACTTAAAGCACTTATTGATCTTACATAAACTGACATCATCTTCATTTTCATTCACTGATGAAGAATTTATAACATTGAGTAATATTGAACGAACTTTACAGCCAGTGAAGCTTGCTGTAAATGTCTTATGCCGCGAGGATGCAACATTAGTTTCTGCAGAAACCACATTGCGTTTCATAATAAACAAACTGGATCGACAAAATACCAGCCAGAAAATACCTTCAAGCCAGGAACTTGAAGGGTCGCTATCTCGCCGGATAAAATAACGCCGCACATCAATGACTGTGCTTAGAAAATCCTAACAAATATCTAGAAAAAGATTCAGGATCTACAAATGTGGTGAACGTTCCATTCTTTCATCCAAGCAAAGTTACATTTCGAACTGAAATGAAGTGTTCAATCGAGAGACTGTTGTCAGACACGCAGGTACAACCGGAAACTCAAAACCAACAAGTTGATGACAATGGCGATGAAGAAGACACGCCTTTATCGAATCTATTAAATGATGAGCCTTCGTCTATACTAGAAGATGAATTAGAGCAGTCTCCGTACAGAATGGATAGTCAAGTAATATGAAGTCAACTCCACCTAATAGCATGGAAGCTGAACGTGCTTTTTCCGCCGCTGGCTATTTATGCAACAAGATAAGATCAAATCTATAAGATGAAACTTTAGGTACTTATCATTTCTTCGAAAGTATTATCAGAAAAAAGCTATATTTTATGCCTCTAAAAGTCGAAACTAATAAATATGTTCAATTGTTCATACAAATTACAAATCTATAAGGTGAAATGTTGTATTATATCGTTCCTCATAAGAAGCTGATTATTTATACCTCTAAAACATCATTATTTCCACTTGTTAATTAGTAATATGAGTAATAAATCTGCATAATAATAAAAAAAATATTAAAATATACTCGTCTTTATTCAATATATTTTTTAAATAACTAAGTATCTACTTGAAACAGGTTTTTTTATTAAAAAATCTCAATCCCGCAAATCCCGCGGGATCCGCGGGACTGATGACCTCAATCCCGCAGGCTTGCGGGATCGCGATTTTGATGCGGGATTGGATTCCCTAATTGAAATGAATTTCCAACAAGTAGGTACCTTCGATCAAAAAACATCGAAATAAATAAATGAACTGATCTAGCGAAAACGTTTTGATTTTCACAATTTATCTGCGATCACGAAAATCACGTTTAAGGCATTTAACATCTTCAGTTCAGAGGCCTGAGTCAATAACACACTTTCGTGTCACGTTCCCGCTCCGTTAGCGTTCGGGTGCAGACGATGTTGCGCCAAAGTGTTAATTTTCGTAACTATTGTGTATCTTAGTAACGAAATTAACAGTTGCTTTCAACTTCGTCTATACTCGAACGTTAACGGAGCGGGAACGTGACGTGAAAGTGTGTTATTGACTCAGGCCTCAGGAATGAAGTATACCACCCATCCTGAATGTCTTGATTTTTATTGGCACGAAAAAGGTAACGTTCGTGATTACTGTATGCAGTTAATCCGCTGGCTACCCCACTTCTGGAAAATGCCGTCGTGATATGTATGTATTTTCTTTAATCTTGATGTGATGACCAGGAAAGTCAAAACGGACAAATCGCACCAGGAAAAAACGATAATCATAGAATGATATTGGATTATATCAATTTCATACTCGTGTATGAAACTCGGTTCTATGTCGCTCGCTAGACATGATACTTCAAGATTTTTATTTGTGTGAAGTCACGTGGCCTATCCTGTGGAATTTTGCGGGTAAAACTGACTGTTTTGTTATATTATGTTATCAGAGAAAGGAAGTTTGTGGTGTGACTTCAGTTGATATGAGTGATAAAACAACATAATATTATCCAAAGACAACTACAATACAATACAAACTTGTTTGCAAAAAAGATATGCATAATACAGCATTCGTTTTCAACTAATTAACAGAACGCGTCACAAGTAACGCAATGCAAGGACGATTCGATAAAGTGCATTGTCCAACATATTGATGTTAATAACACTATTATACATTATTTATATGATAGTTATATTCTAGATAATATTCTTCAACTGTAGATGATTGATAAAACACCCTTTTTGTAAATCATTATCAATACAATAACAATCGATCATTGATTAATATCGCAGATTTCACTATGAACTTCTTTTGTGCGCATCCATTATTGTATCGCTGCAGCATTAGGTATAAAAAATTGTAAAAGATACAAATCAATCGCGTCTGAAAGAAAGTTTGTATGAATCCATCGCAACAAATAATAATAATAATATAGACATCGAAATTTTTGATCACAGTGAGGAAAAAAATATTTAGCACACTTCCGTCAATCATTCCAACACAAAAAGAAGACAAAATAGCCGTGTGATTATGATGATATTATGTATGATATCACTGCGATTGGATGGATATTCACGGTAACACATGTATGTATCTACCATTTACAAGAATTTTAATAACATCTAATAAAATAAACTCAATTCCACGGTCTTATTGTTGTATTAATAAGTTTTATTGACTTCATTGCACAAGGAATAAGGTCACTACTAAAGGGAAAATTGTATCGAATGACTCGACAAAAAACACTACGAATTTGAAAAAAAGAAAATCTGGATCGTGATTCACATTTCGTTATATAATTGTTCGAAAATAACATATTGTAACACATTATTAGACATACAAATTGCCCACCCGCTTTTAGTTCCCGACAATAGAAATAGGTATGTGTTACAAATAAGCCTGTTAGAATTTGTCGATTGTGGATATTAGTCAATACACCAATTGTAATATATTTTAATAATATGTAATATATTTGTTATATATAATAAAATGTAATATATTTGTTTTAATACATTTTTGTATTTATTGCTTTGTTTTGTTGCTTGCGTTGATTTTTTGGTCTTGTTTTTGTTCACTTAGTCTTAATTAACTCGTTCACCTGAATTTCATTTTATTTATTAATTTAAAAGCATGTTGTGGTGATTGTATATTTGTAGGTATTTGTTCTTAACTTTGATGATTTTTTGAAACCCTTCTGGTAAATTTAGGATCTTCACTGGTCCACCTTTTGATTTTGTAAATTGTTATCATGTACTATAATCGACTGTCTGATCCTGTATACATTGTAAAAATAAAAAAAATAAAAAATAAAATACACCAAGTAATAAAATGTTGAATAATGAACAAATAACGTAGATTGACAGATATGTAATAAAAATGATACATTGTTGGCAGACTCGAACCTATCGCTATTGAAATTTCTTCCAGGCAACTATTGCCGTGTCGATTTTATAGACCAAAACCCCGGATGATAAACTTTTTATTACAAACTAACGCCCCAGCCAGAAATCGAATCTGGGATGCCGATAAAGCAAATTGATCACGATAGTCGTTGCACCAAATAGCTGGTAAGTTATATATTATATATTATATTTATCACATTTCTAACTCTTAAATATTCATTACGAAAGAACAACTGTTGAAGAATTATGTCCTAGTATAATATTTTACCGGGAGACACATTAGGAAAATAATTTGCTTTCTAATATTTTTTGCCTAGTTGTGTGTCACCCGGTGAATAAATAGTTTCCGGTGCACATACAAATGCTTACCTCCTAGAGCTTCAACCCATCACTTAAACCGTCGTATGTAACAATAAACTAAGTGTAGCAATAAAGTCACAGTAGTACAAAAACTTAAGAGTATGTACTTTTGTATTACCGTTCATGACTTTTCTTAAAGATTTATATAAATAAAAGAATACAAAGAACTTCTAGTGAAATTACACTCACACACACACACACACATACAATATGTACAAATTAATACTATTTGTATATAATTCAAATTATTACACATCAATGAGTCGACGCCATGTGATAGGGAATATAATATACAACACTGCTGCACTGGAAATACGCTATGAGAGGGTTTGTTCGAAAATACATGCTTTCCACTGTTTTCATGTTTTTGCTCATCATTGACATTTATTTATGCAACATTTTAATGAAATATTTGATTATATAGCCGTACAAACAAATTAAACGAAACAATTATGAATTTCTTTGTATCCAAATACAGAAGACAACTTTTAAAGTAAAATTCATAATGGCAATAACGCTTCTTTTTAGAAACATTAAACTAGATGTAAGCGAGAGCTTAGCGTGACTAGATAATTTTAAGGAACAGGTAATACGTAACAATTCCCGTAAAACAAATACAATACGGAAAACTTCGCCGAATGACAATAAACTAATACATGTAACTAATATATTTACTATCACGCACTAACAAAAATGCGTACAAACATATGTAGTAACCTCATGATAATATTATTATTTATCTTGATCTACTACGAGTAAAACGTAGGAGCGTGATTTTGAAATAGTTTGAAGAGTTTCAATGTGAGTTAGGTACAACAAGTCGTTACGATAAACACTAACGATATTATTAACACAGTGAAAGAATACTGTTAGAGAGTTCTTAAAAATAGCAGATAACAGCTAATCTTAGTATTGAAAACGTAGTCAAAAAAGATTGACGACGTTCCGGTTATTATACTTTCAGTACATCCACAACTTCATAGTGCGTATATTCCATCGACACCCACTAATATTTGCGATACATCGGAATGGAAATTACAGGATTTTTTCGAGAACCCGTGGTAGAAAAATATTTGTTATCTACGTATTATTTCACAACATTTCGGAGAATATAGTTGATATTCTTTATCATGCTCGTATTATTTGTTTACAAAATCATTCATTTGAACTGTATGTTGGTTTCGAATAACTTGGTTAAGAAAGAATCTTAACCAATCAGAAATCTCAATTCATTATCAGCTCATACTGAATTTGGGCATATTTCAGTTTAACCAGATCAACTTGATATTTTTTTCTGGTGTAAATATTTGAAATTATAAAATAAATAACAAAAACATTTTTCTGGAAGCAATGAAATGCTACTGTTATATTCCAGTTGACATTCGAAATGACAATACGGACCTGTAAATGCTGCGAAACACAATGTTAGTTTAATTCAACAATTTACAAACAAATTTGTGGAGCGAAGTTATAATAACGACATCTTCAATAATAATTACAATAAGGTAAAACCTTTCATTAATCAGTTATAAAATGTTGACGACATATCATAAATAATACTGAAAACGTAAAATTAATCAGCACTGAAAAGTTATTCGCACATCAAAATACTTTCTACACAACTTCAAACTAATTTTCATATATTCCGTCATTCACTTGACAATAATTTAATTCGATAAATACCAGAACTATACATTAAAATTAATCGAATACTAAGAAAACTTTAATACCTAATTAAAAATTCACAGTGATACCACATTTCCCACATCGTTATCTAAGAGAAAATATTTTACAATGAAATAAAAATTCAAATTTAGAATCCTCCTACATGTAATGGTTTTCATTTGATTCGAATGGATGCCCATAGCCATTCTAGGAGACATTGCATTTAACAATGAACAAAATGATTAATTGCGGGTTCCCATTCACCAGTAATGAACGAGTATGAAAGTAGGTAAATGCTACTGCACATCAATTATCCGATAAAAGGAAAATCGGTGCATTTCCCGAAATATTGACAATAAAACATCGACTGATGGACGCATTTTTGTGTGTGAACGGGAAACAAAATACTTCCGTTGTGGAAATAGAGGAGAGTGATTCCACAGCAAAGAGGGCGTTGCTCCGACGAGCCTTTCAAGTATGTAAATATAGGACGGGCAAGCCTCTGGTTCATTTCCCAACGACATTCGCCTACAATGTAAATAAATAAATAATAGTCATGTATTAATGACACCGTCCATTATCAAAATATCATCGCCGTATCATTAATATTACCATTGCGTTTATAATACTTTTAATAGCCATTGGATTACAATGCAATCATGTTAAAAAAGTAAGGTGTCTCTATTGTTTGCATAGTTATTCATCATATCCGGTACAAAATGAACCGTGTAAAATATGCATTAACACAATTACTACCGAATGCATACGAAAAATTCCAACGAAATCCAAATACGAATTAATTTATAATTTCAAGTAAATTTTGTTGGAAGCTACGGCGAACTCACACATTGGGTGAACCAACTGATATAATGGATTAGCTGTTTATCATGAAAATACATATGAAGATCCTTGCACTACATTGAGTAGTTTAGCACAAACAAAAGAATTTAATTAATTCTTAATATTTATTTGTATGTTCAACGCGTGTGTATAAGATATCTATTTATAAAACTTGTTAGTTATTAAATCAAATCGAAAAAGCCAATAAATTGGCACAAAGTACTCGGCATTGAAGACTTGTGTTGTTTTGAAGGAGAAAATGAAAAACACTAAGGTCTAGGCAACAGTCACCAATGTATCGTGAAATGTAATAATAGTAATTAAATCACTTTCTTTTAGTACAAAATGCCTAGGTAATGTTAAAGCAATTATAAAACAATAGATAATTCTAACTGATTAACACATGATAACATTAAAAATATTGAAAGCAATAATTGTCTAAGGGCAAATAAAAAGAAACGAAAATAACAATCTACAAGAGCAACACGCAGAGAAGCGATATTTTACAATAATTTTCTCGACAGATAGATAATAAAGGGCTATACATAGGTAAAATAAATAAATAAATAACATTATACGGGCACGATTATGTGTGTAATACAAACACGCAATAAATTAATATTATTAACGTGATATGAAAATAATAAAACCAATAAAAATTAAAGTAGATCATAATCGACAACACAAAAATAGTATTCGATACTAACTAACAGCTTGAGAATAGCCAATTATACATACAATGTGAAACTTTCCAGTTTACGTTCTGTCATTTTTAATGTTATTCGCAATAAATCGTTTGTTAAATAAAATTAATTACATTAGAATTAAACCAAAGTAACTGTATAAAAAGTGATATCAATATTTGGCATGATCATTATACACGCAACGCTGTT
Organism: Athripsodes cinereus; assembly: GCA_947579605.1. NCBI lineage: Eukaryota > Metazoa > Arthropoda > Insecta > Trichoptera > Leptoceridae > Athripsodes > Athripsodes cinereus. Next base: position 6,000,165 of record OX388308.1, on the reverse strand, counting down.
ATCACATTCACATTCTCAAATCATTTGATTAATTCTACGTACATATGTTTCAAAGTTGCACTTTTTATCCTACTAAAGTAGGTACATAATATATAATATTATACTGGAAAACCACAGGCATCAAGTCATCCTTGTATAAACCAAACCTGGAAGATTCAAAGACAAATATTGTACTATAAGTAAATACAAAAAAAAATATAGACATTAAATATCGACATTATTATGAATATCTCTCCATTGACAGCTTGAATTATTATATATCACAGTAAATATTTTTATAATTACTCCGCAAAAATGTACGAAAAGCGGGCATTACAATAACTGTTAATTTCCGATTCAGAAATAACTGCTGCTACATAATATGTCTATTCTGCTACTTTTGTTAAACTACAATAAATGGGGGTCATAATAAACTGTACCAGGCTACCAAATAACTACAATATAATATTAATAACACAGGTGATTTAACGTCCCTATTAACGCTTTACAAATATGGAATCAATAATTCGAAACGATGTGAAAAAACAATCGCCGTCGTAACACCATAAATATGTGACTGGCACACATAACCAAAATAATTAGTTTAACAAGTTAATTTAATTGAAATCACTACCGAAAACAGATACCTATGTGTAGCAATAACAATAACTGGTATGTGGTAATAAAGCGATTCACATAACGAAGTAGGTACTATCAAAACTCAGACAGTGCATTCGCCCTATAAAACTCAAATTTCAACGTTGATGGATATATCGTACTCGAATATATAGATTATTTTTAGATTTAGCGATGTACAACGTCATTATTTTATAAAAACTAAATGTTCAAACAAATATTCAAATGTCGGCCATAACCATAGTTTAGGTAGGTATATATAATTTTCCCGATTTTGGTTTATCATAATATTAGTTTGTTTCATCCTGACTGAGTTCCGAAATATTTTTAAGATGCTATGAGATAACGCACGCTGCAAAGATGAATGTATGTACATTAATTTTCCAACATCGTTGAAAAATAATATGTTTTACTCAACATCTGTACTTCGTGTTAACAAATCAAAATACCTCGGTCTGTTGTATAACATTAAAATCAAAATATTAATTACGTGCAAGTGTCTGACACGACACAAAAATATTTCAACAATCAAAAATGTATCGTTCACTTACAGTTCATATTATAATATGTGTATAGATAGAACAAGCATGTTTCGATTTCGCCGAATGTGATTATGTATTCGTAACATACACATAATGCATTTCACATTGAGCCCGCGCCACAATCAATCTCGATATGGGCGAATGATATTAAAAACGATCAGCTGGACAATAGAGAAATACGAGTAAGATTACTACATAAGCAAAAACTGTAACTGAAAAAGTGTAACGAACAGAAGGACATGTTAGTTAAAAAATCATTAAAAAATTTGTCATTTTTTTTGTACGTAATAGCATCTCTGTGTAAAGCGAAAGATGAAATTCACTATTACGATTAGGCGCCTCATATGCGAATGACACTAAGTAATAATACTGTCTGTAAAACACATCAGAAGAATGTACGATAAAAATTTTATACCTTAAGCAAAAATAGTAACACATTACCAACTGTAAGTAATTGTTTTACAACAATGTGATACATGTGTGTAAACGAAATCGCGTTTTATTAAAATTCATTCATTCATACTATCACGGCATTTCCCACATGTGTGGTAGCCAGCGGACCAAGTAATAAAAAAATAATTTGTCCTCTCCGTGCTAATAAATAATAAGATATTCAAAATGGGTGACATACCTCATCGCTGAACTGAATATGTTAAGTGTCTTAAACGCAAATTTTAATTGCTTAGGAATAAGAAACCAGCAAACATTTGAAGGATTTTCAATACACCAACATATGTAATCGGTTGTGATTTTATCAATAAATCACAGTTTACGAGTGGGTCAGCGCGAAAGGTGTCTATCTAATATTTATTTTGAGAAAATTAAGAGTAAAGTTTTTTGAATGGTTTGTAAGTATCAAATATATATTGTATTGGTATGATTTATACTGTCTATATGAAGCCAAAGGAAGAAAAGATTAATACTACATGCGAGTAGGTACACTACTTCTAAACATAACTACATTAATATACGTGAATACAGTACAGTATGGTGTATATTATTATTATGTGATGTGATATGGTGAATGGGTTCGTAGGAAATGCACTCGGTTTGTCGAACACACTAATGGTGAAGTGTGTATATGCATGTAAGAGTATGTATACAACTTTACATAGCGTATACGTAAGGTAAACATACCTACATAATGCAGTTATACAATGATGACAAGTGAGTTGCACTGCCACCGCCAAGTGGAATTCCGTAAGAAGATTATAAAGTTGACCAACGTTAGTTAGTTAAAGTTGACTATTATGTTTTTATGTTCAATATTATGTTTTTTTATACTCTATATAAGAGTAAAAGTTAATCAAAAACAGGATTTGAACATTTAACACCCTGCTTGAAAGTCAAGGTAGATGTCATCAAACTAACAACCACCTTCATCAGGTTTATACCACTACAACCCTGCAATTAGCAAATATATAAAATGACAAGGGAGACAATTTATGTATTTTTTTCTGGTACCCAATTATAAAACAATTTGTTTATAGACAGACACATACTAGTAGGTACCTACCAGGGATGTTGCGAATATCCGCATCCGCATCCGCAAATGCGGAGCTTCCGCATGTATTTGGACATCTGCATCCGCATCCGCAATAATCGATGCGGATGTTCATGCGGATGCGGATGTAAGACAATTTGCGACAAGAAAGAAATGGGGCGGGGCCGGTGAATGGCACTTGACATTAACCAATGGGAACGAAAAAATTGGTGACAAGATCCGACACGTTTTTATTTTTGCCGGATTTATTTTATTTTTGCAAATAACAAAAAAGAAAAAAGATATTTCGCCAAAAAATCCATATTATTGTAGCAGCAATTTCGTCACATATTTGACAGTGGGGCCTACCAATAAAGATAGTTCCTACTTTTTTTCTATAACATCTTAAACATCCGCATCCGCGGATGTGAGCCTTCAAAAATCCGCATCCGCATTCACATCCGCGGATGTGTGAAAATCGACATCCGCAACATCCCTGGTACCTACACTGAAAAAAAATATCTGATTGTAAAAAAATTATATCGAACACCAAACAAAACAATAAAACATAATTTTCTAAATATACCTATATTATTTTTAATTAATTTTTTCCAGATATAAAACTTAACTACAACAAAAATCGATTAACTAAACATTACTTTATATAAAATCGAAACAAACATATTGTGGAAATAGTCATAAACTTACAAGCAATGGAATTTACTCATAAACTCTTGCAATTTATATTACAATGACTTGTGTATTTTAGCCAAGAAATTGATATGTATATATAATGAGTTACAATCCATTGGATTGGTCTGCAACGAGTTTGGTTTTTCTTCTCCATTCGTCTCTACTCTCAGCCAGTCTTTTTAGCCCTACGTATGAGCCACAGTTCATGTCTCTCTTCAGTTGGTCCATATATGCGTCTCTTGGTCGGCCTCTGCCATTTGTCCCCTCGGTCTTACCCTCTGCGATGGCGATGAGTAGTCCTGGGTGCCTGATGTTGTGGCCAATCCAGTTAGCTCGTTGTTGGCTGATTCTCTTAAGGAGTTGCCTTTTTTCGCCTACCCTGGTTAATACTTCTTCATTTTCGACGTGCTCCGACCAATGGATCTTAAGCATGCGTCTGTAGCACCACATCTCAAAGGCCGCCAACCGTCCGCTTTCACTCTTGCTGATGGTCCATGTCTCACAACCGTAAAGCAGAATGCTCCATACAAAGGCTTTAGTAAGGTTCTTCCTTACGCTTAAGTCAATATTTGGGGATTCCAATATCTTTGATTTTTTGTTAAAGGCAATCCTTGCCTGGTTTATTCTGCTTACAATTTCCGATTTGGAGCGTCCATCCTGGTTTATTCTGCTGCCCAGGTATACGAATTCACTTACTTGTTTGTTGCTCACTCCATTTATGGCAATGTTCGCAGTCGCTTCCTCTCTTCCAACGACCATACATTTTGTTTTTTCTTTATTTATTTTCATGTTGTACTTTGACAACAGAATACTTTCCATTTTTCCTAAGGCTTCGTTCAGCTCCATCTCGGAGTCGAGTTATTGATATGTACTTTCTCGCAAAGTCGTCTATAATCGAACGTCTACATAACGATTAAGCGTGTTTTAACTAAGGTTGCTGAAATTATTAATAAAACATTTGTTGATGATCTTAACGACATCATATAAATCAAAAGGCTTACATAGGTAGGATAATGATATTGATTTTATACAAGAATTGCATACTGTATAGGTATAGGTAGTTATACAGTATTATGCAAAGGAAGGAGGCCATAATACTTCACGCAGAAGACACACGTGTGCCAGTCATTAATCCTGACAACTCAGGTGATTAAAACGTGCATATATTACTATATATTATAATATAATACCACATATCGTCGGTGGATTCATGCATCCAATGTGCATTCATAAAGATTTTATAGGAGATAAAAAAATGTTTTACTATGACATTTTCTATGTGTCTGATTCGTAAGGTGGAAGGTGTCTCAGAAATCTAAATCTGTTTATTATTAAAAAAATATACCATTTTAATTTATTACCTCAAAATTGAGCAACTTGAACTATGAGGGTTAAAACTACATAAGTAGTATACTTAATCTCAAGGCAATATTTGAAAAATTTCACACAATCATTTTTAAGCATATATGTGAGTTTTCACGAATTTCCAAGAAAAAGCAGCATGCAAGAGATTTAATTTCTGTCAAAATCTTTATGGTGGATATTGACGAAACGAATAATCTGTTATCATGGGTAGTTTCATCGACGATATACTAAGTTATCTACCATTCTATTTATGAATGCACAAACGTTTATAGTAGTGGAGTGTGCCGTGTCCCTACCGTGTGCAATGCAAACTAAGCATCACTCCGAGGGAATCTCAGTAGGTGGTGCTATGGAAATAATACAGTACGTCATTAGTGGATTAAAAAGATGAATAGAGGTAAGAGAGGTGTATAAAATAGATGATAAAGTATATATAAAGCATGGTGTAGAGCAGGCGTCGGCAACCTATGGCACGCGTGCCAGGCTTGGCACGCGATGGGGTTCTGAATGGCACTCTACAAAGTAATCAGGGAAATCGCGAAAATAGAATTTTATGTTATTTTTTTAATAAATATGTTTAAAAGATAAATTTAGTATAAAATTCTTCTCCTCTAGAACCCCATTATATAATTTAGAATTAAGGCGGCACCCTGAATCATATTGGTAGAGTAGCTTGGCACACCACAGCTAAAAGGTTGCCGACCCCTGGTGTAGAGCATTAAAGGTGAAATTAAAATTTCTGTGATCTATTGCCGACACGTTTCAGCTAGCTTCGAATTTAAAATCCGTATTTAAAATTAACTAAGTAGTCAAGAAGGTGTAGTGTAAAAGAGTGTAGTATTTGAATTTAAAAAAAAAAAACTTTTTGCATTTAAAAAAATAGACATTAGAATACAATTGAAAGACGTACCTAAAAAAACAATATAATAGAAAAAAAAACATTTGTTTTCTTTCTATTTCGATATGCACACTATCGATAGCCTGCACATTTTATTATCGATCGAAAATCGGTGAAGAAATGGGTTCACATCGAAGATGTTATGATAATACCTATATTTTATTAAAGACATGAGAAAAAGAGCTAATTATACAGCAATATTATGACGAAATTAGGGTACAAAATAGGATGTGTCAATAAACAGAACCCTTTATTGCATCTTCAGTCAAAGTAGTCACTGCATTAGTGCACATTATATTAATAGATAAGCGTATATAATCCCGTGCTATTCATAAAATCCTACACGATGACAGTAACGCGTGCTGCTGCAAGTGGAACATACGAGCACGATGACAATAACAAAAACACATCAACAATTACTATAACCATCATTACTACTCTTTCAAATCGACAATACAATATGGAAGAAAGAACATAACAATATTGATTCAATTTAAAGCACTGCAGATACAGTACAAACGAAATAATTGAGATTTGATTTATTTCTTCTATTGTCAGTTAACTTTGTAACACAAATAATACCTAGATACTAAATTATATACTTTCCATTTCGCATTCAAAACATTCGCAATTCAAATCAAGATAAAAACAATTCGAAATCTAGAGGAAAAATAGTCGAAAAAAGAACATTAAAAACAATTGACAGTGGGCTAAGGGCAACTCATCTGCTTTAGAACCAATCAAGATTCTGAACAATTGATATCTTCAGTATAATACGATGCACGAATTGCTTGCTAATTATTTTTTTTATTATTATTACCGATCTGTTAAATACACTCCTTGAAAGTGTTATCTAAGTGTTAAGTGTTAAAAGAAAAATCATTGAGAGAGTCCACTTGGCACAATATGCAGTATAATAACTTAGATGAGGAAGTCATTACAATAAAAGGAAACGGAACAAAAATTATGATTTCACATACATCACCTACAAATACTTCGTCCAGAAGTTGTTAAAAAAATCACATACTAACACACCTTCACGGCATTTCCCACAAGTGGGGTAGCCAGAAGAAGTTGTTGTTTTACCTACCTTAAACATTAAATTTAATTTCAACTTAAACGAACCGAATATACCTACTGCCATTTCAAAGAACACTGGTTTGTCTCAACATCTTAAAATAATAGTACATATGTATTTGACCTTCTTTAATTGCCTTTTCATATTTTCTGCGGGACTTGTAACTAAAAAGCTGTATTGTGTATGACGTTAGTACATACCTACTGCTAATATAATACTTAATGAAGAAAGGCCGCCGAGGCAATATAGAATTATATAGGAGCTACGCACTGCGTCAACACAATATTGTATGCTTTGTATTGGCAGATGACCTTTATCACCCTCTTTCTCTGCTTTAGTGAACGGCGTCAGACAGCGATTCCGTCTATAAACATACGTACCTACTCTTACACATATACATTAGTGTACTAATATTTTGTAGCTTTTACTATTAATTCGTACAAGTCCCATAGTGATATTGTTAAAAATCAAACAACTTTTGTGCAAGATGATGCACCTTACAAGAATTGAAATGAAAAACCGTGATATAAGATAATTTTTACTCCATTGTGAAACATAGTTTTCATATTATGCAAGATGTTTTACACCAGCGTGATTGAAGATATTAAGAATATTACTCAACAGACACCTCATCTGCACAACCAACAAATGAGATTTCTGATTTCTTCTTCATCCAAAACCTACAAAATATCGAATTACTCTAACAATCAAAAATAATACCTACAGAATGTTACGAAAATGTATACAGCATTGGTTCACTAATGTAAGCGAATGGAATTGAACAGTGTGGAATTTTACATAAAATGTCAGAAACATACCATTGTAAGTACGAATTGGAACGGCAAGTCGACTAGTAAATACATAGACCTCATCTTTGTTTATATTCTTGGAAGCAAGCCACGCAGATTAAATATCTTGCAGCATAAAACGGGACTCTACACTATTTTACGGACTTAGAAGAAAAGGACAAAAAGAAGAAATTGCATTCGACATTTCATAATCTAGAAAATAAAATATTTATTTTTCGTTAAAGTTTTAAAATCAATCTTCACTGTAATTCATACAAAGATATTCACTGTGTCAGTGTTTAGGGAGTAGAATTCCATAGCGAAATAAATAAAACCTGTTTTATTCATATAAAGGTTTTTATTATTACAGACTTCACTGAAACAGTAACAATTTTTTTTCAAGTTAAAAAAAAAATTAACTACGGAATGTGTGAAATATATTTTAATAAATTTATATATTTTACACATATATTCACAATTAACATATTTTAAGCATTGTACTATTGACGTGATTGAATAGAAAATCCCTTATGATCAAACCACAGTCTCCCATCCCACAGTGGTACCGAGTAATTGACAAATGATGTAGTTCCATTACATTTAAACATGCTCTTGAATATAGGTTTGATCTACATAAGACTTGTCTAAACTGAATACATATTATATACATTCTGTACTAGACTACAACGGATATCGATATGTCTACCAAACTCTATTAAGATGTTGGGGGAAGCATTCGAACTAAATATTCTATGGGCGAACAAGATACGACACTTAATTCTTTACTACATTCTGTAGAAAAATTATTTACTTGTCTGTGTAATTTCAGTATAACTTAATTGTAAAATTACTCCACAGGTTTATCTGAATTTAAATCAATAATTGCATTGAAATAGAAGTACAGTTTTTAAATAAAAAAAAAAATCGAGAACTTTCATCTTTGTAGTACATTGTGATTAATCGCAGAACATTTTACAATCTTATACAAATAAAGTTACTACCGCTTCGTGGGTTAAATAAAATAAAAGAGAACCTCGATTATGTCAAAAAAAGTCCTCACATGTCACACACAGAGTGAAACATAAGTTTACCAAAAGTATCGGTACGCAATAGCGAGGTAATAAAATATATCGTTATTAAAAGTATTTATATCCACGGGTGTGTATTTCTAATGCAGTAATAAAGTATATATATTAAGGGACGTGTATTATTACTGTACTCTACTATTCATAATTAATTAAATTGAACTAACTACAGATAAAACCTACGTACTGTACGTGTGTAACGTTTTTTATTATATGCACCAATAAAATAAGTATAGACATAGGAAATAAGATTTTATTGATAGTTTTAAACAAGGTTTCACTGAGAACATTACATTATTTGTAAAAAAAAAATATATAAGCATTTATTAGGTCAAACATTATGGCTAAAATAACTTACGTAATAATATTATTGCATTCTAACCGTCTGTTTTCGCACGCAACAAATTCGGTGACTGTCCTTTTATAAAAGATAGAAAACCTATTTGTTCGCTTAAAGCAAACAAACAAAATAATCTAATTTATTTTTTCCAACTGATGGCACACGATTTGATGAAAACCCTACATGCATTTTATGGTGCATTACCGAAATTACAGAGTGTACTTCCATAATTAATCCTACTTAAATAACATAATTTCAACCCCTCATTAAAGAGATACTATATTCCGAGAATAGGTAGTAACAATAATGGTACCTATATACCTAATGCAGTAATGATACCTTTATAAAGAAACAACATTAAAAATTACCCACCTACCCTCGGCATAGTTTGTAACACGAGGGAAGCGTACAAAGATACATACATTCATTTAAACTAATTGAAAGTATGGATAAATAAAATGATAACAGATCACAGTAAGTATATATTTTATATTCCTAGTTATGGCGTGAATCATTACAGAATTTACATTACATCACCAAATGTATAGATTCTATAATCCAATGTTAGTGCAAGGCATTGTGAAAATTTGCATTAGTTGAAATATTTTGGATATCCAAATCAGATAGGTATTGAATATGATTGCATTAATATCGGCACATTCTAACAATGAAAGAAAAGTAAACATTTCTTACAATGAAATTTAAATTGTGCACAATCATCATTCATAAATTAATTCATATAATAATTATATTGATTATATCTTAATTATTGCGAATCAACTTTCGAATGTGATGATCAATTGTAATAAATGAATAAATAAATATTCAATCAAATTGAAAGTGCAAGTCCTAAACACAAATAAATAAAAAGAAAATAATTCAAAGACAAAATGTATGAATGTAGCATTGTAATAATATAACGGACGATAGACAAAATAGATTATACATAATGAAGTTGTTAATCTGATAAACACGAGTATAATCTTCATATGAGATGTAGAATAATGTGAAATTATTAAAATACGTAGTAATTACTATTTAACATTAAACATCGAGTACAAGTACAATTAAAAATCTTAGCACAGAGCAACAATAAATATAGATACTTCTCGTAAATAACCAAATTATACTCAGTAATGTCGGCATGTCTTTGTATAATAAAATATTATAATGGAAATCATAATTATTTATTAGAATCCCTGAAACGCCTTCAAATTATTATGATGCATGTATGTTAAATAGATTGTCACACAGGAGTGTATGTAATAAAATGTCCACAGAGTGCATAATGCACACAGATAAAACATAGCATAAAGAGGACGATGATCTCTCGGTCTCATCATAACTTTGTGTATTCACAAATTACTATAATGGTTGAAACTTGTAATGAGGAAGTTATGCATTCGCCACTCCTATATAATTTTGCTAGGAACATTGGGAATATTGTAGAGTAGATATCTAGTAGAAACAAGCATTAATACATTTCATTATAATCTCAATACACTATTAAACAATATCTACATGTTTAGAAATACTTTTTCTTTCATTTCTATGAATGTAGCGACTATATATACATTCTGGCTTCAAAGGTTTTGATCACCACAACGAACAACGGCAAAATATCAAACAAAATAAGCCGCACTTCAAAGTGAAATGTCCGTGTTATCAAAGAATGTTTTAAACACCATTGTTAATTATAACATTAAGTCGATACTCTCGTGGGTTCTACGAATTAATACACTAGATTATGTGTAAATATGATAAGTTCATATTAACATGTGTAAATCACCTAAAAGCATTGTAATTAAATGTTTCATTGAAGTACATAAATGAAGAAAGTAGTCGGAATTATGTATAGAAATTCAGTAAGGTCAGAAAAAACATAAAAAGTATATGAAGCTGACAAAAGCATGCCGAAAATCCTATGATTATTACGTACACTACACCGAATAAGTAATACTTAATTGAATACCTATAATTAGGATCTTTACTGGTCCACATACTGATTGTTTATTTTGTCGACATACTCTGTAATTAACTATTTGATATATACCTGGCAATGAGGAAAGTAGGAAATGAAAACTCTCAGAACTCCTGTGTTACCGTATAATGTTATTGTAATCGCTCTCCAATCGTGTGCCGTCACCAGTGCCCAATAGAAAGATTCAAATTTAAAAGGAAAAAAACTATCGTATAGAATCAGGAATTTGTGATAGTAAAAAGACACCGACTACTTCTTTTAGCAGCAGAAAGGGCCATGACCGATTAGTCATACTTGGCTGGAATCCATTCGAACGAAGCGTAGTGTGCAATGAATCAAAAATGTTTTCTAAAAAGCACCAGACGAAATTTTGCATATTGAGATAACATGGACAATTTGTAAAGCGCCGTTTACTCATAACATGATTTCAAGGGCACCATATTGTATGTCCATCGTAATATAATTTCGAGTTCATCAACTCTATATTTACAATACGCTACCTACTCATAGCAAACTTACGACCAGAGGTATTTGCAAGCAATATAATAAGTTCATAATGCAGATTCGTCTAACAGAAATCAGAGAAAAGAGCATTGCATAAAACGGGGAGTTAGTTAGCTAGTTAGGATAAATATTGGATGAAAAAAACAGAGACACGAATAGTAATAATTTTGAATAGTCACATCAAACTCTAGTAATGCTCCAGCAACCTTTAGCAAGTTTAAACATAATTTCAAAAAATTACCCACTAATTTGACACAAGGATAAGCATATTCCCTGATCACAATTTCATATGCTAAAATAATAGACGTGATATTGAATACGTAATATAGTATATCAAATCGTAGAGGTACAAGGTACAATTACACCGTATAGTAGTGAGTACATAGATTATGTTACTAATACTGCAGACAATAATTCTAACTAATAAATAAATGAATAATAATATGCCACAGTATCCTATTACATTGCAATATCAACCTGCATCAAATAGGTAAAAGTATTACATCCTATACATATGTATGTGATATTATATCATATATATTGGATTACTTTGTGGAAAAAACACGTTTTCAATTACAAAAAGAACTTTAATATTATGCCTATAATACATCAATCGTAAATCAAAGTCTCGGTTCAGAGGACGTTTACCTCAATATCGAATAAAGTAAAACTTATTTATTTATTAGCAAATGCAATATAAATAATTTATACAGGCATCATCATGGGAGATACCAATAGTGGGGTAAATATGCAAGCTGTCCTCTCCGTGTCAACAAAAAATTAAGACATTTAGGATGGGTGGCCAACCTCATCGCCGAATTGAAGATTTAAAATGTCATTATTTTTTCAAACACCCGACTTTTGCAGGACACTCAAATACTTATGGAAAAGAGTAATTCTCCACAGAACATTTTTATAAATATTCTAAAATATGGCATAAAAAGATTTAGGTAGGTTCTTCTTCTATTATGTACCATAGACATTTAATATAGCTACTACATGTAATATATAGCTTTCTGGTTACAAGTCGTGTGCTGTTTTTATATCGAGATGAAGTTATAAAATGTACGATAGAAGTAAAATTGCTAGTTATAACTATTATCACGTGTTGAATCGTTTCACGAGTAATTAAATTAAAGTGTGAATGGAACACGTTAGTGTCAACATAGCCTTCGAGTTCTGACCGCGAGGGAAATTGTTATCGCCGGAGTAGGATAATTACAACATTAAGAAGACTGGACTTCAAACAACCGACACTTAATAGAAATCGCATTGAAAGACAGTAATAATAGCAAATAGTAATAATAGAGGCAACAGCCATATAATTTGCTACTGTTTTACTGAAATTCGAGAGAAAACGATTGATTACATACATATACTCAGCAACAGCAGTCAAACTCGGGTAATTAAATTAATGTAGATACAATATACGTACACACCTGTGGAGCGATGGAATCAAAACAACACAAGCTTAGGAAAATTATTATTAACCACATGCCCTGTGTAATCATACGACTTGACTTACAGAGTTTAGTGGAACGGAAAATTACATTTTGCTTACTTTAGACGTTTAAATTACAAGACGGTGACTGGGCGGGCCTAGTGACTAAGATTATTAGTGTTAAATAAATAATAATTATACTAGAGCAAATTTAAACATCAATTTATTTATATGTAAATTTAAAATCCCAAGATTTCATATAAGAAGGCAGGTAAATGTAAATCGCATTAAGCCGTTGTTATAATGTCGATATAAACATTACTATGAAAGTATGACCTTTTAATTTATAGCGATCACGCGTCAGGTCAGAGGAAATGGTAGTAACAATAAATTAAACTAAAGAGGAGAACAAGTCTGGTAAGTGCCGTGCTGTATGATATTATTTAGTAGATATATTTACAAAACATTACAAAGTAGGCGATCAATAACCGCAGACACGACTATGAAAAAATATTTATAAATAAGAGGCTACGGAAGGAAATAGTGAAAAGAGAAAAAACTAAATACATAGGTACATAGATATCCATAGAAAGATCTCCATAGAATAAATAGAATAAGAAGTCGAAGAGATTGAATTAAAAAGATTGTTCATATGCAGCGTCTGAGTCAAAACTCAGACGGTGCAAATAAGACAGTGATAATTGAAAATTTTGGTTATATTTTAATAACTTAAGTCGGTTATTATTTTAGTAATAGATATAGGGGAGATATCCCGGTTTCAGGTGGATCACTCTTCAATGCAGATATAACAAGAAAGTACTGCAGAAATACATACATCAAACAAAATATGCTTCCCGTTATACAGAGGACAGCTGATCAATACACTGTTTCAAATAAATGGAAGAGATCTAATAAGTATCGGGAAATACAATATAAGTGACTAGCTTCTCTCAGACAGCGACTATTATAAGCAATCGATACTGAAAAATCACAAAACATGTATTTGCTAAATATTAATTTTAATGACAAACACATTGACATGAAATCACATTAAGGTCATGTTTAGGAAAGATTATAACTATTATGTTTATTGGCTTTGACAAACGGATTCAGAAGCCTTAGAATCTACTGGACGACATACGTCACAATACATTGAGGTTATTTGTTATAACTCATCTACCTAATTCAATAGTAGACAGAGATATCGACATATTATTGAGAAATTATGTACATCATTATGTTTTCTTCTAAATGGCGAAAAAGATGTAATACTTCTTGTCAATTTTAGGGGTTGAAAACATATAAATACTACTATACTATACCCTCACGCCGTGTCCCAGGTGGGGTAGGCAGAGAGAACGGAACGCCATGTCAATCTATCCTTACATACTTCTTTCGCTTTCTCTACATTCATCCAGTTTCTCATACATGCACGCCGATTCCTCTTACTTAACACGCGACCGTCCTTGAGAATTTGATCCACGTGGTTAAGCCACGTAGTTTTTGGACGTCCGCGCTTTCTTAACATATAAATAAGAATGTCAAAATAACGGACTCTGGATGTCACAGTGGAAACGATTCAAATCTATCTGATCCTTTAAATAATATTAACACGTAAAGCAGTGCGTCATTGGAAAATTGAAAAACTGTCGCGTGCAACATTCAATCAAAAGTTGACATAGAAACTACAAATACATAGTTCAGTGCCAATCTACGTGTCAAACAAAGAATAAATAGAAAAACTATCAGAAAAAATGTTCCCAGCAGTTAGTGAAAGATTGATAACAAGTTGGTTACAAAGTGGACTTTTACAGTTTGCCGGGAAAGTAAATATCGAAGAGGAAGTTGATATTATTTAACAAACAGTCGCGTGACCTACTGGCAATACCATTTTTTCATACTACATCTTTATAATAAACCTCGATCGTAACGACTTTGAAAAAAGTCATCAATTTACTGTATTCACGTCACGGACAAAACTTTTATTGAAGAAACCCTAGTAACTGGTGCTTACCGAAAATATCCCAATATTTCACCAATGTAATTATTTACCAAATTCTTTTCAAAACCAAAATATAAATTACAGAAGTCTCATCAGAAGATTAACTATGTTTGATCAACCGAGATGATTGGAAGATACCGCAATCTAGCGATAAACTCGCCATCTGTACATTGAATTGTATAACTGATTTTATAATACTTTGTAATAATTGATGTTATAACCAATGTACAACAAAAAATAAAACTGATAAATAAGTAAATGGCTATCACTCAAATAAGAGAATTCTTATACAAATCTATGTAATAAGTAAAACATCACACAATATATTCCTGCGGTATTTGATTGATACCCTCTAAAAATAATGAAGGGATCTTATGCGTACAAGAAAATAGGTCATAAAAAATGGCACACCTCAGTGACTAAACTATACAAAGAATGAAATAATCGCAACACTTGCATAGTGATACATTCTAGTTATCTCACACATGCAAGTAAATACCAATCATTGTGTATTACACAATATGTGATACAAAAAAGTACCAAGAACACGGTATAATGTGATCAAACCTTCCCATATAAAAACAAAACAGAATCATATAATAATTATGAAACAATAGACAATAATTGTTGTAATAAATAACTGAATAAATTTATAAAAAAAATTAACAGATGAATGAAAGCATAATAATATAAATGAGTGATAAACGAAAATCTTCTTCATACTACATTGTAGTCGAACTTTATACGTTACTACGTTAATTTTAGAAGAGTGTTATTATATTACAGTATAAATATTCTATATTTTCAGGTGCATCTTTGTGAAGTCATTGTATACTTTAATTCACCGTGTTGGGTATTTATGTAGTATAATTCTATACCAAAATTAAAAATAAATGTTTTTTTCTATTATACCTACTGATTTTTATTGAGATTATCTGTGGAACATGAATTGAGTCACAAAGTAAGTTATATGTGAGGAAACACCCGTGTAATCAGAATCGGTCGCAACGAACCATACAAGTGCACAATAAAAATAATAAAAAAATGCAATGAAACACACATAACTTTATATTGTTACTATAGTTTATAGAGCACGGATTAAGATAACGTCCAGATAAAATGTAATTAGGTACTGAGCACATCACAGTATCACAGTGTATATATACCTATCTATATTTATACGAGAATACCACACTCACGTATCATGTGCTTATTATCTCAAACTCAAATACCAACAATATGTAAAAATGTGTAAATGTGTAAAACCACGGGAGTGAGAAGCGACCTAATCTGATCTTATATTATGCTAACAACATGAATATTGCTGGTATTCACTAAATATTCATACCTACTCAACAAAAATATACTTTTGAAAATCAATCTTTTCAAACAATATAAGAAACATTATACCCAGAACAAATAAAGTTCGAGATGGTTTCTTGTACTCTGCTGTTATGATTTATAACAGTTTGCCTGACCAATTGAAGAAATGTAAAAATCCTAAGGAGTTTGGAAAGAGGATTCAAGAGTTAGTAATGACTTCTCAATGTTTGTAATAGTGTTTTGTGTTTTTTGTTTTCAATAGTGTTGCTGTTCTGTGATTTTTTGCTCTGGTGTCT
This sequence comes from Athripsodes cinereus, assembly GCA_947579605.1. Classification (NCBI taxonomy): domain Eukaryota; kingdom Metazoa; phylum Arthropoda; class Insecta; order Trichoptera; family Leptoceridae; genus Athripsodes; species Athripsodes cinereus. The sequence continues at coordinate 5,983,731 of OX388308.1, read as the reverse complement.
TATATTTTACTATAATCCACACATAAATATTTGAGTCCGTTCGTATGTATGTATGTATGTATGTATGTATGTATGTACGTATGTCCTTAATGGACTCAGAAATTAGGAAAGACCGAAGTAAAATAATACACTCTATACAAGGTCTCATCTTCTGGGCAGGTTTAAGGCTAAAAACATTTTAAATATCTTACGTATTGATAAAGATATTTTAATTTTAATGCGACCTTGTCACAAAATTAGCAACAAAATGTATGTAAAATTAATGCAAGATTTAGTAAATAGCAATATTCACAGTCAAACATTTTTCATTGTATTGAATTAATATCAAAATGGATGTAACAATAAATACAACAATTCTGAAACTAAATATTTAGGGTTTATTTTCGTAATAAAATATCGTGTTTGCTAATGAGAAAAGCTCTTGAATTACGTGAATAAAAATTGCATATTTTTGACATATTGGGCTATTTTCATAATGGAAGACATTATGAAACCATAGAAAACTATACTGTAGAATAATAATAGTTTTACCTATAAAATCCATAAACAATGTTAAATGATTTTCAATGAGTGGGAACCTATTTATTTTCACCTAATATTTTTTACATAAATTATGAAATATTTGATAGTAAAATATTCTGAAATATTGAAGGATGCAGATAATCCATTTTTAAGGTTTTTTGGGAATAAAGAGTAAATACTTATATGACAATTTATTCTTGACTTTTTTTAATTTCATAGCAAATACCCATTTATGCACTGCAAACCAAAAATACAAATTCGAATGTGGACAATTATAATATTTTAACATTTATGTGACTACAATTTTTTCACGAAAAGGGATGTTTACCCTTTTTTTCTTATAGAAATTTGGGATGACAATCTTCGAGTTTTTACATTAAGATGAGGTTTTTAGTAGTTTTTGCACGTAGGTACCCGCCTATTTTTCTAAATAAAATATGAGCTTTCGAGGTGTCGAGCTCACATATTTTTCATTTGGAAGAGGTTTTTAGCACTTTTTCCATGTAGGTACCTACCAATATGTGGAATTTCTTAACTTCAAGCTTTTTCATCGGGACGAGGTTGTTAGTACTTTTTTTTCCATGTAGGTGCCTACTTATTATTTTTTTACATAAATGTGAACATCTGAGGTGTCAAACTTCAAGATTTTTCAATGGGAAGAGGTTTTTAGCACTTTTTTCGATGTTGGCACCTACCTATTTTTTTTAACTAAATATGGGCATGTGAGGTATCAAACTTCATGATTTTTCATTGGGAAGAGTTTTTCAGCACTTTTTTCGATGTAGGTACCTACCTATTTTTTTTTACCTAAGTATGGGCATGTGAGGTATCAAACTTCATGATTTTTCATTGGGAAGAGTTTTTCAGCACTTTTTTCGATGTAGGTACCTACCTATTTTTTTTACCTAAGTATGGGCATGTGAGGTATCAAACTTCATGATTTTTCATTGGGAAGAGTTTTTCAGCACTTTTTTCGATGTAGGTACCTACCTATTTTTTTTACCTAAATATGGGCATGTGAGGTATCAAACTTCAAGATTTTTCATTTAGAGATTTGCAATGCTTTTTATGATGTAGGTACCTACCTATTTATTGTTACTAAGCTATGGGCATGTAGGGAGTCAAAAATTAAGTTTTCTCATTGGGAAGAGCTTTTTACTTCTTTTATCCACGTAAGTGCTTACTCCGTTTTTTTTTTCAATAAGATTTTGTTGTTTTAACCCATGTATTTGCAAGGTTTTCTATTTAATTAAACCCGAGCGATGCCGGGTTACATACGCTTGTATCAAATAATTTAAATTTATGAATTGTTTTACCAGATTTGTAATACTGCACGCCTCTGACACCAGCAACCTTAGTCGCTGTTTTGAGGTATTGTTTATAATTGAATAAATTGAATTGAATTGAAAGAATTGAAAGGTATAATGTTGGTGTCTTTATCAAGTATGTACCTACCTATAGAATCATGGCATTTCTTCACGCATGAGGCAGCCAATAGGCTTACAAATATATAATTACACTACGTAGGTACACCTAATTTCATCGATTCTTTTAAGTAAATGACAATAGAAAATTTGGATGTAATATTAATATGTCAATTTATATAGCGCCGTTTTATGACTTCAAGGGTGCTTTACATCTACGATCAACATCCACGTCCATTTTTAAAATTAAGAATGTAATTATATGTTAGAACACCGTAAGTGAAAAATTACATCACGTCAAAGATAGAAAATGTATGCTTGGTTTTAACTTAGGTAAGCCATTATTCTCTTTTGTATTTCTAAATGTATATACAATGTGTCTGATCTCAATAGTGTAACATTTTAGAGATTCCCAATTTTTTTAGATAACCAAAAGTTTTTATTGACGTATGTAATATCCCAAGCGCCAAAGAGAACCTCTGGAAAGATACGATAAATAATTTTGATAAAGATGAAATCAGAAGGCGAATAAATGTAAACAATAAAAGTATAAAATATAATCTAAATTTAAATTGACTAGATTACACGCAATATGTTATTATTTCCGTGTAAGTTTAATGCAATAATTAACATTTGACTGTATAATTATCTATGAGTGATTATCAAAAAACTCTAGTTCCATTTCAATTAAATTTACAAACAAATAAACGGAGAAAATGCAAAATATAACGCTCACAAATGCGGGTATTGTAGAATAGAATTTTTCAAATATATATCGTTTTATCTAATATACCTAATATCAGGAAATTAATATTCTACATCTTGCTTCTACGAAATTATCTATATTTTCCTATTTGAATATTTATAAAGGATGAAAACTTGTTTCTCATATTGAAAAGGATCAAAAGGGCAAACACGACAGCGGTGGAAATATGGACATTTGTCATTTTGAAAACACGCTCCCTATGTACCTATTCTCAACAACCATAAAACAAAAATAATATTAATAAAACAAAATGGTAATAAGACATGTTGTATTAAAACTTTAATTCAATTATTACCTACACATTATAAAATTACTCAATCTCTTATAGTAAGTAACCATAGGAAATCACAATTATAGATCAGATAGATAACAGTAGCAGCTATCTCTGTGATAATTATTATTGGTATGTTATTATTACTACTACTACAATGTTCGTCACTAAGTTACGCACTGGAAAGCGCACAACAGTTAAATATACGGGGAGAAATTATAACTATTAAGGTCGTATAATCGCACACTGATTTTATTAATAATACCTACATTTTATTTATATTATAACACACAAAATTTAGTACGCGTGTCCAAAGTGAACGTGAAGATAATAATTATTAGAATGTATATTTTAATTAATAATACATTAATCAATTTATTATTACTGTTCAAAATCTAAACATAATATATATTTTGGTACAAAAACGATATAAGCCAAAATGGATGTTGAAATAATCCTAAAATGTTTAAGGTATAGAATGAATTACTTTTTATCTAAATAGATTCGACGAAATGTTACATTATACCTATACATCGGCAGTGAGTTTAACACTGAATCTATCATATAAGGCACGGATGGCCAAACCCGCGGCCCGCTGAGTGCCTACGTGCGGCCCGCGAAGCATATGCACACATTTTTAATAATAGTCGGTACAAGTACCCGTTACTTTTTTGAAAGAGGTATTTTGAGAAGATATTCTAAAAGAAAACCGAGGAGTTTTGAAACATATCAAATTCCTATACCATTTTGAAAATTTAGCAACGGGGGGGTAGAAATTTTAAGGTAAAGTAAAATTATCAAATATTCCATATATATGGGAGTATATTGTTGCGAGGCCCGGTAGGAACTCTCATTCTGAAATTTGGCCCGATTGCTGAAAAGGTTGGCCACCCATGATATAAGGCTTGGAAAAGGCAACGTCACCTTATTTAATAGTGCCCCGGACGGGACTTGAACTCCCGCAACCTATCCTTTTCGCGAGGTGTGCTTCGTCTAATCAAAATTACGTATACAATGATAACCTCATACAATGGTTAATCGTAAAAATAACATTGATAAACATAGGCACTGAATTATTGTGCCAAAATGAAAACGACTGAAGAAATAAAAAATGTTTCCGAATGACCTGGTTAAAATATCACAAAGCACGATAATTTATTAGGGACATAAAAACTGCCCCGAATTAGTGAATAGTTACAGAAGTTTCAATGTCAAGATATTTCGGGCATCCTTGACCGACAGGGGGAACCACGAAATCACTTGAAGCACGAAAGGGCGGTATATACGAAGAATAAAAAAGAGTAAAACGCGGTGGAAGGAGAGGTTGTTACTTAGACGAAAATAGATTAACAAACATTTAACCAATAACGTCAAACGACTATTTCATATTTCTAATAATATGAATAAAATTATTACAATAATTGAAACTGGAATTGAAATATTTTCTTTTGTAAATTGGTCACAAAACTTTCAGCTAACAATTCGATTAACTTTTAAGCTTATATTTAGATGATGTACCTGCATTTTGAAATTACACAAACAACCAATCGAAGACACTCTACACATTAATGGAGAAAGAATGGCACTATATGAGATGGTAGGCCCCACTGTTGTCAAATGTGAGATTTCATAGCAAAAGTAATATTCACGAAATTGTTGCCATATGTAGAATTACTTTTTGATCACCACGTTAAATTATTTTTGGACACACCAAGTTTTTCGACACCGGCAAACTTTACATTCGAGCTAGATTTTATTTTTGCTGGTTTTATTTTATTTTTGCCGGCAAAATAAAACCTACCTCGAATATAAGCTTTAGGAAATTTGTATTCGAATTAGATTTTATTTTTGCCGATTTCATTTTATTTTTGTAAATATAAAAATATTTCGCCAAAAAATCCAAATAATATTATTGTAGCAACAATTTTCCTCCATACAAAACTATATTTGACAGATATCTGACATTGGGGCCTACCAACTCAATGAGTTCCGAAAGAATTACATGCAATTTACTTTCATCCAAGAGTTATCATATTATATCCCATGTTTGAACTTTTTATTGACTTTTTGCGCTCTGACAAAACAGAGCTTATGTAAGCAATCTCTGCAGATCTAAGCTACTGCAGCTTTGAGGTTGATCATATTTTACAGAACAAATACGAAAAAACGTACAACACAATAGAAAATGTTACATTCATGTGAAATATCATACATAACAGACATTGCTACATTACCTACGTCGTCATTTAATAAAAGTTTTAATATGAATATAGGTAATTAATTATTATACCTAATTATCTAGATATTTTAATCTCATAGACATTGGCAGATCTTAATGAAAAAATGTTTGTAATTCACTATTAATAAAGTCAATTAAAATATCTTACCAGATACAGAGTGCGCGAGATGTAGAAATCATTCATTATAATACGCCAAGGTTTTTTTACGATATTTGTTCGTCTATTCACACGATATTACGTGAAATAATGCGGAATGTTTTCCACAAATGATCCGCATAATAGAGGAAAACACTTGAGACTCAAGAAGACATCATATTTTTCTGCCATTTATATCGAGTAATTACAGTATTTATATACATTGAAGGGAAATACTATATAAATCTTTAAAAAAAACGAATATTTTAGACAAAGTAACTAGTATCATATCGTCGCTAGAAATGAATTCGAATTTTCAGTAAATACAAAATTACTTTCAGTTAAACTCAAAAGTACCCACGAGTGAATAAAAGAAATGTAAGATTTATTGTAGGCAGTTAATTGTAGGTACGCTAGTTACATCATTATAAAGAAAAAAATAATCATACACTAGAAAGAAATGTAAGACACATAACTCATAATTATAAAAGCCAAGAAGGTAGAAAGGAAAGAAACACATAAATTGAATGATAATAGCAATAATTGGGTACAGAATAACGCAGGAAATAGCGAAAAATCATTTCCTTTCTTTCTCTAGACGCAAAGAAGAATTACAACAAAGACAACTATTAGATTTTTCTCTTCTATACTCGCTCCGCTGACAACATTTTAATAGGAATTTCTTGCCACAGATAGGCATTGTAGAACGTTATATACATAATATAAATATTAAATGAAACATCTACATAATGTGAAAAATGTAACAAACATTAAATTACACCCGAACAAAGCACCTGCACCTCAAGAAGCAATGTTAAACTTGCTGCTGAGCTAAGTTTAACAAACAAAAATTTTAAAAAGAAAGAATTCGCTCTGCAACGGAAGACAGAGTGGAGTGTAATATCACTTTCTTCTCCGACTACTGAACGTTAACATCTCTCTGAGATAAGATTACAATCTACATACACTTTGTAAGAATTAACATCATCAAGTAGGTACAACAAGAAAGATTAATAAGTGGTCAATACTTTCTTTAATCGGACATTAATCGCTATTACCGACCAAATTAACAATAATTCGTAGACCGCGAATTAATTATACACACAGTTGGAAATACTTACACATGATGATTGTTGACTTTATTACTACTGTGCTTAACAAAACATTCAGTATTTTCATTTCGTAAACATTAAACCCGAAACTATGAATGTGTGTGAGAATATCTGATTGAAAATATCTAATAACTTATCATTCATACGAGTCTTCGCAACAAATCATTTGCATAGTAAGTGCTTACACAAAATATTATATTCACATACTGAAACTATAACTTGGCATTAGGTACAAAAGTATCAACTTACTCACATGCAAAATACATGTATAGAGAGAACATCGAACCTGTAGAAAAATCACTGATACTTTTAATAATTTCTAATATGTACGTGTACATAATAATATAATAATAAAAAGTAAGTTCTAGCTCGGTGGATTAAAGCAACACTATACGAACTGCTTAATCTAAATTCATAGCTCATACAACGGCCTTTGTGTTGCGTGTCCGAAGAAAGGTTTCTACACCGAGATTAATAATATTGTGTTATTTAAAACAAATAATAGATAACAACGCGATGCAAATATGTGGAGAAAAGAATAGGTACTATTATACCTACATCACAATGCCCAATAATTAGTATGAAACAAATTCAACTTGATATGAAACAAACAGAAAAGACAAAGGGAAAAAAACAACTAAGTAGATAAGGGAAAACATTTTAACATAATATGATTAAAAGAAAAACTCCTATATGTGAAAACCCGGTATAATAATTTCTTGATAATATCCATGCAACATTGGGGCATCTACACTCTTCAGAAATTCGATACCGATAACAAAGCGAATGTCATAGATAATAGAATACAGACAGTAAGGCACTTAAGAATTATACGCATTTTATCAACGCGGTTTGAAAACAATAAATAACATTGTCGGATTATAAAAAGAAAACTTTAAAAAGATGACTGGTAGATACACTTACTATTATAATATATGTACATTCTGATGTAGTAAATTAACTATGTAGTCCATCTTGAATACATAGACTAGACATGAATGGTCGAAAAGAAACAATGCCGCAAGTAGGGTTCATTCTTTTATGTAAATAGGCGTTGTTAATCAGCTGGCTTCCGGAAATCTCTAAGTGAAATTACTGTTATTATTGATCTTCTCCTTTGTCTACAAAAATATTAACGTGGAGGAATTCATAAGTGAAACGAGCGCGAAGCGAATGCGAATTTTTGATTGCACTATGGCAAACAATGTAGACTTTTTATGTGAGGGCTAGATTCATTCAGTTGGGTAAATACCAGAAATAAAATAAATATTCTGGTGAAAATTCTGCTGGTAGTCGTTATAAAGGAAACTCAAATATTGTTTCAGTAATGTAATGTACGAGTTCCATTCCATCCATTTGGAATAAGCATAGAACTCAATACAAGATTGTAAAAGTATGAATACATACGATAGAAAAATAATAAAAATATTAACACATATTTAAGTCCAAATAATTAAAACAAAATCAAGATACAAAGAGATACCTCTTGTAACAAACATTTAACAATGCACGTGTTTACAGTCTTACCCCCTCTAGGATTCGTTAGAGGTGGTAGATTGTACCTACCTATACCCACCCAACAAACAAGATCAGATCCAATGATAGGTAACTATGTACACAAAAACACGGTGCAATATGTAACTTCTATTTCGGTCGGGTGCCTAATAGATAGTTAAAAACCAACAAGTACGAAGATAAATCACCCCGCATCTAATTACTTGAACTTAAAATAGAAACTAAAGACAACACGGCAATACATAAAAATGCATTCAGAGTTAATGAGAGACAACATGCGTACATACAATATTACATAGTTAGTCTAAACTATACATTTTAAATAGTTGACTGTTGTTTTAAATCAAACAAAACTCTTATAATAGTACATTTATGTAAACATATTGGATGCATTAAGACAATGAATTGTCCAGGACATATCAAAGTGGACAAACACTCCACAGCAATTGATAACATACATACTGCTTACTAAGTACGTAAATAAATTACGTGAGTTTGTAGATAAATATAAACAAAATTGCGTCATGTCCACATTATTAAGTGGTGACTAACAAATATAGTCCAAGACACATTATTTGTCTGAAGAATTCCGATAGTCATAAATAGTAAAGAAAGAGACACGTATGGAATTTAATCAACATTTTTTGGTATCTAGTATATCACCATTCCCAGACATATCAACATACATATTTTCAGAAACAGTTTCACGTACAAAACGAATCATTTTTGGCACCAGCATCATAAAAACCTATTTCCATTTATAATTATACAAGCATAAGCAGAAAAATCGTCATAATGGAAAACTTTAAAATAACTCATTGTCTTAATCATAATGGACATCTGTCAAAGAAACCAAATCTATCCAAATTGCAAGAACTGAAAGATGGATTCAATACGCAAACAATCATGATATTAAATAAAATCATTAATAATAATACCACATTGATTATTTATTTATTTATTGTCTCAAGGGACACAAACAGTTCAACTTAACAAATGTCATCATTCAAATATCTTCAGTCAATAAACCAATCAAGGTCCCGCAAATTACCCAAGCATATGACGAACACGTTGCTATCAAAAAGTAATAACATACACTTTACCTTAAAAATCAAAAACAAAAAACAATTATGATGAATAACAACAGGAAAAAATAGACAACTTGAACCAATGTAAGTCAATTCGCGAGAAATTAAGTAACTTACCTAATTAACTTTGAAAAAATTAACAATACCACCCGGTATAAATATCTAAGTCATTCTTTTATTTTCTTTTACCATCTAGTATTTCTCGGAATAAATTCATGAGATCGATATCGCGCGATGATAATTTAATATTTGGAAGTGTCGACTGGTGAAGCATAATAATGAAGAGGCGTGCTCAACGTGACAACAATGTTTACATGGGAACAATATTAGTTATATAGTAGGTATAGTACACGATACGATATGATCTGAAACAATAACTGTACTTACATATTGTACAATCGATCACTGTAGGACATATTTTACTAAATATTACACCTAGACAAATAATTTTCAAATACATGGGCAACAGGACAGGTAGTAAAAACACTTAAAAGAAAGCAAACCAACGTAAATTCATGCAGTTCTTTCACCCGGCTACAACTGAAAACCTTAGTTTTTATGTAAAAACTGAAGCAGGTGATACCACATCTTTGGTTCGTTCTTATCCCTTTAAGAGATCAAAAAGGAAACAATCCTTTTCATTTGATAATAATTAGCAACACAATTTTAACAATCTGCAATAATGTAGTAGTCACATTAAGGTAAGCCGAAAGTTCAACGAGAAAAATAATTTTACTATGTGTATAGTTTAATCGTTAATATAATTCTTAAGATTTGGACTAATTGTCTTATTATAAATACTTAAATAGTAAACAAAGATTTTGATAGCACAGGTGGACATCGTTTCAAAAAGATAACTTGCCCACTACTCATCCCAGTAACTTAATTAACTGTACTAAAGGAATGTTAACTATTACAATTTATACAGTTTAATATACCAACTAGTATAATTCACCGGAGACTACGCGAGCGAATGAATAAAATAAATAATAACACTTTATACATATTATAATACATTATTATAATGTATAAATATTGTGAACAGTTAAATTTTTACAACGCGTTGCTGAATGCGCTCGTTCTACTTTCATACTTATATAGTTATACAAATAAAACAATTTTACTTTAGACTGTCAATTATACAAAGGATGTTTAAAAAATATGTCATATTAAAATCGACATGACATGGCAGTATTAATTCATTATTACGATAGGCTAAAATTTAACGTAACTTTACTTTTCTTTTCTCGTCAGACCAAATATTTCCCACATGTGAGTTAGCCAGAGGACCAAAAACACGTAAAAAAATACAAGACGTAAATAAATCTCATATAGTTCCAAATAGGCTTTTGATAATGTGGTTAGATGGATGAAATCACTTTATAGTGATAATCTCCCCACTCCACATCATCACATTTTTTCTTGTGTATACTGCTTTATTTAATTTGTTATATGAATGATGATGTGCAAGAAGAATAAAATAAATAAACAATAATTTAATAAATATCATTTAAGTAAGAAGAACAGCTTGGTTCAAATGTTACGACTATTCATTAGGTAGGTACCTGCTGAATTTGAAAGATTCACGGGGTTCTTACTGTTAATACATTTTCATATCTAATCGAATGACAATATAACAACTTAATCAAAATTTGACTTCAAAAACTATTAGTCCATTTTTATCTACCTACATATCTACGCCCTCACGGCATCTCTCACAAGTGGGTAACCAATGAGTGGACTAACTGCATATAATTAACATGGGAGTCGTCCTCTGCGTGGCAATTAAAATGACATTCAGCATGGGTGACATACCTTATCGCTGAATCGAAGACATAATTTTACTCGTAATGTTTCACGAACGCCTAAAAAAACATACTGTACATAAAACAAATACTATAAATTGAGTTGCAACGATGATGATAATGGTAGGTACTACAGCACTCGGTGCCGATAACGGAGCAATGAATAATTGGAATAATTCATAATATATAACACTTTATATATCATTATTATTATTATTATTATTATCATCAATATGTACCTACTAACTACTACATAATATGTGTGTGTACAATATAGCGGAACTACAACATCGGAACTAATACCTTTGTGTGTGCGATACGATGAATGGTTTATGTAGCAATCAAATTATTATTAGTAAAAATCAATTCAGAAATACTGACCTCCATTACCTTTTTCATTTCATTTATTCAATCATTCTTTGTACATACCTGTCGAAGAAATAACAAACGAACACCTAGAATTATAGCTGCATATTTTTTCAAAGACTTACTGTAAAATATATCGAAATGAAAATTTGCTTTGACATGTACCTACATTAAACTACAATGTAAGTGATTAAATTATTATCCTTAAAGAACGAAAACATGTCGCTTTCACTGTTTCACTGACTTGCTCACATTCTGAACCTAAGGAAGTATTCTCAATATTTATTGCACCAGTACAATAAAATAAATACAATTTATTTCCTTCTTAAAGATATTTGTCAACAGACAAGACACCTCATTTACACAACCAACAGATTGCGCAAACTCTCTCTAGTAGGAAATATGATTGCAAGTATGCTCAACGGATATCAAAAATAACGGATTCAAACTGGAATTGGCGGGATTGGTGAACGTACCATGGGTTAAATGCACTTAAATCAACTTAAGCCGATTCACAAGCACACCTTTCCTGTTTCCTACAAAAATGGAGTTTGCCCAATTTGTTGGTTATGTAAATGAGGTGTCTGTTGAGTAATATTTTTAATATAATAAATAAATATGGAGCTTGCTCCAAAAGGCCTTTGGGAATAATTACTTACAAAGGTGAAAATAAACAATGTTTTTAGTTGTTATTTTCATTGATTATTAAAATTAATTTTCTCAAAGTAACAACAACGAATACACAAAAATATTCAAAATATATTTTATCAAGCAAAGGTGAAAAATTCAGTAAAATGCGAAAACAACGTTTAACATTTATTTACTCCGCTTATGATGAAGATAGACAATAGTTTTTATATTTGTTACATGATTCGAATTTTAGGGTTCTGTTTATTACACAGGTAATATGGAATAAAAATTAAACTAAATAACAGAAAAAGGTCTGAAATGATTTGGACATCCATTTTCATTAAAAAAGTGGAGTTAAGTTAATTTAGCGAGGGAACAATTAGGCTGAATGACAAGTAGGTACATTACAAATATTTAAATAAATTAATAAATATTTAACAAAATTAAAAATACTTTAATACATTAAAAAATATTACTAATTTTTTCATAATTTATTTTATAATACTCTTCGAAAATCTACTGTGGAATAAACTGAATATAATTTTACAATAAGCGTTTTCCGGAAACAATGAAAAAGATCGATGACAAAAGCAACATTAATTACAAAATCAAATAAATTCCAATATAAAACTACAGCCCTCTCACCCTATTCAATTTTACGGGGTTATATTTCAATAAGATCTATGTAGGTTATCTATACCTGAACTGAACCAAATAAATAAATAATGGTACAAAGGAACTTCCCCTAATAAGTATGTAATGGCCTTTTATTCAAACTAAGGTTTCGGAAAACTAACATATGTGGAATGGTATTATTGATAAATAACATGAAGTATCAAAAAAAATGTTATATTAAAACAATGAATTTTTGAGTTATTTTCTAATTTCAACTGAGAGAACGATAATATCTAATGAAAAAAAATTAAGAAATAAAGTATTGAGAAACTTGATATAAATGCTTATAAAGACATTTAACAAAAAATATGTTTTTCACAAACCGTCATCTTAAAACAATACAAACAACCAAAAACAAAACTCATTGAAACAAAGTGTATGTAATTTTTTAGTTAAATACTAAAAGACAAGATGAACCAGGCATCACGAAAAAACTAAAAGAAATTAAAAAATATAAAAATCCTGGCTCCAAGGAAGAAGTTATTTTTCTCTCACTGCTATATCAACGAAAGTAAATAACGATAGGAAAGAAGTACATCAAAAAACTGGGATATGCGCACGGGAATAAAACAGATTAAATTTCAAAACATCAAATAAATAAATATCATTGTGTAAGGATTACTATGTCCTCTCCTCTGCATTTCAGATTAATCCTTCGTTTGACGTGAGGCTTTTATTGATTGTGATACGACTTAGTAAGGTATATTTCTTTGTCTCGAAGCCAGTTGGGGATGCTGTGCGAAACAGATGTGGGGGTGAAAACAACATTATGGATTTTCCGACACCGCGACGTCATGTAGGTCAAGGGCGGAGATTTTATCTCAAAACAAGGATGAAAAACTTTACAAATAACTGCAGTACATGTAATTTGGCAATAATTTTCTTACCTGTTCTTCCCGAAACCAACTTTGTGAAGTTCGACATGCTTGAAGGCTGCGTATGTTGCCATTTTTATTCAAATTGCAGGAAACTTTACAGATACAAATAAAAACACACACTTATTATCGATCAAATCGAAAAGTCTGCAAAAATTAACTGCACCACGTTAAAATTTCGACAAATTTCGTTTGCACTATTATTACAGGAGTATTCCCTCAGTCCTGGTTTCTGATACTCGGGTTACAGTGGATGTGTATCGATTAAATCCTTGCCGGGTGATTGTACGATGGGAACGAATGTGCCAAAACGTCAAACAACAACGTTATTACAATAGGAAGTTTACGATATCTAGTTTAGTTACGTTATTATAGTAATAACACTGAATGTGTGTGTTGTTGTTTGGAGAACGACCGGCGACGACAGAGGCTAACAGCTGACTGGCTGAATCACCGCACATGCTTTACCTAATGTAGTGCAGACGGTCTATAGGAGTGTAGAGGGGGCGGAGCACATAGGAGGACGAGTGGAGGAGTTCTCCCTGAAGCGTGACGTATTAACTCCCACTGCCTCCGCAACCCCTTTCTATGGTACAAAGCTTCAGCACTCTGCGAGCATCGAGACTCATCCGATATTCACTTATTAACATCACCTTTTATATTACTATTGTCATGGCAATGCTGTTTATATAAATATTTTCGACTGAAAGCATAGGTACTACAAAATATTTACACAGTATATGAATAAAGGCCAATCGCAAACAATATTAGGTCGATACATTTTATGTATGCATATTTTGATGATTGGGTATCGTGACACCCTGTATGAATGTAATGTATGAATGTTGGGAATGGAAGGCGACTGAGCGAGTGTATTGTTGTAAGTTTAGTAAGTAAGTTAGACTAAAATTTATGTTTATTATAAGTTATTTTTAAGGTATAATTATAACTTTATAAAATTAAATAAATAAATAAATAATAAATATTGTATCATATTTCACGGGGATGTAAGGAGGAGTCAATGACCTAATGACAACTGTAACAATTTTAATGTAAAATAAAAAGAATATATTTACTACACCACTTACGGGTGGTGAGATAAAACACAAAGTGTTGTCATATATTTATTTACACATATTATTTTGAAGAATATGAATAAAACTACTCACATTTATCGATCAAATTTAATAATTACATCAAAAAAACATTCAAAGCAATGATAATATAAATAATATAATTAAATTAAATGATAATGTAATTGATAATGTAAATGATAAATGATAATATAATTAAATGATAATGTTCTTGTTATTTTTATAGACTATTCTAAGGCCTTTGATACCATCGATCACGAAAAATTATTAGAGTATCTAGAATTAATTGGGATTACTGGTAAATTATTGCTGTTTTTCAAAAATTATTTAAGTGATCGCAGATGCATAGTTAAAATAAACAATACATTTAGTGATATAAAATACATAAAATCGGGTGTGCCGCAAGGATTAATTTTAGGACCAGTATTATATTTAATTTATGTTTCCATGCTTAAAAATCTTTTTAAAAATGTTCAGCATTTTATTTATGCTGACGATACTGCACTAGTAATGACGCATGAAAATATTGATGTGGCGTGTAAATTACTTCAAGATGATTACAATAACTTGATTAAATGGTCACATAATTATGGCCTAATAATAAATGCTAAAAAAACTAAATTGATACATATAAAAACTCCCCATACTATTACGTTAACTAAACCCTACATAATTTCACATGATTATAACTGCATTCACAATAACATTCAATGTAATTGTAATTGTAAAAATATTGATCAGGTAACAACATATAAGTATTTAGGTGTAATAATTGATAATAATTTTAAATGGGACGAACATATAAGTAAACTATATAATAGGTTAAGATCAGTTGCTGGTCGCCTTCATAAGGTAAAATATTTTGTACCTAATCGTATAACAAAAAAACATTTATTTATCGTTGGCAGAGTCTTTAATACGATATGGAATTTCTGTCTGGGGAAATACAACAAAAACTAATTTAAATAAAATACAAAGTGTTCAAAACATACTTATTAAAATAGTAACTAATTACAAATCTATTCCAGGTAGTCATTTCAATGCCAACGATACATATAGGGCTAATAACTTAATGACTTCAAAAGGAATATTTTTAAACAAATTTTTATTCCCTACATTTTGGACAATAGATACAGAAATAAGTTAATACACAATTATAATACTAGATACACATAATGAAGGATTGGTAATTCCAAAAGTAAATAATAAATACGGTATGAGAACCCGAGACTATATTTATAATACCCAAAATAATAAATATGCTACCAAAAAATATTAAAAATACCCATAGACTAGGTAAGTTAAAGATTCTTATGAAACAATGGACTGTAAATAATATTGATATCATAAATGCTTTATAAAATTTAATATTGTCATACAAAATAAAATAAATTATAGGGAGTTGATTGATTTGTAAGGAACAAGAGTATAAAAGTTTTATTACAAGAATAATTGCAATTAAGACCACAGTTTATTTCGTTTTCTAAGTTAAATTGTTGATTATTAAACAATACACTGTATTTTTATTAAGTATAAGTTGATAAATAAGCATGTTTAATAGCACCTATAGTACCTACCTAGTAAAGTCTCAGACATGTTAGCATATTAGTATTGTAGTATTCTAGTTATAATAATGAGTATCATATTATAGTCAGGAATATTATGTATATATTTTAAAGTAAGGAATGAAGATAATATATTAGAATTATAATTTATATGTAAAAATGATTTTGTAACCTTTGTAAAATATCAAAACATTGAATTATATTTGTATATGGATATATAAAAAAACCTGTTGACAAGTCTTATAAAAGACTTAACAGGACTTGTAATATTATTTTTGATAAAATAAATAAAAAAAAAAAAAAAACATATAAGACACGAACTGTTTGACGACTAAAGATTTTAGTTGTACCAACTGGCGAATGGTTTGAATAAAAAAAGCATATCGTTTATTTATTTATCACGTAAACGGCAAACGTTTTTTACAAAAAATTCAAAATAAATGTTTCACATTTGCTTAACATACTTAAAACCCATGAAGACAACAAGTAAGTAAAAATTATAATACAATTCCTGCAATCACAATTATATAAAATCCCAAATTCTATTCTATTCTTATTAAAGCCATCCACTCGTTTGCGGGTGATTTAGCCATATTTATATCACCTAATTTTAAAGTATATAATTATATCAACTAATAATATCCCCACAATTATATCAAGTTATTTTGAACCTAAAAACATAATCATCACTTACTTATTTGTAGGTATATTATGATATCTTTCATTCACAAAGGCATACATATATGTACATCTGCACACGTATTCAAATATGCACAAACAATAATATAATTATAGAAAGACACTTAAATCGTTTTAATTATTTTTTTTCTCGGTTTTCCACATAGATTTATATGTACTATGGCTTTCCACCCGTTATCGAGTGACTTGAGCCTTTGGGAGCAAGGTATTTGATACCAATGGTATAATACACCATATTATTTGTGTATTACACTCCTAAAAATAAATTTAGAAAAATACAAATATAGTCTACCCATTAGGTGATATTAATATCGTAAATGTTGGAACGGAATGGGACTTAAAATAAAAATAAATAAATAGCATAAGTATTGTTATATTTAATGACATAAAAACGTAGAAGTTTATAACCTCAAAATAGATGAAGAAAATTTTTCGATACTCAAATAACCGAATCATCGATGCACAATTATCTCAGGTCACGATTGGACTGCGTTGGAGGTAAAGAAATGTACCGAGACAAAGATTAATCGACTGGAACAATGAAACACCTTGTAGAGGTATTCTTCCGGTGGTCGAGCATTTCACATCGATGGCTCTTGATTGTCTTCTGCTACCATTACAACTTCTGTCATTTCTTTGTTGTACTGACGACATGCAGAAATAAGAATACAATTAGACCTACAAAGGGATAACGCAATAAGTTGCGATTTGATCGTAACCATTTTTATCTGGTCATCAATAGAATTCAGAAAAAAATGTGCCTACTTCTTCTTCTTCAACTCGTGTCCATCCACTGCTGGATATAGGTATTTTCATGGCACCATCGCGTCTCACAGAGCTTTGTCCCCTTGACTCGACCACTAGAAGACTTCTGCGCTCTTCGGAACTGACTGTGAATAGACTTACTGAGCCCAATAGAGCCGGTAAGTCTAACTTCTATGAGAGGGCCTTTGGTGTTGTTGGACCGGTTACGTGGAATCGCCTACCGGTGCCATTGAGAGATAGTCAGACTGTCACCAGCTTCAGAAGCAAATTAAAAACTGAACTCTTCACTGGCGCCCTTGAGACGGTCTAGGGAGCGTTAAACGGCGTCAAAATAAAATCATCCAGAATCATCATCACCACGCCTCTTGAATCTATCCTCTGCCAACGTCTTTCACTTCGACCCTCTATCTACTTAATCTACGATAAACCTTTGTAGTCTATTAAATGTATTTTGCAGTAGTAACACGAATACTCCTGTCTTAAAGTGAGATGAACACTAAATCGAATGTAGACGCAAGGTGAAAAAGAAATGAAAAACTACACACATGAAAAAACAAAGCACCGGAAATAATAAGAAATTATTCTGTCAGTTCGCATAATCTAAGGCAGGATACTATTTCATAAAGCTAATTTAATTTGTAAGTTTTTTCTAAAAATACTCGCTAGTACGGAAATACAATGGACGACTGAATTGAATTATTATAAACATGACAGCAAAACTTGCAATGCAAATAATACATTTGTACAATAAAATGTCACTGGCAGTGTCACAGAATCAACATCAAGGATACAACGAACACTGTTGAAACTCTTATACAATACACAAACTTCAAACAGCAATAGTACTCTGAAGGAAATGAACAAACTTGAAGGTAATTTGTACTGAGATTACAAGGTATTATTCAGGTACTATCAATAGTAATAAGAATAGTATACAATGATACAATAACCAATTACAATAGCAACTAAAACAAATACACGATCGATACAATGCGGCAGGCTGGCGATCAGGTAAAAGAGAGTCACGCTCTTTGCAAGAACATTTATCATTCAATATAGACACTAGACTTAATAGGTACATTAATAATAATGTACATTTTATTACAACAAATATTGGTACGTTAATTATTTTACATTTCTTTTATAGCAAAGGGAAGTATCATTTATCGGCAATAAATAGACGGCGAGGCAAATTATTCTTCATACAATTAATTGATTATACCAACAAAATTATTATTTGTTTGAGATTGTTAACAAACGAATTTTAAAATCCTGATAACATTTTTCTGCATACTGTACTTCGTCAAAACAATAAAAAAACGATCATAAATTCAAAAAGTAATTCTTAGTAAACCTTCCACTGCCTTATTTGCAAACCAAATTCAGAAATGAAATTTTACTAAAATAACAAACATTTCGCTAATTTAATTCAAATCAGTTAATCTATATTTATTGTAGGAAAATAACAAATCAGCATATGAAATTGTATGCCAATAGAAAGTAAACACAGGCTTCTAACGGTTTAGTCTAAACATACAAGTAACGCTGTAATGCTATCGGGGACAGTGCAAAGAAAGTGCTAAAATTAAAAAATAAATAAAATATGTAATTATTTCGGTGGTCGCGAAGCGTAAAGCACAATGTACATACACAGCGAAGTTACTTTCAAGCATAAATTAGTTGTCAACATAATTATCCCCGTTGTTCGATACACTTTTCTGAACACAACACTTCTGATAAATTAACTATGTCGACAATTTGTTATTGTCGCCCATCTATCTCACTGCTTGCGAGATAAAACTTAATTGATAATGACAAATGCAATGCAACAATCTTAATAATCTTCACTATGTATCGACCTCACACAATGTGAACCTGACACTTGGTAATGAATGCAATTGAAATAATAGCGAGCAACCACTAAATCTACGACCACGCAAAATTCTAATAAACTTAGTGTCGCTTTACAAGACAATAAAGCGATTTAATAATGTACAATATTCCAGAATTACTCAATAAACAAGAGTACAATGAACCGTTGGATATAAAAATATACATATGTGCTGACAAGGAACATAATTCTGTCATTGATTCATAGTGGGAATTTGTAAAAACATAATTCAATAACAATTCAAACGATGACAGTCTTCATGCTCTTCCTTGATACCCAACTGTCTTCAGTTGGTGAGGAAATAATATATAAGTGAATGATATCTCTGCTGTCAGGTACAGTCACGACTCTTGCACCAGCCAATAAAAGGTTTATTACAAAGATGAGTCCATCGCTACGTTAAATAACGTTCGAACGACGATGTCAAAAATTGACTAAGTATATTCAGTAATTGACACTGCAAAAGCAAAATAAAACGATTTCTATTACCGACTGTGTTCAATAAATTATAATCACAGTTGTTTAAGCATTTCCGAGTGAAGGGCTCCATGGGTAGGACCATAAAAAGTCTATGAGGAAAGTGTGTAGGTACATAATACATGCAGTTAGGTATGTTAGATCAACATATTAAAATAATATAAAACATACATCAATCTATACAAATTACGAATTGGGCAGATGATGGATAAGCATCAATAACACCGTGTTAACATGAAATCGGTAAAATGATAAACTAATCATAGAATGCACCTCAGTCAATCTAAGAGGTAGTTCAAAGCGATCTATCAATCGATTTCAACTATTTACAATGTAGCAGTAGATCATTAGCAGTTAATTATAATCTGAACACAATTGAGCTTTTTATCAGAACGATTGAACTTGATTTATAATACGACTTGTTATAACACGAATATATCTATTTTAATGAAAATTATTAACCAGAAGTGGATAGAGCAAAAGAGAGATGAAATTTCAAAAGAGTTGATGGACGTAGTGACACGTCTTATCACTTGTTCCATGCAATGCAATTCACATATGTGATAAATTGTATTAATCATAATTATACAATAAAAGCAGTATTGTTTGAACTATTCCAACTAAAACATAATAAGTATAATGCGACGGAATGCTCTAATCAAATAATTATCATTCGACAGAATCCATTATGTAAGTTCCTAGTACAATACAAAATAATAATATATAAACTGTAATGATAAGAAGGCGATGATTCCTCTTATTCTTGCTATGAATAATGACTACGAACCGTCCAGACTGATTCGGATAACTGTTCAGCGGTTACACGGGCTGGTGCTCACGGAGGCCAAATCAAATAATATTCAATAACCATTTATAACCCAATCAATTTTCACTTTGTTATAGATTGCAACCGAGAATCCTAGAAGCACTTATAATCATAGAGAAAGTAAATTATATGATACACAAAATATAAATGAATATAAGTTTTCAACAAAAAGCAGAGATGAACCACTAGAAAACACATTTCAAACATTAGTTGATTCTAAAAAAGAAAAACGAATGAATCAAAATAAGGATCTAAGTAGACAACTAATATTTCTCAGCGTTCCATTGGGCGAAGCTTCATTTCAGAGACCATCTGCAGTGCATCGTAAAATATTTACGATACCCAAGTCTATTTTGAGTTTATTCAATAATTAGTAGGAAGAAACGGTAATTAAAGTCGATAATTGAAAATACAAAGACTACAAGAGCCAGAACGCGAGATAGTATATATCAAAAAGTCATTGACAGCCTTGTCAGAGAAATAATTATATTATACCTAATATGCATTAAGAAAATTCGTGGAGTCAATAATACGAATAGAATAGAACTATTTTACATGCGATAATAATACTAGGTAATACTGAGGAGCGTGCGTTATGTAATGATGTATTTGGTAGTTGGTACTATACCAGATAGTATTATACTTAGAGTGCGGACAGCGATGTCAACGACCTCTCCTGGAGGAAGGTACTGACGTACATAAATACATAATAACGACAATATAGGTCACCACACATACCCACATAACATAATGTGCACCAGCGATGGTGGCACAGCGAAGACGAATATTATAATTAATAGTGTTATTAATAAACTGAGTGCACCACCTATCATAATAACCGCCGAATGTGAAATGATCATAAATCACATTTGAACAACTCACCGAAAGCTGTAATAAAATTATTATCTCAAGGGTTTTTACAGAATCAAACAGTCAATCACAAAATAGTATTTGAACAAAATATACATTCAATATGCAGAAGCTCCTAAATTTACCAGACGTGTTTAAGTCTTAAAAACACTACAAAATTTGGTACTGAATAGCTCACAACTTTCGAAATAAATAAGATACCAAAATACATCAACAGTCCGCCATTTACAGGTAGGGTAAAAATTACTAAAAAAGATATACTATATCTATCATGGTGTAGGGGAAGGTTGTGCAAGACGGGGCCTTTAAGCTAAAATGTCAAAAAAATACATTTCTTTCCATAAATTCTTAAAAAAAGTTTATTGACACAAACTGATGTAAACAAATAAATGTAAAAATAAACATTAAAAAATAATAAATATGTTCAATTTAAAAAAAGCTTAATTATTCCGTCTTGCCCCACGGGTTGGGGCAAGACGGGTTAGTTAAGAATATTTATCAATTAATTAACTAATTAATCATATTTTTATCCAGTTAATAATCGAATATCTTCCCTTAAAATTCAATATTTGAATCTTGTTTATCAAATGTCAAACAATCTCAATCATGATATTCTTCCTTCAATGACACTCAACAAAATTAAGTAATATAACGTGAAATATGCGAAAAACACGTTTAGTACCACAGCATCATGGAGCAAGCAGCCACTGCTGATGAAACTTACAAATGGGGGGTCCGAAGAGAGCATCTAATGTCATGCAGCGTTCAGGGCTACTAGGCACGGTTGCACTTTTATCGCAGTACCCCATCCTACCTCACTACCCCGTCTTGCCCCACCTAGTAAGTTAAAATGTACCCATAAGCAAATTAAACTATGAAGCATTTTGCATTATAATGGTAATAATTGGTAAAGGTACTGGCTACTCACTTTGTTGAAGTAAAAATTAACCGTATTTTAAACCTGATTTTTAAAGTGAAACTTTCATTATAATTTTAAAAGTTTCTTCAATGGGAAAGAGGATAATTAATATACTAATAGAATAATACTGCATTTAAAACTTTACCTCAATCAGAACCAAAAAGGTATAATGACGCCAAGTTGACTACACATTTCACGAGAAAATGATAATTAGCGCAAAGGTGTTTCCCAAATTATGAGATATGATGAATGTAAATTATCGCTTCAGTTATAATTCTCCGTCTGACCTCATCATCACAAGATGGAGACGAAATTACGTGAATCACTTATAATATCACTGTGCATGCCAGAATACACGCGAGATGAAAAAAAAAACATACAAAAAAATAACAACACCATTTGACCGACGAGGAAAAGGTATGTACAGTTTGGAATACAAAATTAAGAGGAAAAAATCTTCGTATCTGAAATTACCTCGGGGCGATGACGATTTGACCCGATTATACGAGAGCTACCGCAGCCGAATGTATAAAAATTTAAGATAAAAGAATACAGTCATTTAATTTACCAGATAAGATACCTGAATGCGAGACACTTTTGTTAATTTTTAGGTACTGCTGTTCAACAGAATGACTCGTTTAATTATCTGAAATCATAACATACCTACTGTAATTAATGTTAACGCCTGACTACTGAGGACATAAGTGAAGGATATTTTTATTTTATAATTGTTCTCAAATCGAATACAAGTCCTTATTCCGCAATGTAAATCGTTGTCCTCATACATACATGTATAAAAGATAAAATGGAGCAACTGCCCATAGCCGATCATCAAAATTCAAAAAGGAGAAACGAAAAAAATATTTAAGTTATATTATAATGATTAAAAATATTGAAATTATATTTTTACACTGACAAGCCACGTGAATTAGGAGGCTGGCTTTATAGTCTTCAATTTAGAATTTATTCTTCCTGGAGGAATGACAAAGAAATACGTACACATTTTACTAAATACGAATATATTGCACTGATACAAATATTACTGTTTTACTCGTGTCAACATACCTAATTGTAAAAATTAAACTAACGAAAATACCGTATGCGATCAAACTCTTTATAGGTACCTACCTAACTTTAAATATGAAAATATACAAATTGGAAGACTACAATAAATATTGCAATAAAAAAATCGATAAAAATGAAGTTAAATTAATTAATACTAGCGATAAAAATCACAGTATTATAATATTTATTCATCACGATTAGGTACATAAAAATTATTAATCTCAGATGTAATAAAAAATAAAAACATTAAATCAAAATAAATATAAAGATATCTACAAGCTCAATACGAGAAGAGCTTGAATTTCTATGACTCGTGCTGATTATTCAATACAATAAATTGTTTTTGGAATTATATATATTATACAACAAACACACAGCGATTAAAATATGCATTCACAATATGCGCATACAATTTCATCCGGCTTTCTACCATTTAAAAAAAGACAATGTACACTTTATTAGCGATGTTATATCATACTTACAACCATTACAGAAAATATTATTGATAATACATTTTTACAATACATAACCGTAATGGATACATTAAATGAAATAATAAAGTTGACCATTAATAATTATGCTTTTTTGAAATTGCCTAATTAAATATCACTGTTCATATTGTATCATTTTTATTAGCTGTAAAAACTCAGTTTCGCTCAGTGAATATTATTATCAATCTGACAAAAAAAATTACTATAGATAGCATCATTATCAATAATTCATTATACATACCTACTAAATGCTGAAAATGTATTCCTGATGAATAAGCCACATGCAGCAGAAAAACAGAAAAAAATATTAACTTTTGAGTAAGCTCACATCTTACATTGAGAATGACCTCATGAAGATTATTTGTTAGTTTAATCATTTAATGTAACACAATATGTCTCTATAAGGTAATGTTCTGATTTGTGTACATATATGTATGATCATTTGAAATTTCTTTTTATATTTTGGCTTATAATTTACGAATTTATTAGGTACTTGTAAGTTTTCATTGGGTTTTCTATAAAGCATTTATTATTATGCTTTGTAAAATATCTCATGTGTCTTCCCAATACAGGCTCTATCAATGGTACATCATTACGTGGTGTCTATTAACATTTTTAAAAAATAATGGTTGGTCTCGAGCTATTTGCATGAGATGGATTACCTAATTAAATAAGAAAATTATAAAGAGGAAATTCGCTTTGTAATTGCTTAAGTCAGTCTGTACACATTACAAAATAAAAGGCAATAAAAATTTGTTTAAAAATATTCCTTTTGGAGTCATGTGTATTGTTGGCATTGAAATGACTACCTGGAATAGATTTATAATTAGTTACTATTTTGATAAGTATGTTTTGGACACTTTGTACTTTATTTAAATAAGTTTTTGTTGTATTTCCCCAGACAGAAATTTCATATCGTATTAAAGACTCTGCCAACGATAAATAAATGGTTTTAGTTATACGAATAGGTACAAAATATTTTACCTTATGAAGGCGACCAGCAACTGATCTAACCTATTACATAGTTTACTTATATGTTCGTCCCATTTAAAATTATTATCAATTATTACACCTAAATACTTATATTTATGTTGTTACCTGATCAATATTTTTACAATTATAATTATATTGAATATTATTGTGAATGCAGTTATAATCATGCGAAATTATGTGGGGTTTAGTTAACGTATGGGGAGTTTTTATACGTATCAATTTAGTTTTTTATCATTTATTATTAGGCAATAATCATGTGACCATTTAATCGAGTTATTATATTCATCTTGTAGTAATTTACACGCCTCATCAATATTTTCATGCGTCATTACTAGTGCAGTATGGTCAGCATAAGTAAAATGAAGAACATTTTTAAAAAGATTTTTAATCAATTAATTGCAACCTACTCTACTATTTTAAAAGGTAGCAAGTAGCCTGATGGTAGAATCTCGGACTTTCATTCAGAAGATACCGGATTCTTTTTGGGATGTATTCAGATTTAGAAATGTAATAATCAATTAATAAATAAAAAATAATAAAAAAATGTGTGAATGAGTTATAAGTATGATTCTTACAGGCGTTAAGAAATTGTATATTTTTAAATTGAAATATGTAAGTACAAACAACGTTTTATTTTATTCTCACCCTTTATTATAGTAAAATGTTTTTACCTGTAAATTCTCGTCCAAATTAATATTATTTGCTAGTGATTTTTTTCGTATGTATTACAGTCATGTTTTTAATAAAATTATTATAGGTTTTGGTTGCAAAGGCGTTATTAAATAATAAGTAAATAGTTTAATTCAAATTTTACTCTAGATTATTTATACGAAGCTGATTTTATGCATACTTTATAACCGTAAAGCCGTGTTTTTTTATGACAGTAATTTTAAAGAGACTGATTATCGCGGCTAATTTTTAACATAGGACAATGGAAAGTTCATATTATTTATCATCAAGATGTAGCAAGGAACTCTGCACATAAAAGTTAAGTTCGTCTGCCTTTCCCCTACGTATGGAGAAACGAACAAGAAAATGAAATATTACATTCGCATTTCTTGTTTCTTCATAAGTATGTAGTTACTCAGTACACACTCTGGCATCGATCCAAAGATGCGATATGTAAATTGAAAGAATTAATATTGCAAGTGAACAATCTCTTCTGCATTCACGCGATGAAAAACACTTTCAATTATCGTTTTTCATTCACAAAAACATTATTTGTGAAAACAAATAAAAGCTGGACTTAATCGAGTATTCAGATGGTGAGATTTTATTGGCAAATATTGACAACTAAAATATTAAATAACAATTACTGTTGAAGATTATCGGTAGCACTCTGCAAATTTATAAACCAAACAGATGAGCACTACCTATAACTGATTGAATCGCTTCCTCTAATGCACTTTCATTTAACCGTCTAAATCGGAGATTCAGAAAATAGTTAAGATAAGTACACACAAGATACAGTTGGGGCAATATTAAAATTATGAGGAAATAGTAAAACAAATATTAAGAGCAGAGTCTTAAATAGAAATCGTTGGAATTTATACAAATATTTTTTATCAAAATGTAATTGACGTACGGAATAAAGATATGTGATACAATTAGTCTGGAAATGTTATTAAATATAGAAACATAAGCGATATTACACTTTTAGTTTAATAGGTGGTTATCTAAATTGTTATTAACAAATAATGGTAACACCGCGATCCAAGTCGGCCAGCGTACATAATTATTAGAAAATATTTTTTTTGTTAAATAAAAAAATGGAACCAACACCAATGACAGAATATTAATAATCGATAATTTTCATATCTCAAACATAATTTCACAAACTGAAACCGAGTAAAACAAACAAATATAAAAAAAATACATAAAATAAGAAAAAGTGAATGTATGGGAAAATGCAAGTGAAATCCGAACGTCAACGTCATTTAAATATTATGGGACGATTTGAGCAATTTACTTATTACGCTGTTACTGATGCAACCAACGGCCGAAACATAAGATGGAATAAAGGAGTGCTTATTACTATAAGGCATCGTTATAAAAAATATAGTCATTACAAGATTATGTACCTATGTGGTGACCGAGAATTCACTGAAGTGCGACAATAACAAAGTACCAGACTACATAAAAACATCATATGGATATAGCATCGTTATAATATTATGCATAGTTACATCTTCCTTGTCTCCGGACGACTGAAGATATGGAAATGAGGCGTACACCCATATCTACACTCCAAAGAAGATCCAGAAATACAGAACTGTATTGTGGAGATTAAGTAGAAGTGACTAACAATAGCAGTCCCAGGTCATATTGCGCTGCATGTAATTGAATGTTTGGGTTACATATAACCAACCATAGACATTATGTCAGTGCTATTTGCTAATAAATTCACAGACAGTGACATTTCATTAAATATTAAAGTGTACCTAGATATTAATTTAACAGAAATTTCAAAACAATAAGGTGTACAAAATATAAAGATATTATATGAAATCAACTTAAACCATAAATATGTCAAAAAATTCAACAAAAAAATAACATAACTCATTTGTCGCTAATAGACCGTAATGCGATTACTAGACAAAATTTCTGGAAAATGTAATAAGAAGCAAAAAGCTAAATATACAAAACAATCTAATTAAATGAATGATTGAATTTTCTTTGGGTGACTTCGGATAAAGTTTTGAGGACATTAATTGGTAAAATTAGAATTGGTCTATTAGTCAAAATGACAAAATTATAAACGTCATATCATAAACGAATTAACACTGAATCACTGTTCCTAGTCACAGTATAAGTAATATGAAAGAACTATACATCCGTGATAGAACAAAGTGCACACGACCCATTCCAGGAAAACATCACAACACAAAACGCGTTGCAACATCATAGAATAAAACGGAGACAAATTCTAAAAGCGTAATAATACATAGACTATGCGTGTTATGTACCTTAGCGACTACTCAAATGGTCTTATCAAAATATCTACGGGCTACTGTAGAATCTCTCTAATTAGAGATGAAAGCTTCTTGTTTGAATACCATTTAACAAAACCCATTGTTAAATATTTTAATAATTGAACCGACTTCTTATCGCCCATCATCGTGTAATGGAATGTATGACTGGAAAATGTTTTAATAGGAATCGTAGAACAATGGTACTTATTGGTAAACAATGCCACTACCACCCAATAATTGCAAAACCAAATAGAATTTAAAAATCTATTATACATAATAAATACAACACTGTTTAATCCACTGTGAATAAAATTTATTATTCAATGGAACACAAATTGTTACAATGCATGTATTTTATAAATAAATTCAGGAAAAAATCTACGACGGTGTACACTAAATCAATTCAAAATAACACATCAAACATATTAGATACTTCTACATATAGAGGACGTGGAAATGGAAAATCATCAAGGAGTCAGTACATGTTGTGAAAAGTTAGAAATAAAAAAGAAAAACACAGAATGTCAAAGTGGAGTCATGCATCTCTCGGTTTAAGATGTCACCAAACTAAAATTAAAATAAACAGGCAAATGCTGTAAAAGGAATATCCGATAAAATATCTTAAAGTAGATAAAGAAGATGGCCACAACATCAGGCACCCAGAGGCCTGAGTCAACAACACACTATCGCGTCACGTTCCCGCTCCGCTAGCGTTCGGGTGCAGACGATGTTGCAAGCAAGTGTCAATTTCGTTGCTAAGATACACAATAGTTACGAAAATTAACACTTTGGCGCACCATCGTCTGCACCCGAACGCTAGCGGAGCGGGAACGTGACGCGATAGTGTGTTGTTGACTCAGCCCTCTGGACTGTTCATCACCATCGCGGAGGGTAAGACCGAAGGCAGAAATGATAGAAGCCGACCAGGAGACGCTTATAATATGGACCAACTGAAGGAGATGAACTATGCCACATACGGAGAACTAAAAAGACTAGCTGAAAATATGGAGGAATGGAGAAGAAAATCCAAACTCGTCGCAGAACAATCCAATGGATTGTAACTCTTTATACACAGATAAAGAATTACAGCGCAATTTAAACAGCAGTTATTATAATAAACATCAGGAGAATAGTCAACTGCAAAGATGTCTCAAAATATTGTAAATAATGGCAAACTCCCCTTTCACGGCACAAGCTTTTAGCTTAGTGTGAAAGGTGTATAAGGTTGTATTTGGGTTTATAACAAAACCCAGATATATCTTTTTTTAAAAAAAAGAAATGATGCTAGATAGTTCAGAGGCAAAAGCATGCTGGGGATTAATAATAGTATGATTAATCATATAATAATGTTTGGCTGGAAGACGTTGCTCTGCAACAAGTCTGCCATTTAACTAAACATTATAGGGATTCTCTGTACAATGTATAAATATTATATTGTCATTTATATTGTTCTGTTAATAAATATTTGTATTATTAATATTATATTTCTAGTGGTGCAGCAAACTCCACTTCTTTTCATTATTTTAAGAACGCATGTAATTAATTAGGTAAAGAAAAATATATGCATATTGATCATTGCAGCAGTTAAGTCGCATATTGCTGGAAAAATAAATAAATTAAATATCACCTGTAATAGCAACAATGAAGTGAGAGCAGTAGAAACTACCGGCATAGAATATCGACCATTAATGACTATACGTAGCTGAATGCATTAATTAATAAGCAATATTAGCACATCACCCGCACTTTTTACTTCTACTATGCAATCTCAAAAAAATTGGGAAATTTTTTTTTTTAATAAAATTTTAGTCACGAAAAACCAACAGTAAAAAATAATATGACAGTAATTGTTGGGGTAAAATAAATAAAAACAAATAAAAGGATTATGCAACGTTATAGACAACATAATTTCTAAACAAAATGATTCATAACGGGATCGTTGTGTATGAAAACAAATTTTAACAAAAATGCATATCTACGAAAACAACTGGACACGACATAAACAACACGTAAAACATAGACAAGAATCATCAAAAAGTGTAAATACGCTCAAGTTTATGATAAGACTCGCGTATTAAATTTCTCGTTTTATGCCTATTATTACAAGATCGGTAGGGAAGATAATGTGCAGCGTGTGGAGCAC
Organism: Athripsodes cinereus; assembly: GCA_947579605.1. Taxonomy (NCBI): domain Eukaryota; kingdom Metazoa; phylum Arthropoda; class Insecta; order Trichoptera; family Leptoceridae; genus Athripsodes; species Athripsodes cinereus. Next base: position 5,953,537 of record OX388308.1, on the reverse strand, counting down.
ATGATATGAAGAAGATTTTATTATATTATATATTTAGTAATAAGATCGTTTCCGTAATTCTGATAGTAAATACCATTATCCGAATATATCAGACCTGTGCTATAGTGGAGCAGACTACACAACCTGACCGTGTTTATACTACTTTATCCACGTGTACTCTTACGGAGAGATGGTAGATTAAGATAAATATATAACTGAATATATGAACATCAAAAGCGAACCAGCGGACAGATGGGATATTTTGAAACGTACACATCAAATTGATATGTGAAATATTGTCTCAAGTAAATAATGCCAAAGGTATTCTACGAAATCATCAAATTGAAGGATTGTAACAGAAACATATGAAAAAAAAACAATGTAAAATTCAATGAAAAAATTAAGAGAAATAAAATATTAAAATTATCCATCCTATTTTGCACATTCCGAGTTAGATTAGTATTCAGGAAGTGTTTCTGATGTGTGATGATCCAAAGGAAATATAATATGAAACATTTACATAAAATAAAAAAACACTTTTGGTAAACGTATACCTACTAAACAGACGAATGCCTATGAAAATACATTCACATTAACATAAATTGTCGATTAAAAACAATTCAATTTGTGTTTGTCGATTAAAAACAATTCAATTTGTGAACTATTATTACAGAATTGTCCAACAATTGTAAAATACTTCTTGATCAGTTAGATTACGAGTAAACTTCCCGTGTTTAATCAATAATAAGTTATAAATACATTCCATTCGATAAGAGAAATAATAATAAACTTATCTAATTACATGATCCATTCATCGGATATGCGTGTGATTGTTTTGATAAACTATCAACAATGGTGTTATATCAATCAAAAAGAAAACAAACAATCGATAGTAAAACATGAACGTAGCGTACATACGTAATATGCAACAGGCGTATTAATAAATACTAAACAATGCACACAATTCAACATAAATATTTTCAAAATATCTTCGTCGCCAGAGTGTCCAACAAAATTGAAAATAATGGAAAAAACTTATAGACATCATAATTATCATGATGAAAAAAGTTATGCAATTACGGCATATCATACAAAAGAGGCAGCCAGCAGATTATCTGCAAATTATAAACATGTAAATTGTATAAACAATACTTCCACATTAAGCTGTCATTGGAAAAGCCTTATATATGATAGTTTCGTGAGTTAAATTTACATTACAAAAAAATAATACACTCAGGATGGGTGGTGGAACACCTGTATTTTACAAGACTCTCGAAAAAGACATGAGTGAGAGACTTATTCCTTGCCGGGGAATCCACGGAGATAATATTTATAAAGCAATATTAATTATTATCTATGGATCGGTATTCAATGCTTAAAATATGGAACAAAAGTAAATAAAGCAATATATCACAACACATCTACCATAAAACACATCTAAGAGAAGAGAGATTTACAAACAACATGTCTTATGGTGTGTTCAAATGAGACGATATGGTTAAACGAAAAAATTTCACACGATAAACATGAATAAACAAAAAGGTGTTTACAGGGAATTCAAATGCAAAATGATAGAAGTAACAGTTCATTTAGAAGGATCACTAAAGAAACTGCTATACCACAAAATCAGCCTCGTGCACACTGCTGGCATGTCTGAATACTTTTTTATATCCTAGGGATAAAACAACTTGTGGTATGAATGAGTAGGTATCACTTTTTCTTAGTCCCTTTCGTGTTATCACGATACAAAAAAAAATAATACTAGGTATAAAATAATTTCTTCTGCTTTTTTTGCTCTACAATGTTACTCTTTAAGGGAACCTACAGGAATCAGTAGGTACCCTCTATTTAGAATGATTCTGTGCCAATCGAGCCACATCTCCCTATGACAATACTGACGCTCTAATGTAGTTTTAAAATGAACAGTGTATTGTGAAAGGTTATTGGGACTAAAGCTGATGGATAAATAGTAATCTTTTGATAATAAATTTGACGTTAATTTATAAAATAAAAACCACATAATTTCTTTGAATAATCCTATTTCACAATAAAGAAATTTCAGCTTTTTTGGGATCAAACAAAATAATTCGTAAACAATGGAATGTAGTTGCAGTGAAAACTTTTTTTCGTCTAAAATCGAGTAATAAAATGTTCAGGCGTTCAAACAGCTGACGATATTTTGGTTACCTGATAATATTCGCTCCGTATGAACACCGTGTTATAAAGTTACATTTACAATTATTGGATTCAAATGTATACATAACAATATGATACTAAACTTAGGAAATAATAAAATAATTCGAAGTGTTTACGACGCTCTAAATATTCCCTAGAAAGAATTCTTATTAGTGTGATTAATTTACAACATATCCACGACGCGGGTGCATCGTAAAAACACCAAACATTGACAGGTTCGTATAAAGTCTATGGAGTCACAAACATATACCTATAATCATTACCTGTGAACTTACTATCCCCATATATTTCAGTACCTTATAAACACTAATTGCTTAAACGTGTTGTAATAAATGGTGTGCATACCTGAAACAAAACAGAGGAAAAAATTAATACAGTACTCAAACATATTAAAAAATATTAGAGGAAGAGAATAGAAAGAAAATTGTAAAGTGAAATATGAAACAATAATATTTTCCAGGGTATAATTATGATGAACACTTATTGTAAAATATAATGAAAAAAATCAAAGAAAGATAATCGCGTTAGTTGGAAGACATCTCATTTTAGCGATAAACTCACCCTCTGTACATTGCATAGTATAACTGATATTTTAATGATACTGTTTTGATTTGTAAGCCATCGTGAATGTCTTAACTTTTATTGGCACAGAGAGGACGACTTGTATTTATGCTGTGATGGTATAAATAAATCAATGTTATCCATAATATGAAACCTAGAACAAGTCAACTGGGTCACTGATATAGCTCAATTATTATTTATAATCACATAGAAGACGATAAAATATTAATGAAGCAAAAGATACTTTTGTGGAATAGCAGATGAATCAAATAACGGAGTGAAGAGGAAATAATATTCCATTGATCATCATGACAAGACTAGTAATAACAACATCGATACAGAGACAGTGATATTACAAAGTATGGGAGATAAAACATACGATAACGATAATTATTTTACTTGTTACATCTTTCGCATAATGCTATTTATAACAGTAGGTTATAATAATATTAACTCTCATTGCTAATTGACGACAAGCAGTCACGACACGCGGCTTCTAGCTGTCTACATGGATCAAGGAACTTACAATCATCGCAAGGGGCAGACATTATAATGCGTCGCCGCCAGATATTTGAATTAGCCAATAAAATTAATGGCTAGGTGGTTAGTTAAACGCCAGCAATCAACTGAATGCCTAACAAAGATCTAGCCGGAATGTTCAACCAAACGGCTAGCCATTCAATTGAATGCCGGCATTTAACTAACCGCCTAGCCATTCAGTTAACTGGCTAGTTTAACTATCGCGCTGCGACATACCTATATAGTATGAGGATTGTGAAAATTTGTAACAAGATTTACCAACCACAACAACGATGAACAGGTGGATGGATGTTCGGAAGTGAATAATGCTGACGTTTGTACAAAGATTGCTATGAAGAATGTACAAACTCACAAGCTATGGTATAAATTCATTCCTCTTTATCGGCTGAGTTGATCGGGGTAAACTACATATAGGTACATAAGTATTAAATCAGCTTCCTTCGTACAATTTGCTTGAACGAGCCGACTTATGAAATCCATCAGTACTATAATGCCACCAACGTCGTTCAAATCTTAAAATAAACGTATGAAAAAGGAAAAGTTATAAACGACACAACGTTGTATAGAAGATGCTGTATTTGATAGGAGAAAACTATTTGGTCCGTGAAAACGTTAAGATAAACAAAAGTACATATGTCTCACATGACAGAAATTTGCTATAAAGAGTATTTTTACATTATATTGTTAGAGAACGCTTAAAGACGGAGTGGAATCCATCGAAAAGAATTATTATAATTTATGTAGGTCTATAAAGAAAGAAGTAAAGCACCAGATAACATTATAAAATAACATAAGATAATACGATGAACAGCGTGGCATAGATATTTAATAACTAGACCGAAATCAGATATTAAAACCGTACACACGTATAAATAATTAACTTAAGAGTGTTCATAAATCAAATAGTAAAAGAGAGTACTGTTTTTGTATATATATATATATATATTAAATACATAGATACATATTGTTCTAGTGAGTATTATACAATTTAATGCAGCCATTATTTTTTGGATGATCATTTCGTTGTCATAAATTTAAATTCTGCAAACAGCCGCCGTACGCCTCTGTCTGCTTCACTATTAAACGTTTGGTCATGTTACGCTTTCAATGTTTATTCGACTATTCTAAATTTAAAATTCATAGACATTTTAGGTAGAATATAACATAACGTATTTATATACAATTCACACAGATCAAGTTAGTCCCAAACTTAGATATGTATCTTTATATAATGGGTACTAACACGATGATACACATATTTATATATTTATTTATTTAATTTTATAAAGTTATAATTATACCTTAAAAATAACTTATAACAAACATATATATAGATATACAATGCACTAAACACATACATGTAACACGTAGAACAATTTGAAAAATAGCATTCTTCAATTTTTCCTGGCCGGAAATCGAATTCGGGACCTAGTGACTTAAAGCCACGAGTTTTACCTCCGCATCACACCGGTCGTCAAATATATAAATTGATACAAAAAATATTCCTCAATTTATTAAGCCCAATGAGAAATAACCGCGTACCAGTGACAATTTCAAAGAAAATTTTCGATATGTTAGTCAAGTCAACCTACAAAATAAGGTCCAAGGATATTAATGTGTACCTATAGGTGCAAAATTCAATTGATTCACACATTAACATAATGCGCAAACTGCAGATTGTTCAAACATGAATATCGCTATAAATCTAGGCTATAATCTCCCATTTTCAAGAAAACACGTTTTAAGTTTACATACAATGACTTCTATAAATAACAGTAGGTTTAATGACGTTAATTTCATTGCTTTAAATTAATGATGGAGAGTAAAGCGTAAAAATAGTGTGCGGATAATAGAAATATACGTGACAAACTACTATTAAAATGACAATTAGTAACAGATCTGTTCCGAGGAAAGGAAATTAAACGTGGGTGTCGATATAAAACATAAATCGATTAACTCCTCGTTTCAAATTCGTATCCGTTAATTCAATAATGACCAACTTATTGAAGCACTCAAGTAATATACGAATTTCCAATTAATAAAGCAGCAATCGAATCAGGAAGATAGTCGACAGTATATTTTATACTCTGACGAATCAAAGAAACGGAAATGCAGATTTTGCTGTTGCATCTACGAATACAAGTAATGTACGGTGAAAAAGATAATCCTACGAAAACGCGAATAAATTTCACTGAAACAAACGCTAAGTTGTTACAACAACACGGATAATTAATTCCATTTGACTAGCGCTCGACTTACATAGCAGTAGGTAGTGTTGATACGGAGAGATGGGTGCAAATAACATTTGTCGTGATTCGGATTAAGATTACAGGCGATACGCTCCCTTGGAGTTAAATCAGGTAACCGCTTCCTCGGAAGAAGATAATGATATTGCTCATTTCGTCCGTCAAATCTGATAAACACTGCCGTTAGCAGAAGACAAATAGATTCACGATATTTTCTATTGTCCGCCTTTCTATTGCAATACTAAAATCATCACTTTAATTTCATCTAAATAAAATAAACATTACAACTATTATTACTGCATGCCCAAGGAGACCTACTTACAACTGTACAATAATGATATTATTAATGCAGAAATTATTCAAACTGCGATGAAATCTAATGTGAGAAATCCACACATAAATATTCTAATGCGTTCGTATGTATGTATGTACGTATGTCCTCAATGGACTCTGAAATAAAGAAAGACAGAAGTAAAATAATACACTCTATACGAGGTCTCATCTCCTGGGCACGTTTAAGGCCAAAAACATTTTAAATACCTTATATATTGATAAAGATATTACAATTTATGTCACAAAATTGGCAACCAAATGTATGAAAAACTATGAAAGTTTTTGTAAGTAGCAATATTCATGGTCGAACATTTTTCAGTGTATTGAATTAATTTCACAATGGATGTAACGAGAAATACATCAGTACTGAAACTAAACATTTGGGGATTATTTTGGTTATAAATTATTGTGTTTGGTTATGATAAAAACTCCTGAATTATGCGAGTTAAAATTGCATATTTTTGACATCTTGGGCTAATTTCATAATGGCCGACATGACAAACACAGAATGCACACAAATATATATTTTAGTTGGTGCAAATTGTTTGTTTGATTGTGATATGTATGTTCTTTATAGTCTCTACGATAATAGATGTCATGCAGTTTGTTAAATATCTTAATTAACAAGAATAATAAAATTTAAAAGTAATTGTTAATTTTGAAGAATTTATGACAAGAAAGTTAAAAGTATTAAGAAGCATGATATTTTAAATCTCTTCTAAAATCATAATAATAATAACACCGGCAATCGACACATAAACATTTGTAACATATATTTTTTCATTTTTAGTGAAGCTGTATATTGCTTTCAGTGTTCTTTTGTCGAAGTCTGATAAACATAAGATACAAAAAAAAAAATACAAATCTATAACAATGCTCTTTGTGTGTGTTCTTATTTTATTGCTGAATATTCTGGGTGTATTTTTATACCAAAATTAGTTCATCTGTAATACCAAAACATGGGAAACTCATTAATATATAAAGCCGTGAAATGAATCCTTTTCAATTATCTGAGATTTTATCATCATACTTCTGTACTTACTCATAGGACAATATGAAGGTACCTAGGTAGGTTCTTGACATTATATGTTTTAGACTTTCTATAATCTTTCCATAATGTATTCTTTAATTTGCTTAATTAAGAATTTTTTAATTTCTCAAACATATGTCTCTGAAAACATATGAAAATATCTAAAAAGAAAGTGAATTATTATAAAAATACATACTATAATAGTCCATTTTTAGGATACATACATACATAATATTTTCATCATGGCATTTCTGTACATTATTAGTTTCCAAACAAAATCAATGACCACAACATAGGCATTATTATTATCGTTGAATATTTTTGTGTTACACGGATTTTCAGTTAAATTTTTCACATTTTAATTTCAAATTTCGAATGCGTCTTCATAATATACAGTATCAATAAATTATCTGTCATGTTATTATGTCAATGTCAAATTGTAATTTAGATAGATGTTGCCAGAATAATGACGTCGGTGCGATATTTTAATACCGATAACGGTTTTTATAATACCCGCTACTTTCAGGATCATTATAATAGTTGTGTGGATTCTGCAAAATCAAGAACTGTTGATCTTTATTACGAGTTTGATAAATGTCGCACAAACATGAACAGATGGGGAATATTCTTAAATTTCCAAGTAGAAATTCAATATTATGGACCGATTGTTTCTAAAGGGTCGTTCACATTTGTTCACTGATCACTCCGGATGATCCTCCAAGGTGAATAGGTGTGAACGGGCGTTTCATCAAAGAAATTACCACTCATCATAATTTTGATGAAAGGTCCATTCACTGAAATGACCATAAACAAGTTTTATCTTCTTATTTGTTTTATTCTCTATGAATTTATATTGAATATCAGAATCACGTAAAAAATTATTATGCAGTCGAGAGCTACATTAATTTATTTTAAATGTTATTTTTCATTCTTGATTTTGATTAATTAATTTGATTAATTAAATAATTATTTTTGTACGAAAATACGTCAAACTACATACAACATGACTGAGAGTGTTGACATGGCAGTGAAAGCATAGGATGAACAAGTGTGAACAGACGTGTTCACTTTCGATGAAAAATATTAGGTTTTGACATTATTGTAAGTATGGACTTAAGAGTACAAAGTTTAAAGTTTTTACATAATAGATAAATAAAATTTGTTAATCCAGTGGATAGCTACCCACCAGTCTTAAATGTTGGCTACACTGAAATCGCATGTTTTGTCTACGGTTTTAGCTTGATCTTCGTTTCGTGCCACTTTAGCGTTTATTTCGTGATAAATATTTTTTATTATTTGCAAATCAAAAGATGTTAAAATAATAAAATAATAAATTTGTATAATTGTAAAAATATGCTTCCAGGTAAAGAAAAAAATATTGAACCCTTTGTTAAATCTATTTTAACATATATTAGGAAATACTTTGCGTGAAAACAACAATCATAGCTCGAAAAATTACATTAGGATTTTACTTTTGTTGTATTTCAGTTCAAAATTCCCTTTTAAGTAATTTTTTTTAGTTTATTAATACATCTACTACATTTTTAATACATTTTAAAACAAAATATTATACATTTTTGAAGTTGATAAAATATGCATATTTTTTATTTATTTTATTGTAACATATAATCTGATAATGCCATCTACCGTATTTAGCTAAAAGTATTACGTGAATCGATTCTACGAAAACAAAGATGGCGGTTATGTCATCTTTCTTTCAAAGTAATCACCGCGTTATTTGTAGAATTCTTTGAGATAGTTGAAACAATGATTTAACAGCATAAAATTCTACGATAAGCATCCACACTTTTAAGCAAGTGAAAATAAAATTTCGGTATGTACCTGATTAGGGTTTCGGTACCTTTTTACCATAATATGGGGATTTGGTTTGTAAAACTTCATGTTTTAACATGGGGGAGGGGGGGGGGGTTAAACATTTTTGACATAAGTACCGTCATATTTTTAGTTAAACGTGGACGTGTCGTGTGCCAAACTTCCAGTTTTTACAACGAGATGCGATTTTCAACACTTTTTCCCATATAGGTACCTTCCTATTTTTTACCTAAATATGGGATGTCTAACTTAACAATTTTTCATCGGGAAGAGGTTTTCAGTACTTTTTTCGATGTAGGAATCAAATATGGGCATGTGGAGTATCTAACATCAAGATTTTTCATTGCAAAGAGGTATTTAGCACTTTTTTCTATCTAGGTACCTTTCTATTTTTTTACATTGAGTGTATGATGTTTTATCTCATGCATATGCACTGTTTCTTTTTTCATGTCTGTATATAACCCCGAGCGATGCCGGGTAATTAAAGCTAGTTAAAGATAAACGCATATTAGGTAAAAGTATTATATTGTAGACCTACATACCTATATAATATAACAAATTACTTATTACAATAATATCATCAGTCTTCCAGATATTGAAAATTACTTAATACAATATGTATTATCTATTATTAACAACAGACATTACAGAAGACCTCCGACGTCTAAAAGCCTCAGTAAACAAGAAATGATCAATTATTATTATCATTATTATTTCCATTCAACTTGGACTAGAAACCGCTCAATTTAGTGATGCTCATTTTCTGATAAACATCAGCAACATTAAAGCCATAAACAATTTTCACGTAACTGGAGTGAAAATAAAAATAGGAAATAATGTTGCTTTCAATAATAACCAAGTTTTGCCGTTCAAAGCTAAGGTGAGTTAGAGCGTAAGTACCTATACCTACTGATGGTAATAACAGTGATGATGATTTGATACAAAGAGAGAATCGATCGTGATCGTCACGGTAGGAGTGCATCGTAACGTTAATAGTAGTCGTAAGATTTATCAATTCAGAAACGTTTAGAAAATAATATATTATAGCATAAACATCCCATACATACAAAAAATAAGAATATATACATATGTAGGTATCAATAATTAATTTTGACCTACGATGCTCACATTACATAATTAGTTCTGTGTATATTTTAGTCTTTCTTTAATCTGCAATACATTTTCTTTTCATTCATACCATTATGACATTGAAAAATACAAAAAAACTGCATGTAATAATAGACATCGTCCTCTTGTTTGGCATCTCCGTACCAACAATATAAGACATTCAGGGTGGGTTGTAATTTTCTTTTGGATTGCTTATTGTTTCTCCATCTTCCGTAAAACCAAACACGCACTGCGTCAATTTTCAAGTTGTACTATAATTTTATCTCATCAACGGTAATTCCTTTAGTTAATTTTAATTAATGCAAATTAATGTTTATGCAGGATTAACGAAATCCCCAAGAGTTATGTCATATAACATGGAAACAAAATAGGAAAATTATGTTTGACGAATTTTCGGGAATCAATAAAACAATTATCAATATCTGTAGTAATTAAAAAAAAAGTATTGTAGTAAACCATTAACAAATCAATAAATAATTAACCTAGAAGCAAGGGAATGCGATCTACTATACAAGTCATTCAACTTTCATTACTGAAGAGACAATGATGATAACATATATTATATTTATTGTCCTTAATACAATTTAAACAATTATAAGAATAGTTCGTCGGTAGCCTGGAGGTAGAGTCTCGGCCTCCAGAACAAGGGGTCCGTGGTTCGATCCCAGGTGCCGGCAAACTCCCCTTTCACGGCACAAGCTTTTAGCTTAGTGTGAAAGGTGCATAAGGTTGTATTTGGGTTTATAACAAAACCCAGATTCATACTAAGTAAGAGCATTGACTGCCATGTACATTAAACTAGATGTGAAATAATCATATATAAAGGGGAAAAAACGAGAAAAGCATATTGTTTAACATTATAAAACCTATTATAAAATATCCCATGGAGCACCCGGTAAAGAATTGGTCTCCCACTCTTCTGCGTAAGTTTTCGAGTGTCCTGTAAAAGGCAGGTGTTCGAAAAAAATAAGACATTTTACATCTTAAATTCAGCGTTGAGGTTTGCCACCCATCCTGAATGTCTTGATTTTATACTGGCACGAAGAGGACAGTTTGTATGTTTCTTACATGCAGCTGATCTGCTGGCTACCCCACTTGTGGGATATGCCGTGATGGTATAGTAGTAGCAGTAGTAGTAGTAGTAGTATTATAAAAGGATTCGGCCGTTGATGTGAATTAAATAAATAATTTAACCAGTTCATTCAAAAATAGAACGAAAATAATGAAACAAATCTAATAACCAATTAAATGCTTCAAGATAAAATCTAGAAAAGGAAAATAAAAAGATGTTGATGATTCGCGACAAATACAGAGACATTCACTGTAAAACAAGTGACGTTAATTATATTCTGCAAAATATCATGATTAGCCCACAGACTTCAGATTAAATATTCATGTGGTACAAATATTATTATTAACCAGCACAGTATTCTTATATTACAATACGCAGTAACTCTTTGACAGTCAAATAAACAAAATCTTATAACAAAGTTTAATAATACCTATTAGGTATGCACATAACCGAAGTGTTATATCCATGTGCGGTCTCATTTCACATCGAACGTATTATTGTACATAATTCAGAGAGAAAACATAATTAAACTGCATTTAATAAATATGAACAACGTCTTCAATACCACAAATTAAACATGAACGACAGATACGCGACGTCCGACTATATTACGCTCCTGGTTTATGTTGTATTTAAATATTATTATTTGTAGTTCCATTACACAGCGATAATTAGAATACTTAATTAATCAATTCTTCTTCTTCTTGTGCCGCTCCTATCGGAGGTTGGCGACCATCTCTTGATACTCTTCACGATCCTGGGTCAGTCTGATGAGGGTTGCTGCATCTGGTATTCCAAACCACTGCCGAAGATTCTTGAGCCATGATGCTCTTTTGCGCCCCAAACCCCGTCTGCCCTCTATCTTACCCTCTACTATAAGCTGCAGAAGGGCATATTTTTCTCCACGGAATATGTGACCAAAGTATGCGGCCTTTCGTCTTTTAACAGTGGTCATTAGCTCTCTATCTTTTTGCACTATATTTAGAACTGTTTCGTTGGACACTCGATCAGTCCATGAGATACGCAGCATTCTTCTGTACAACCACATTTCAAATGCCTCAATTTTATTTATCATGGAGATTTTGAGAGTCCACCCTTCCACTCCATACAACAGCACGGGTAATACATATGCTTTTACAGCTCTCCATCTTGTGCTCAACTTCAGGTCTCGGTTGCACAAGAGTTTCTGCATTTTGTAGAAGGTTGATCTCGCCATCTCAATTCTGGCTTTTATTTCAGAATCTGGGTTGCACTCATCATTCAGCCAGCTGCCCAAATATTTAAAACGAGACACCTGTTCTATTGCGCCACCGTCAATATAAAGGTTGGCGTTGATGCCACTCCGTTTGCTGACTACCATGGTTTTAGTTTTGAGTGCATTCATTTTCAACCCAAAGTTTTTTCCAGAATTATTGACCATGTTGACAAGTTGCTGCAGATGTTCAGCAGTATCGGCAATAATGACAGTGTCATCAGCATATCTTATGTTGTTTATTACTTTGCCGTTTATATTTATCCCTATGTCAACATCTTCTAAGGCTTCTCTGAATATGAATTCCGAGTACAGGTTGAAAAGCATTGGTGAAAGTATGCACCCCTGTCTAACACCCTTCAGGATTTTGATATTTTCAGTGGTGAGATCATTAATTCTGATATGTGCAGTTTGATTCCAATAGAGGTTTGTAATAATTCTAACATCTTTTCCATCCAGCCCAATGCTGTACAGCAATTCTATAAGTTTGTCATGTCTTACATTATCGAACGCTTTTTCATAATCGATAAAGCACATGTAGATGTCTCTCTGTTGATCAAGGCATTTTTGGGTCAACATTTCAATGGAGAATAGAGCCTCTCTTGTACCAAATCCATTTCGAAATCCAAACTGTGTCTCACCAATATGCGCATCAATCTTCCTCCAAAGCCTATTGTGCAAAATTCGCAGAAATATTTTAAGTACATGACTCATTAGACTTATGAGTCTGTAGTCATTGCATGACTTGGCGTTTGTTTTCTTTGGCAGTGTGATGAACTCTGATTTCAACCATTCTGCTGGTATGTGTCCCGCATCGTATATGTTGTTAAACAATCTCAGCAGAAGATCAATACCGTTTGAGTCAAGATGTTTCAGGATTACACCCTGAATTAAATCTGGGCCAGTAGCTTTACCATCTTTTATTTGAGAAATAGCTTTTTCTAACTCCTCTCATATTATACTTGGTCCACTATTTTCATGTCTACTCGTATGGTTTCCACATCTATTGTCCTGAAATAGTTTTTCCATATATGATTTGCATACTTTAGTTTGATCTTCCTTGTCAATAATCAGATTATTATGTTCATCTACAAGTTTTGCCGTGATAGTGCGTTTTGTAATTCCGGCCATTTCTTTAATTTGTTTATGCAAGTTGAAGCTGTCGTGCCTGTGTTCAAGTTGTTCTATTTCCACACATTTACCAATCAACCATTGTTCTTTTGCTTTCTTTATTTCTGACTTAATTAGCCTCTGTAGGTCACGATATTTTTCACGATCATGTTTACTTTCCGCTCGCAATCTCATCATCTCCAATATATGATCAGTCATCCACTCTTGTCGTTTATCTGGTTTTACATAGCCCAACTCGTTAACTGATGTATTCACTATAGTATTCCTCAGTGCCACCCATGTATCATCTATATTAGAATTATTAAAATCCACATTCCCTATATTAACGTTGAGAGTTCTAAAAAATTCCATTCTTATATCATTATCTTTCAATTTTCCGACGTCAATCCTTTTTGGTGTTTTCCCAATAATAGGTTTTTTGAGTTTCAATCTGATTTGTGCAACAACTGGGTTGTGATCTGATTCTATGTCGGCTCCCGGATAAGTTTTTACATTTTTAACTGCATTCCGGAATCGGGTGTTTACTAGAATAAAGTCTATTTGGTTTCTTACAATAGCATTGTTGTGTCCATCTTGTGGAGACTTCCAGGTATAAAGTCGTCTTACAGGTTGTTGAAACCAAGTGTTAGTTACACAGAAATTGTATCACAGAACTGGACAAGCCTATCACCGCGATTATTTCTTACACCCAACCCAAAATTCCCAACTATTGTGTCTTGTTGACCTTTTCCAATTTTAGCATTAAAGTCCCCCATCACTATTGTCATCTCATCCCGTTTAACAGATTTCATGACTTTACTTATATCTTCGTAGAATAGCTCTACTTCGTCATCATCTTTATCTAAAGTGGGGGCATAAATTTGTAAAATATTAAAATTCACAGGGTGGGCTTTGAGTTGTATCAGCATGCATCTATCTGAGTATGGGACAAAGTTTGTAACAAATTTGGACAGTTGCTTGGTCACCAAAATAGCCACTCCATACCTATGTTTCTTGTCATCCATGGGACTGCCTGAGTAGTATAAAGTGCCATGTTGCGTTTCTTGTCTACCTGTACCTCGCAACCTCACTTCGCTCATACCCATTACATCGAGTTTGAGTCTACACAGCTCATTATCAGCATTGTGTATCTTTCCATCTCTATACAGAGTTCGCACATTCCAGGTGGCCACTCTTATTGATTTATCCTTTCCTTTATTGACCAGTCGCATAGTTTCCCCGTCAGGCCTGGGTTCCACCCGTACGCGGCCGGTAGCACATTTCACACCCCCAAACCCGGAAATTCGAGGGCGCCGGTCGCTAATCGGATCGCATGGCTTGTCATATCCTTTTTGAGTTTTCTTCATGATGGTTTTCTTGGGAAATAGTAGTGCAGTAGTTTCCCCCTGCTTTCTGCACCGCAGAAGATCTATAGATGGTAAATGATCTTTTTGGTTTCATGAATGGAGTAGAAATATCGCTGCTGCCCAATATCTCACTGCGCCCATTCCCTCACACACAAGCTCTGGCATTTAGACCTATCATTCCCTTCACATATAAGTGTAAAAGCAACCACAGGAGCCCCCACACCACGACAAGGTACATCCAGAACACATCCCTCCACAGCCATTCCCGTCCACTAACCTCCCAACCGATCCGTCACCATACTTATACAGGCTTAGGGCACAGCAAGGCAAGCAATGAACAACAGCAGCCGTGCAGAGTGCAATTAATCAATGATTACATTTTATTGTTAAACTTTCATTTGCCCATCGACCCACGATTTTCATTCAACTTCATCTCCACGCACGAATACCTCTCGTTTTCACTGACAGCAAATGAAAAAATATCGTGAAACAAGAAAACATCGTGTACATTGGTAAATTTCACCCACCATAGAAACATTGTTATCAGTCAATTTGAAATAAGAAGAAAAAACACGATGTAGAAATTTGATGGAAGATTGAATAAATTTCGTCTATCACTATTTTCATTATGAACCTGTGAGTTCAAATACTTAAAAGTTGTGTAACAAGAATACCTAAAGAACTAAATGATGTTTAGTTACAAAAAAAAAATCACACTATAGCAAATATTGTACCTAAATTTTAAACGTAAATATAGTTTTGTCTCAAAAAATCATTACTCATTTACGAGTGACTATGAATAAAAAAATGTGTATTATGATTGCTAACTACAATTCAGTGATATTACCATGAGCAAAATATGTTGAACTTCCGATTTGTAAAAATGAAAATTAGTCTAGACAAGATACCTAGTAATAATATTCATGCAGTAGTAAGCTTTGTTCGCAACAGTTCAGAATGAAACAAATGCATATCTTCTTCTTCTTCAAGTGCCTTGTCGGGTCCCCCCAACGTTGGCGATCACCTCGGCGAACTTGTCCCTGTCCTGCGCTGCTCGGAACAGCTCTTCCACACTTCGGATGCCGGTCCACTCCCTTATGTTTCGCAGCCAGGACATCTGTCTCCTACCGGGACCTCGGCGTCCCTCAATTTTCCCCTTCAATATCAGTTGGAGAAGGTGGTATTTTTCTCCACGCAGAACATGACCCAGATGTGAAACCTTCCGAACCTTGATGATTGATAACAGCTCCCTGTCAACTCTAGCTCGCCTCAGGACTTCGGTATTGGTAACCATAACCAAACAGCCGAAATAAGACATGGATATGAGAAATCAAACGCAATTTCCATCCAGCGAGGCGTGAGACAGGGTTGTATCCTTTCTCCGTTATTGTTTAATCTCTACTCCGACTATGTCTTTAAAAGAGCCCTCACCAACACAGACAGGGGACTGAAAGTCAATGGCGTTGTGATAAACAATATTAGATATGCCGACGACACTGTTTTACTGGCTGAAAGTGTCAATGACCTTCAAGACCTCCTTAATCTTGTTGACGAGTCCGGTGAAAGACTGGGGCTAACCATAAATATCGGCAAAACCAAATGGATGACCTTCGGACGGCTTGATTACAGTGGGTCAGTATTGTATTTGAACGGCCGTAGCGTTGAAAGGGTGGAGAAATTTAAATACCTCGGCAGCATACTAACGCAATCTCTTGACCCAGATGTAGAGATAAAATGCAGAATTGAGGCAGCAAGAGCTGCATTTAACAAAATGAAACCACTCTTCTGCAATGACAGCATAAATTTGAAGCTCCGCCAAAGAATGATTAAGTGCTATGTATGGTCTGTTTTATTGTATGGATGTGAAACATGGACCTTAAAAGTCAATACAATGAACAGACTGGAAGCATTTGAAATGTGGCTCCATCGCCGTATGCTCAGAATTCCCTGGACCGACATGGTTACCAATACCGAAATGCATATAATCATTCTGAATAAACGTCAGTTCCACAGGTCAACAGGGAAGGGAAGGAAGACTCTCTAAAAACAACTAGAAGTCGTAACTTGTTGAAACACTAACACAGAGTCACGACTCCAATGTTGTGTGGACATTAGTGTCTTGTAAGATAATACGATACGAGACCCTTATGTGCCATTCGACAAAATAAGGAATTATATTTCAATATTACTAATATATTCATACACCAACGACATAGGTACGTATGTCATTAGAGGAAGCCATACGAAGATAAACTATATAACGAAATCAGCTTTAATTCGATTTCCCATCCGCATTCTGGTCACACAAGTATTTACCAACAAATATGACCCAATTACTGTAATCCAGGTTAAGCGAGGATCGTGCACTTGTAAAAAGTGACCCATTAAAAATAAGTCTCCTATAAATTATAATCAAAAAGTCACCGCGATACACATACCTTAGAAATCGTACCTTTGCGATAAAGTCGCCCTCTGTAAATTGATTTATTTAATATGAATTGACGTCTTTATAAAATTGTTTGTAGTTAATTTACATTAAAAAATTAATAAATATATGAAAAAAATAAATCTGACGAATAATATTAATACATACCATCACGGTATATCTTACAAGTGGGGTAGCCAGCAGACCAGTTACATGTAATACCATCATTTTAAATCACACACATCAAAGCTACGATTGTTCTAAATCAATTGTGGACTTAAATGCTATTAGAATAAAAGTACAATATGTATGATTATGTAGGAAATAAGTTTGTCTTTTGGGTTCGAGTTACTTACTAACAGAGATGTGATGTATTCACGTGACGGAGTAGCAACCATCAACAATACCTAATAATATTATAATAACATCTCAACTATAACAAACTGATTATCGTGTGGATAATTTACCGTCGGACGTTTCAAGGACTGTAAAAGAGATTTGGGAGGAAGTGAAAGTCAGAGGAGCAATTCAAAACGCAGCAGAAGAACAATAGACACTTGTGGTAATAATAATATGTATTAACCGTACCGACAGCACGTGTATCTGGAAATATGTACAATGTACATCTATCTACATAGCATTACTGTGAGATTAGTTTCTAATTGAACAATTCATATCCAATATGACGATGATTGATGAATAATGTTATAGTATTAGGTAGTATGTATTAGAACTTATATTAGGTACCTACACATTATTATTATCATTGCTTGATATGACACTACTATACAATTCCTTTTCCTTTTGTATTAGGTCTATAATATAATGTCAATGCAATAATGTGAACCTCGGAGTAATATTATGAAAGTGTGTTTACAAAGAGCTATCGCATAATAACACACAATGTAGATATTACTGTATTGGCCCGAGTGCCATGTAACAAAGACATTCGCCAATAATTCTTATAATCAAAAATATTTAGAAGCATTATATACATAGATAATGAAAAGATTGATTATAAATAGTTTAATGGAAAAACAAAAGTGAAAATAATGGACAAAACTATACCTACACCGAGAATAAGGATAGACCTGAACATAGAAGATATTTTAAAAAAAAAATATCACGAAGTGTGTAATATATAAGAATTAATATTAAGGAAGTGCACAAAAAGTGAAAGACACAAGAAAAAAACTCACGCAACTACTTATCTATTAGTCGAGGACAAGTAGTTACTACTAAAGATACTTACAGCTGCACAGACAATGAACATAACATAATGAAACAATTTAGTAGTGGATCAAAACATTCTACATCTTCAATTCAGCGATAAGGTATGCCTTTTTTATTGGTACGGAGAGGACTTGCATATTTATTACATGTTATTATTCCACTGGCTACCCCGCTTGAGTAAAATTTCGCGGTGGTATGAATGAATGAAAAATAGATAAAATATTGATTCTTTTTATAAAGGAATGCAACAAAAACACACTTCGAATCTATCGCTCGTTCAATTAGATACAAGAAAGTGTCGATAAAGAAAGAGAAGTAGGTAATTTGATATTGAAATAAAAAAGAACAACCCGCAATTTGATAATGGTAATAATATAAATTCATTATGAGGCGTACCACGAAGCACAGAACCTGCGGCACTAAAGTGAATTTAACTAACCAAAATAATAACAAAGTGTTGCAACATAATATTTTTATATCCACCGAGTATTCGTTGTAACTACAACAACATAAAACGTACAAAGAATCACTCTAACACAAAATAATACTAAGTACATACATACAGAGAAAGTAATTTTCATTCAGTCAGTCAAATATTTAGACACATAGGTACATTCCCGATAAAGTATATTATTATAAGCACAGTGCACTTTTGTACAAGTGTATTCGTAATAAAAACATTTCGTAAGCGCCCTAGGCTCGACGACGATTAACTACTAACAATGTACAATTGTCGGTAGAAAAATTACCTTAGCCGTTGAAAAATACACACCTTTCAATTCATAACTCGTGCAAGTGGGTACATATCATATAAAGGTATGCAATCAATCAATATTCGATGGATATAAAATTTATTATGCGTTGTTTCGTAGAAAACAATAAATAGCCGAACCTAGTTATCTCTAGACAATTGAAACTTTCTTTGTACATAAAACCGAGCACCTGCAGGCAGCTATTTGTACAATAACAGAATCATATAAAATGTACAAGCATATCCACTCCTCGTGGTCGCGATGTAAAATGATACTATGACATCTAGGAAGATATGTTCAAAGTCAATGTTATTTAACAAACACACGTGGGTGCTGCAGTAACATGGTCATGGTTAACAAGACGACCATTGGCTATGCAACAGTGCTGATTATGTAAAGACAAATCAAAAGACAAACGCAATAACAATATGTTAAACATAATTAATACAAGCAAAACACTTGAGTAAATGCAAAATAGAGTATTACAGAATCACTATTCATTTAAAACTGTTTACTCCTATGTGCAGTTGTTCCTACGTGAACTTCACTCAGGATGACATGCTTTGTAATCCTTCTTCGTTTTGACTTTTAATAGGATTTGCAAAAATTATCGTACCTGACATAAAAATAATAATACGGGTACTTTATTGGTCAAAATTTGGTCGGTTACTTACTGATAGTGTCTCTTAACTCACAAAAAATGCAATTTGAGAAGAATGAACGTTTAAAAAAATAACGCAAATGCCTTAAATATAAAGCAAAAATTCACACAAATATATTATTTAGAAAAGTATACCTAAATATCAAATTCGTAAAAGAGAAACCCTACAAATTATTACTAAAGAAAGCTTATTTCCTAAAAGCTAATATAAATATCCATGTACAAGAAAACAAAAACGATTGGGTAAAATATAAGTTGCTATTCGCATAATCGTAAACTTTACGATAAGAATGATACATGGACATACTTTCTTACTATGTCCGTTCATTTCATTTATACTAATGATAATAATATGTATCGAAATGTTATTTATATACATGGAATTTATTTTCAATTTAATAAACAATGTAATATAATATAATATTGAATTGAGATATCACAATTTAATGGAAAGATATTGAAGTAAAAGAGTATTATTACCAAACACATTACACACAAATTGCCCAGTCATTGTACGTGAAAGAGTAATTATAACGATCGAGATAGTAAAACATAACTATAGACATTATTCTCTACATAAATATTATACTATGTAGTTACATAGAAACAAGGGCCGTGTATGGTAATAAATGTACTTCCAAGACTATGGTACTGACAAATAACAATATTATTATGATGGCAAAAAATGTACATTTCAATACAAAAAGTAACTTCTGACATAACACAAAAGGTTACATGTTACGTAATCTTCAAACAATATAAATAATTGATGAAATAATGTAAGTAAAAGCGTCAAGACACAAAAAGCAAGAAAGGATAAATTGTAACTATGTTTTTACTTGAAAATAAATTGTAGTACACAAAAGAAAGACTTTCAACTGAGATACGCCCTTACGTTATGTTTTTCTGCATTTGGACTAGAAATAAAGTTCTTATATTTTAAATATTTTATACATAGGCTCCCTATTTTGAAGATTATGAGTTTAATCAAGGTTATTGTATACATAGGCTTTGTGACGTTAAAAATATATAATATAAACAAGTATATTTATTTGAAATATTTTAACAGTACTACGGCATTGTAATACGATCATTTCTAGATCACCAATATTTGATACCGTGATACAATATTTGACCCAATACTAGAGACGATCTGCTTTGATAATAATGGTATTTTGCCTACATAATAATATTTTTATCTATTTCATATTTTCTGGCCGCACTACAATGGATGGATGTGCTATTTAATAATCACTGGCAACTCTTCCGTGAGAAATTGATACGGATCATCCATTAGATCGTGAGCATCGGCCACGAATTATTAAATTCTGTTATTGCATACTACACACCATCATTACTACTTACAACTAACACTACTCAAAGAATGTATTTAAACCTATAAACTAACATATGTAATGTTGTACTACATGTGTTATTATTTTTGGTATGAAACGGTTTTATTTACCAATCAATTTATCATTAAGTATTACATATAAACTAAAACATTATACCTAATATAAAGTGCAGTCAATCCAAATACCGTTGTTATGTGCTTAGTAACGATAAATACAATTGGTCCATAAACTTATGATCGATATAACGATGCATATTTTATCACGCACGAGTAAATTTGCATGTTCATGTGAAATTGTACATAAAGTTACCAAACTGAAGTTCATAAAGTTATTATTTTACTGAAATCTGGCTCAAGGCCTAAAAAACAATAATCAAATTCTTGTAATATTTTCACGTAAATAACAAGATAACATTATTTGCTACGTTACAAAGATATATAACAATAAAACATAATTCAGAAAACATACCAAAGCAAACCTTAATTAATTGTCCTGGAGAATTCGATGCAGTCAATTAAAGATTTATAAAAACTTACATACATACATACCATCACGCCGCTTCCCTCGCGGGGTAGGCAGAAAGGATCGAGCG
The DNA here is from genome assembly GCA_947579605.1 of Athripsodes cinereus. NCBI lineage: Eukaryota > Metazoa > Arthropoda > Insecta > Trichoptera > Leptoceridae > Athripsodes > Athripsodes cinereus. Next base: position 5,931,872 of record OX388308.1, on the reverse strand, counting down.
CCACTTCCTTCTATCCTTGCACACATCTTTCGCTTCCGTCACTGTCATACAATTCCTCATGCATGCTCTCCTGTTCAACGTGCTCAATACGTGACCGTCCTGTAGGATTTGATTTAAATGATCTTGCCATTTAATCCTCGGACGTCCACGTCTCCGAGCACCATTCCTCTCAGACAAATATATCTTTTATAAAAACTTAATTTACTGAAATACAAATTTGGTGATCCTATTAGATATAAATAACATAAATACTATACATACTTTTAGTTCGAGTAAATTATTACAATCATCAACTAATTCAATTATTGGAAAAAAAACTAAATTGTGACATATTTACGCCATATGTAAACCAAAATACTATCGACATTCCTTCGATTTTTTAAATATCTAATCCCTGTAGAGATATAAAATATTTTCTACATGAAATCCAATACGCTACGAAATAAAGATTAAAAAAATGTAGACAATAATAAAACAGGAAATAAACGACACGTCCCTTGTCCTATAGGTACACGTAGACGTGGAATCATTCGAAAGATGTAAAAAATGATTTATGAAATAACATTAAAAGGGCATTTAATGACGCTATGAAACTGAATAATAACTCGCGTTATTGCTTAACAATACATATAAACTGGTGGACGTAGTTAAAACCTAATCTACAAATACAAAAAAAGCTATCAGAAGGAATATAATATTACTGGTACCTATATAGTAAGTACGAAGAGTATGCATTACAGCTATAAGGGACATGTTAGTGCGTGGAAGTTTTGAGGCTGTAAATTCTCAAAAGCGCAGTAAAGTAATGAAGTCTCGTTAGGCTGCTCACAAATTATAGTTTCATCATCTGACGATTGCCGCGGCTTTGTTGTGTAAATGACGGTGAGGTTAATCATAATTAATACACATTATACAATTTACAATTATTCAATGTCCAAGAACAATAACAAGCCGTTAAAGCTGAGCCGGTGCAAGAGAGAACTTCCATAATAGGCTTAAGCTGAGGATACGTATTAAGAGCGCGTTAAAACTCGGTCAAGTCATTTATTTCATTCAATTTATGATGATATATCTAAGAAAACAAAGCGAGGAACTGCTGAATTTATATTTAAACTAAATAAATCTTAAATAATTTATTTAATGAAATAAGAATTAAAAATTTCCTACATCCTGTAACTCGAATATGTATTTAAGCCTCGTAGAATTTAGTTTTCTAATTTTTTAATCACACTTTTGGCAATTTAAGTGCAAATATGAAAAATACAATACATAAATACCAACAAAGGAGATTTATAAAACATAACGAAATGATAGAACGAGTGGATTGCCGTAACCGAATAACCGAAATGGTAGAAAAACAATGAAAAAATATATAGAATACTAAAATTACATAGAAGATACGACCGAGAGGTGTCACAAGTACTAGGCTCAAAGAGAAAGCTTCGAATGGGGCAAACAAAATGGAAAAAAGACATCGTACCTGCACGCCACATCTAATTATAACTATTGTCGTTTTGGTTGACATAATCGAAACTCTATTAGTACACGTGCACGATAGTGTTATTATCCCATGTCGGGCATTAAAGGAAGTCAAACGTGAAGAGTGAATGCACGGACTATGAAAACGAAAGAAACATGGAAAGATGAAAATATAAACAAAGGTTTATTATTTATGTGAATAATATCTCAGAGACCTTTAATAAAACACTTGCAGAAGAAGGTTATAAGAAAATGTGTCTAGATGTGTTGGAAGATTCGGTTAAAAGTAAGAAACAGCGAGGGTCTACATGACATACTAAGACGCAATGGGCCCTAGAACCAGCAAGATCAGTGTATTTTAAACCAACATCAAATCTGAAATATAATTGCCGATCCCATCAAAAATAACGAAAGCAGAGAAAGATTTAAAATAGTACTACGTAATAATGAAATTGGAATGATACCGATACAAACACTAAACACATCATGAAGTTAATCTATTATATTGTAACAAGCAGCATACAATATATATATTACAAGTCTGCATCTCGTGACTGATATACTTTGACAACATGTGAACGACCACGCGATTCGAATTTGATATACCATATACATACATAGTATGTATGTACCTACATGGATATCTATTACTCATAATAATATCGTAATGCGTTTTTTCAATACCAATTTAGTATGGAATTATCGTAATAAACCAAAACTTGGGAAACAATAATAAACCATCAAAATAATGGATTTGAGTCAGCGATATAACAATTAGGAAACCCACATGACTCAAAAAGATAAGAACAATTTTTATAGATGCTGTAACAACAAATTAGACCAACAGAATATGATAATTGTTAGATTTATTATGATAACTTGGATCTATATGGATTTATTAGATGTTAATTATATCTGGTCAAACAGGATATTTTAAGGGTAGGTGTAGATGACTTTGTTTATGTTAGATAACTAACTTGTACCATCGTACAATTCGATTCGGCATGGTATTAACAGATGAAAGACATAAATATTATAAACTATAGGCTTTGAGATGCAGAGATACCTGATTTGAATGTTATTTTTGGAGCAAATGATCAGTGGTTAAAAATTTAATTCGCGAATTTATGCCGTGTGGATGAAAAATACTTTCATAATGATAATAAATCTGTTAATCTAATAATTGTCAATTGCAATACTATCACACCGAAATAATAATATATATCATAATAGAAAAGTTAACAGGTAGCTAAAAAAGAAATTAGCTCGAATTTCTAAAATTAGCATTATTACGAAACGCCACCCAGTCTTTCTAAATCGCAATATTCGCAATACACACGAATAAAATAATACATTAAATTATCCGTTGTATGAGAAAACAATAGTTAGTAATGCATAATGTATAATTTGCAAAATAATAAGTATTACAATATATATGTATTATTATGATAAGGTACTTAACAAGAAATAACATATTATCGAAAGTATAGGTATTATTATACTAGATGTGAATAATTACAAATTAGTATTAGACGCGTAGGCATAATGTTGCAATAAATGGCAATTAAAGATAATAAAAAATGTTGTTAAAATCATATAACTAGAAATCCCTGATATAACTATTCAGATAATCACATTTGTTATGCGTTTTTAAGCAGTATTTATTTAGTAAGATCCGGTGAGATAAAAAAAAAGTATGTAGATTACAAATTCTTGATACCACAAAGGGTTACGCTATAATCGACTGTCTCACAAAGAATGTAACAAATAAATGGAAAATATTCCTTTTTTAAAAATTGACTTGAATGGCTATGCATATTGTTACTTAAATTTGAAAAATGTTATCGCGATTCCGGTGGAGTATACATAGTCATTCAAGTCAATTTTTAAAATGTCTAGAAACTGTTACATAGTAGGTAAGTGCCTTTAAAATAAGTGAAAATGGAAAATATTCCTGTTAAAATGTTTGAATTGAAAATGATTGAAGAACGAAATGATATGGTTAAAGTTTATCACGATTATGTTAATGCATTTAGTATCTTCAGTCTCACTATTTACAAATAAATACATTGGAACACCAAGTACTCTCTATCGAGAAAAAATATTTTGACTATCATAAATTAAAAAATTAAAAAAAAGCATTTCCGACAGTGTTATTTAAATAACTAACACTGTGACACACTTGTAATACATGTATATCTATATACATATTTGGTACACTTTATGATTTTGAGTAAAATCATTTACGAATGCGAAAAATATTTTGTAAAGATTTATTAGTAAGGCCAGTATTGCGACGCATCGTTCTACAAAATCAACTAAGTAATTAGGCAAAAAAGGAAATAATTAGATAAAAATTATAAAAGCATTAATGTAAGTAGGTACATCAAATTTATTAAACGTCTGTTTCGGCAACAGTGAATAATTGAAAATATTGAGATAATTAAGCAGGTAGGTGGATGCCTATAAAAGTAAATTAGCCGTGTTATTAAGACGAACAACATATATATATACATACATGATAACCAGCAAACGATGTCTATATATTAACCAACTAAAATATAAATAAAATATGAATCAGGATTATTGTAATAAACCCTCAAATTCTTTAAAATTTCAAAATTCTTCAAAATCACAAACATTACTTTAACGATAGTTCAGTAACTCTCCTGTCATCGCTTTTAGTTTCCAAATAAAACATTCGACTTGCAAAATATTCGGGTAAACATTCTACTTCACAGACTATTTGACAAGCCTTATCTTTACAAAATCAAATGACCAATGTTGTTAACTTTATATTAAACTCTTCAATTTTATGAAATACATAATATAGCGGATATTATTTAATTCCTACAGTTAAAACAGTATTAGGCAAATTAAAGAAAAAAGTTAAAAGAAGCAAAATATACAAAATGGATAAATAACTTCGGTTACGAACTACCGAAATTAAGATACAAATTATGTTATTAGGCCGAGTAATTAAGGTAAGCAATAATGTTAAAATAATTGTAAAATAACCAACTCTGCGATGTCCGATTGCTTGGAGAATATTGCCAACAAAATACCATTTTTTTCTTCGCAGTAAAGAAACAATACGTATGTAATTAGGAATGAAATAAAGATTGTCATGAGAATCTTAGAATCACCAATTATTAAACAAACTTGTTTTAGTTTTGATTTTAACACAAACTATTTATTTATTCACTTGGAAATGTATTAAAATAAATAAATATTAAACGATAAATTCTTAAAATACTCAACTAGATAGGTATTTAATCTAGTGGGGCAATATATTCCATTATATTGTTTTATATGTTTATTTTGTATGTCTTATTTGGAATAATAAATAAAAAAAAATTAAAAAAAAGATATAATTATCATATCCTTAATTCATAGAAACAAATAATATTTTAGATATAGTTATTATATATAAAGCTATTTAGAAAAATACCTTGGGAAAGAAACAGTTTTAAATTGTTGTTTTTTTTTTTCATAGAAAAGCGGTTTGGGTAAATAAACCTGAGCAGAAAGAATAAAGTTTGAAGAATATCAATGAAATATAAGAACCACGCATTGAGTGCACTTTTATCTAAACACAACTCTGATATGCGGTTTGCTGGTAGGTAACTGTAAACAGGAAAATAATACAAATGTTCCAATATTGATTGATGGAAGACAATAATTATAGTGTCTGTAGAAAATGACCTATAAAGCGCCATTGTCACTTAACTTGTGTTTTCAATAACAATAATTCTAAACAACAATACGATAAAATGTAACATTCCACAGTTTGTGTACATTCTACTGTACAGTCCAAGTCACGTTTCAGGCCCTCCCAGTAAACGGTGAACTAGGAAACAAGATGCAATAAATTATAAAAAAGGCGTATCACTCCAGAAGAGGAAGGCAAACCCTTCAACATAAATTGTTTTAGAAATCTATGAAAATATCTTTTATTATTAATTTATAAATGCGGTGCTTTCGAATAAAAAATACAAGTGCACGTGAAGCAAACAATATCTATGAAAATAGCGGTTAACCAATTAACCACTGATTCTAATCAACTCTAGAAAACAACTTAATTCAAAGGAAATAATATATTACTTTATATTAATGAATGAGCACGTTCTCAAAACTGTGCTTCTCATATTGCGTGTTTAAGAGATATCACAAAAGACTCAAATGCACAAGATCTAAATTAATAGTTAAACTAGGATAAGGTTTGAAATGACTAAAATGTAAAGGACAATAAATCAAAATTTAACTAAGTGACAGGAACAAACTGAGAGGATATGAACTAGAACTAGGTATTATAAATACTTACAGCCAGTGGCGCGTCTAAAGTTTTCATATTGGTAACCCAAAGCTCCATATAGATTTATTAAAAAACAATGCCACCATCAAAAAGTATACATAAAGCCTATGTAAGCATAACGTATGTGAAAAAAACTTCTGTATTTAACATGATGATAACAAGTGTTACGTTGGTAATAATATTACATAAAAATTAAATTGATCATAAAAATGACTTAAAACAACAAAATGTGTGCAATTTGACTCCGTATTACTATATCCACCTATATATTGGTCACTCATCCAATCACTACCCGTTCCCGATGTTCTTCGGTGATCGAATGAAAACTAATGCATTCAACTTCGATCATAAGTCTGGATTATTTTTCCACACAAATACGAAATAACTTTTATTACATCATTTATGTGTTCTCATATCAGATCGCGCACGATTAGCGAGCCGGAAATATAACAAAAATAAACCCCGTAAGTAACCGCAGGTGCAAGTAAGAAATACGTTATACGAAAGTAAGAAATACTATAGGTACTTCATTCCTTGCCTTGTATTATCTGAGATGCATAGCCGCCTTAAATTCTCGAATCTGTTAAATAATTTATATCTATTACTTTTAAGCTCAAAAAACTCATGTTAAGTCCGGGTTTTGGGCTTGTATAAAAAACACGCTACTGTTTAAAATAAGAAAATTTATGAGGTAAAAACTTTGGACTACATGCGATGAATTGGAAGAAGTGCAACAAATTATATCGACGAAATACTGGAATATTTTGGAATAATGTAAAAAATAAATTTTAAAAATTATGTTAATTTCATTGCCTGGAAAATCAGAGTAGATATTTAAAACAGCTGCCGTTTCCAATACACACAATTATAATATTTATAATAATATACATGCAGTGATTGTTATCATTTAACGCCTCTCAAATTTGTCGTCAGATATAATGAAACAGGTGTTTCGTTGATTGTCAGTAAAACCAATATTGATCATATCTTAATACCAAGTACCAACAAAATTAGCTGTAAATCTCTCAATCGAAACAACTATAAAAGCCGTGAAATCGTGAAATATTAAATAGAAAACAAACCTTGACAATGAGATTGAAGATAAGCGAAGCTATGTACGTAGTATACAGTCGTGAATTGTATTAGTACACTTGATTGGTGAATCAGAAAAAAATGGTAAACTTAGCACACTAAATGCACACGATAAAACACTATTGAGATTCACCTAAAATTTATATATTTATATTACATTATATTCTCACAAATATTTATTTATTTATTTATTAATTGAGATATACATATTAAATTTTATTTTGAATGTCCGAGGATTGAACGGAAAGGTCACGTAAATCAGATCCTCCAGAACGGACATGTGTTGAGATGAACATGGATTTTTTGACAGAAACGGAAGCGAATAGTGTATGCAAGAATAATAGTATGTGGCGCTCAATCCCTTCTGCCGATCCTGAAAGGGAAGCGACGTAATGGTGATGTTGATGGTATTGTATTTCTCATCGAGCAAAAAAAAATATTTGCAATATTGATAGTACTTAAATACGATTAATAATTAAACAATAATCAAACAAGAGTAAATAAAAATTAAATACCAATAACGAACATCAATACAGTTTTATAGATATTATTTTATTAATATTAACTCCACACAAACGGTGATTATGTGACAGAGAATATATGGATTAACAATATCCCCACAAACCAAACAGCTGTTCTGTGCAATATTGCCGAGGTGGGACATACGTATTTGAAGTACTTTTGTACGCGTGACACTCCACAGGACATATGTTGTCGTATAGAGTTCATGAACAGTACGTGCACAGGAGGGATGTACATAACTTTGTATTGGTATAAATATCCAAACAATCTCCCCGTCTCGTACGGTTAATGAAAATGGTCGCCCATAACGATGGAGAGATAAGGATAACAATAGCACTAAGTTTAGTAAATAATATAGTGGAAATTTGCACGCAAACTGACCTACGCGTTATATTTTTTATTCGGAAAGACAAGTACGGAGAAATGCCATGAGGAAACCAATAAAGAAAAACCGAATATTGAGGAATGATATAAGGCAAGATTTTTAGGAAAACATAATTATTTACTTGAGCAACGTTGTCACATGGTCTATAGATCGAGGCATGATGGTCACGACCCTCAGAATTTAGGGACCAAAGGAGATGATGATGATATGTATGAAATAATCGATTTTATACATTGGAACTAAAAAACAAGGGGAGATAATTTAGGCGATTACATGAGCAACGTTTGACAATATTAAATTGCATTGAATCTTTATAATATGTAATTATGAGTATAATTATAATGTATACTGTTTATAGAATGGAGATTAATAATGTTGATGTTAAGTGAATTATATACGTCAGTATGAGTATAAAAGGGGACGAGGATAAGCTGAAGTGTCGGGGCGCTGCAACTGCGCTCAGCCGTCCAGGTTCCCGCTGAATCGATTTCTGTTACATTCACAACTTACCACGTGGAATTAATATATAATAATATAAGTAGGAGTGCATCAACATTATATCAATACACCTGCATCACTATATAATGTGTATTTGTCAAACGTACTAAATTTGCAAGAAACCATATTACATCGTCCTAAATGATCTTACATATTCACGTTTTCTACAAATAGGTTCTATGTGAGATTCTTTCTCATGTGTAAGATTTTTATCTACAATTTCTGTTCCATAAAAAGCAAAAAATATATACAAAATAACTTATGTAATGCATTAGGAATATGAATTAAATAAAATTATAAAATTGCAATTATTTTTCTAACATACTTACACCATTATTAGACAAAAGTATAAATTACAAACTAAAAATAAATGGAAATTACGTTGCAGAGAAAATAGGAACGAACTCCAAAGTACAGACAGTTAAAAAGTGATTGTCAATCTCTCTTGACAAAATTAATAAATACTTAGGTAGTTCTTTTTAAGTATAGAAAATATTGTAACTAAATTATACACAATAGAAGATAATAATAATAATAATGACAACACGGCAGTTAAAACCAAATTACTATTTAAAAAATAACTTTCTATCGTAAAAAATAAACAAGTAAAAATGAAATAAATCCAAGAGCTGTCAACGTAGTAATTAATTTACATAAAGTACCGCACAAAAGAATTTACGCACTTCTCGAATCAATCAAAATTCCAACGCATTAGAAATAAATAAGAATAAATTGTACCTACGTATGGCTGTACTTGAATAATATAGTATGGGATAAAAGACGCACCGTCAGTTTTACAGCTTTGCTCAGTTGAATATTATATTGACTGTCTGTATTTTTGTCAACACTAAGAATTTAATTTTTTTGAAACTAGAAGAGATATAAATTAGAATGCGTGCAAATAAATGGAGATGATTTGATCATGTGGAACGAATGGAAGGGGAAAGGATGACAAAGAAGATATACTTGTCTGAAAAAAGGTGTGAGGAAGCGCGGGTGTACGAGAACTACGTGGCTTGATTACGTAGACCAAATTCTCAAGGACGGCCGTGTGTTGAGTAAGAGAAATCGACGTGCGTGCATGAAAGGTTGCATGAATGTAGAGGAGGCGAAAGAAGTATATATATATTTAGTTACAATCCATTGGATTGGTCTGCAACGAGTTTGGTTTTTCTTCTCCATTCCTCCCTATTCTCAGCCAGTCTTTTAAGCTCTACGTATGAGCCACAGTTCATGTCCCTCTTCAGTTGGTCCATATATGCGTCTCTTGGTCGGCCTCTGCCATTTGTTCCCTCGGTCTTACCCTCCGCGATGGCGATGAGCAGTCCTGGGTGCCTGATGTTGTGGCCAATCCAGTTAGCTCGTTGTTGGCTGATTCTCTTAAGGAGTTGCCTTTTTTCGCCTACCCTGGTTAAGACTTCTTCGTTTTCGACGTGCTCCGACCAATGGATCTTAAGCATGCGTCTGTAGCACCACATCTCAAAGGCCGCCAACCGTCCGCTTTCACTCTTGCTGATGGTCCATGTCTCACAACCATAAAGCAGAATGCTCCATACAAAGGCTTTAGTAAGGTTCTTCCTTACGCTTAAGTCGATATTTGGGGATTCCAATATCTTCGATTTTTTGTTGAAGGCAATCCTTGCCTGGTTTATTCTGCTTACAATTTCTGCTTTGGAGCGTCCATCCTGGTTTATTCTGCTGCCCAGGTACACGAATTCACTTACTTGTTTGATGCTCACTCCATTTAATGCAATGTTCGCAGTCGCTTCCTCTCTTCCAACGACCATACATTTTGTTTTTTCTTTATTTATTTTCATGTTGTACTTTGACAACAGTATACTTTCCAATTTTCCTAAAGCTTCGTTCAGTTCCATCTCGGAGTCTGCGAGCAGTGCTATGTCGTCAGCATATCTTAATCGTCATCGTCAGCTATGTCGTCAGCATATCGAAAGAAGTATGTAGGGACAGATCTATATGACGTTCCGTCCTCTCTGCCTACCCTACTTGGGATACGGCGTTAAGGAACAGTTTATTAAGTTTTATTGGTTTACAAGTAGGTATGTATTTGTTTTATTAAATATCAATAGATTTAACGGAAATAAGTTTTGTTGACAATAAAAATCTAAAAATTTGTGATTCTCTTAATTAAATGAAGTGTATATCAATCGCGTGATTCGCGTTATGGCGAAGTTACTATCAGGGTATTTTAAGGTTTTTTGGCGAAAGATGATGTACTAAGTCAAGGTAAAGTAAGAATGATGATGGATACTTCAGTGACGCTACAAATATTGTATTTTAACATTTTTCTAGTAAACGTTACTCGTGTAAAGTCATCGGATGTTATAATTCTACAAAAGAATGAAGCGGAGGCTAATTTGATTTCAATTTACAACCAATACTTGAATCATATTTCGTATTTACTACGTGAATCACAAGACGTGTACCGATGCATCAATCAAATCGTCAGCCATCATCGATAAACAAGTCCATTGGAGAAATGTGCTGAGCGAAGGGCACGACGGTACGCCAAAGGTCAATAGGCGCGTAAAGCTTTAGTACTTTCAACTGCTACAAATTTGTCACGTTAAGAGAAGAAAGTTGCTATCGGCGATTAGGGCAGGAAATAAAATTACGTATCATTAAAAACAATCTTTGATTTAAGCATTTAAGATTCAATACTTTTATCAATGTACTTATGGATGTCATTTACTGCAAAGGATACTATGTAGCAATTGAAGTGCGAAAGAAGTTACAATAGGTAAGCAGTGAAAATAAACACCTTACATGGATAATCATAAGTGTCAAGAATCAAAACTTATGATTTCATATTACGCTTTTCATTGACTCACAATAGTCGGTACATACTTCTGTGTTAGTGTGAACATGAACTAATAACAAATAAATTCAAATTGACATTCACACGATACATTCCTTCTCCATGAAATTAACTTAGGCATAGGCACATAACAATAAGAATCTGAGACATTTTAAACTTCGTAAATCGTCCGAAAATAATTTACCATAAAACATCCAGAAAACTTTGCGCAAGAATTTTCATTTGTTACGCATTACTCGACTCATTATGAAATAGAGATTAAAATCACATTAGATAGGAAGAGCTAAATCGTAATATCGATAATCCGTCATGAAAATAATCCAGAATCTTAGGAGCAGCAGTGGCGGTAGGTATGTACATATTATAATCCTACAGATAGGCATATAAATACGCATTTAAGATTTCTTCTTCACACTCTGCTGATTGAAATATGATGATCGCGTAATTTATGAGGCGGAAATCCTATCGAAATGATTGAAACATATTATAATAAACCTATGTAGGTAATGATTATTGTCATTCCCAAAAGCAAAAAAGGTACTAGGTACTAACCACAATACATTTAAACTGAATAACATTTTGTGATGAGTAAACATTTTCAACAGATTTTTGTAATTTCACAGGAGAAATAGTAATATTTTTTGTTGGTAATAGTAAAAGTAGCAGACATAGTAATAGTTGTTCCGCTGGCTACCCACTTATGGGAAATGTCGTGACTGTATGAATAAATGAATAACATAATATTTATAGTGAACAAAAGACAGAAATATATTTAATTATAAAGAATTTTTAAGCAAACTCCGATTTCGTAACAAAAGGGCGAGACTACAGTTCAAACTACATGCGTCGATTATAATAATTACAAGAGCCGACAAAATATCCTTCAGTTAAGTCCAGATATGTATACCTACTTTAAAAATATATGTGATATGACGACTAAGGTCTCTGCATTGCACAAGTTTGATCATTATCAATCTAATGGAGAAAGCTAAAAGATTCACATTAGTAGTTTGAATAGATTGTTTGCGAATGAAACGTCAAACCATTATCTGTCTGCAAAATGACCGCTTGACGTCGCGTTGAGAATAGAAGCAATTAAATTTATCTTTATTGAATATAATTACAAAAGCTTAACTACCGTGTCATCAGACCGTTTAATTGCAAGATCAAGATCGTAACCAATGCACCGAATCAAATAATAAACAGTATGACTTTTTCATATGGTCAAATTGAAGTAAACTATGAAATCAGTCTAGCAAAAATATTACCTGACAAACATAATGTTAAAATCATGGTCATTAAAAACTTGTCATATTATCTGAAAGTAAACAAGAATAAATAACTTAATTTAATGAGAACGAAGTTTTCATTCACAGTTGATAATAATGCTGTTTAATGGTATACACTAAACATTACACGCTGAAACATGGCTTAATTTTCGATTCCCGGTTTGGAACTACATATGGTGCACTAAACGTAAAGAAAATTGATATTTGAAAACGAAATTGTTATGTAACTAACAACAAGATACCCTCAACAGCCATACAGAACAATTTAAGGAAATTTTCCTAGCAAACGTAAGTCGAAGAGAAATTTAGAATCAACTCGTAAATTATGTGATAAATAATATTATGCTGCATTAAGATAAACACGCCCAGATGTTCACATCGAAGACATTTTATCTTCAGTAAGCATTATCATCAATATTAAATTTATTAAGAGTCTTTAACAGCATATGAGACCCTGGAATCAAAGATGTACATGTTATTACAATAATAAACCAATTAGTCACATCTATGTTTACTTTATTCAAATAATGAACAATTAATACCCTGGTACTATGACCGGATGGAAGCAAAAGTTACTATACTATACTATACTATACCCTCACGCCATGTCCCAAGTGGGGTAGGCAGAGAGAACGGAACGCCAAACAGATCTATCTTTACACACTTCCTTCGCTTCCTCCACATTCATACAGTTCCTCATACACGCACGTCGGTTCCTCTTACTCAACACGCGGCCGTCCTTGAGAATTTGATCCACGTGATCAAGCCACGTGGTTCTCGGACGCCCGCGTTTCCTCACACCCTTTCTTTCAGATAAGTATATCCTCTTTGTCATTCTTACCTCGTTCATTCGTTCAACATGCCCAAACCACCGTAGTTTATTCACGCGCATTCTGTCCACAACACTCTTCTTGCATCCGCTCATTCTTCTAATATCCTCATTCTTCACTCTATCACGCAGCGTTTTACCAACCATTCTTCTCAACGATCGCATCTCTACTGCATTTATTCCACTTTCGTCCTTCTTCAACCACGTCCATGTCTCGCTTGCATACGTAAGTGACGGTACCAGAATGGTATTGTGCACCAGCATTTTAGCCATGTTCGACATATTGTCATTGCTGACAATGGGTCGAAGTGCACCGTTTACTCTAGCACCGGCCACTTTCCTTCTTTCAATGTCCCCATCGCATCTTCCATCCCTCGTAAACATACTTCCCAAATATACATACTCACTTACTTGCTCCAAACATTCGTCACCAACTTTAATCTCGCAAATCGTTTTTTCATTCTCTCTTTCAAAAACAAGAACTTTCGTCTTCATAACATTCATTTTCAAACCATTCAAATTGCAACTATCATACACACACGTAACAATCTCTTGTAAGTCCCTTTCACTCTCAGCCATTAACACCAAATCGTCTGCGTACATCAATGCATTCACCCGAAACCCATTCAGCTCGACACCAACATCCATCTCTTTCACAGGTCGCATACAGTAGTCGAAGAATAGGTTGAACAGCCACGGAGACATGACACAACCTTGCTTCACTCCTTTGGTGAGGACAAACCACTCCGAGAGAGTGTTATTTACCCTCACGCAAGCGGAGCTTCCCACGTAAAGTGAAGATATTGCGCGGATCAACCGGCTGCTCACCCCATACTCCGACAACACGCGCCACAACCTTTCACGGTCCACTCGATCATATGCTTTCTCCAGATCCACGAACGCACAAAAAAGCCTCTGGTGTTTACCCAGAAACTTCTCTATAACCATTCGCAGGGAGAAGATCTGATCGGTGCACCCTCTGCCATTCAAAAAAGCTCCTTGCGCATCCCATATCTTACACTCAGTTATCTTTCGTACTCTCTCAATCAAAATTCTACCATACAGTTTCCCTATTCAGCTCAGCAAGCTAATAGCCCGATAACTCCCGCATTCAAGTCTAGAGCCTTTCCCTCTGTACAGGGGGCAGATGATGAGCAAAAGTTTTCACTTTCAATAAAAATTGTCGATTAAAAATGTATTAATCAGTTAAAACGTAAGCGATTATCTATGCAGTTTTTGGTAATTAATCATAATAACCAAAAATCTAATTGAGACATCAATCATTTGAGTTATTAAATTATTAACCGAATGTTCTGGCAGCATCCAAGTAATAAATCAACGTTTTAAAAGTAAATATGATCAGTAGGGAATGTGAGTATATTATTGAAATGTTATAGAAATGTTTGAAATACAATATGTACCTACACTACAAAACTTAACTAATTAGCTTTCGACTGACGAAAGTAGCTACAGAATACAATATTAAAACCGCATAACTGACTACAGCTAAAAATGTAATTTTTATATAAAATTTGAAAGTACACTTTCCCACATTTGACGATTAACTAAAAAAAAATTTAGAGTTCATCCTCCATAACTGTAAATTGGGAAAAAAGCCAGCAGTAACTTACACAATATCGTTACAGTTTCATAGAAAAGGAACCAAAAATAACCATTTCCATTTATATATACGAATCTATCTATCCCATCACGGTATCTCTCTAATGGGGTAGCTAGCTGACATATTGCATGTAATGAACATAAGTAATTGAAATACAACTATCTAAAACTTGAAGATACATTGAAGATAAATAAACTGGCATTTCGTCGAACAAATTAAGCTGGTGAGAAATATTAAAAATGGCAGTGTGAATGTGTGTACGTACACTCGTGGATTGACAGACAGACATAAACTAATAATAAAAGAATTGAGACAACCACGGGTAGAAAGTAAAAAGTAATTATTATTATGCAAATAAAAAAATGATAACAAAACAATACGAAAGGTATTAGGAACCCAAGTACATTTATTATTATGTAGGTATAAAATAATACAAATAGAAAACAAGATGTAGACGTATATCCACGCTATTATTCGTTAAATGCCGACATATATAATTACGGTGACATTGTTGTACACAAAAAATATTATATTTGCATCGAAATAAAACAAAAACTAATATTTAACGCGTATCTTACAACTGATGTCGCATCTTTGCGATACGTTTCCATTGTAACATTATTTATATAAAACCTTACAAGGTATCAAACGTTCTTTATTGTCGGCTAAATAAAAAAAAAACAATTTACATATTTCAATTCGCTGTTGGTATCCAGATATCTGTGTGAAATTCGATGGTCGATTCCTGCTGTCGAAATACTCTACAAATATATTGCCATTTACTCCGGTTAATAAAAGGAGGTAAATATATTTGATAACTATTTTCCATAGAGAAATTAGTCACTCTTTCAGAAAACAACCTAAATTTTCGTTCCATCATTGTTTCTTTTAACAATTTTGACATAAGCAATGAAAAAAGAGTGTTCATTATTTAAAAATGTCATTGAAATATAGATATCAGTAAGAAAAAATAACTTTCCTCATACATAGACTAATGTTCGGTCGATCACGATTCTACACGACTAACGAAAGTTACAATCGGTAATGAATTGCCCATTTCTCCATTTTAATTGAAAAATTAATAATGTATTATAAATCTCACGACATCCGATACCAATTTACATGCTTTATAACATTATCAAATAAAATGCAATATATTTCAAATACACAGTACTTATATAATAAAACTTTATTGACAGAACATAATAACATAATTGTACAAACACACATAATAAATAAAAACAATGTTCTGCCAAATGGCGGATTTTATTTTTGAAAACAAGAAATGATGAAGAAGTGCGAATTTCCGGAGGGAGTTGGTTCCACAGACTAGCTCCATGGACCGTAAATGAAGATGTGAAAAAATCCGTATGGTGAGAGGGAATTGTAAGAAGACCGTTGTTTACCGACCTGAGTGGCAGACCATGTGAGGAGGCAAATTGAAAGCGTTCTCTGAGATATACAGGTGAATCTTGACTTGATAACACCTTGAACAGAAGACAAAGAGTGTGAATGTCTCTCCTCTCTCTGATGGTCCTCCACTTTAATTGAGATCTGTATTCTGAAATGTGGTCAAATTTCCTCAAGTTAAAGATATATCTGATACAGACGTTCTGAAGACGTTCCAATTTATTAAGAAGTTCACATGTGAGATCCAAATAGCATACGTCGGCATAGTCCATTATTGGAAGAACAAGTGATTGAATTAACAGAGACTTTGTGTCAATAGAGAGGAAATTCTGAAGTCTCTTAAGAGAATGAAGAGTTGCAAAAATCTTTCGACTGACCACACCGACCTGCTTCCACCAAGACAGCTTGTTATCAATGTATACACCTAGATCCTTGACAAAGTTAACAAAAGTAATGGAAGTGTTATTTAACAATAACATGGGTAAAGAAGATATATCAACATGAGAAACGAGTTTAGGACTGCCCAAAATTATTGCCTGTGATTTCGAAGGATTGACAAGCAAGCCATTCTGCTCACACCAACATCCGACTCTACACTAATCCAAATTCATTGAGTTGATCGCTGATACAATTTCATCAGACTTAAAATGTGAGTAAAGTTGTAAGTCATCCGCATAAAGATGATATGAACAAGATAGGTTATTGGTCAAGGATGTGACAAAAATTGAGAATAATAGGGGAGAAAGGATCCCTCCCTGAGGGACGCCTGCAGTCAAAAGAATATTATCTGAGATTCCGTCAGGTGTAACAATTTTTTGAAAACGTTGTGTGAGGTATGAGTTAAACCAACGCAGACAATTTTCAGAGATATTGAGAGACCTTAATCTAGCGAGCAGCAGATCAAAATCAACGCAGCCAAACGCATTACTAAAATCCAACAGGGTGAGCAGGGTAAGTTTTCTCTCCTCCATCGCAAATCTGACATCCTCTGTAATTTTTAGCAACGCAGTAGTTGTACTGTGGCCCTTTTTAAAGCCAGACTGTAAAGAATCGAGAAGATTATGCTGTTTGAGATAAGTTGTTAGCTGAAAATGGACTATTTTTTCAGCTATTTCAGACAGAATGGGTAATATAGATATTGGTCGAAAATCCTTAACCATGGTGGGTGCATTACTTTTGGGCAAAGTAATAATATGTGCGGACTTCCATTGTGATGGAAAGCAACCCTGTGTGAGTGAAAAGTTGATAATATGCGTGATGAGCGGTAGTATATATTCGAGTATAAGATCAAGCATCTTTTTGCTAATCCCATCGCTACCAACCGCAGACGTCTTAATTGAAGACATGATTTTCCTTACTTCACAATTTGAAACAGGAGATAGTTCGAATGGTTCAGAACTTAAAAGAATGGTATTGAAAATGGCTGTAAGTGAGTCTGCTCTTAAAGTGGGATCAATCTCTACAGGCCTGAAAGCAAAGTGAGAGTTCAACGTGTTGAGATCGAATGAACAAGTTTTAAAAGGTTCCCTAACTGCACCGACACCATGCTGTCTAAGAAATTTCCAAGCGCCACCTGAGGATGAAGTTGACAAAACTGAATGGAAATGACTTTTTAGCAGCTCTACATTTCTGGGAGCAAGCATTTCTCAGACACTTGAATTTATCCCAATATTGTATGGACTTATGATGTTTAAACTTAGTCCAAGCTCTATCACGTCTAACCATAATCCGACGAATATCATCAGTCAACCAAGGAGAAGGAGGGTGTTTCATTTTCACACTGACTAGAGGGGCATGCCTATCAAAAAGGTTAGTAATGTGATTATTAAATATAGACAACTTGACATCAAGATCTCCCGATTGATACAAGCCACTCCAGTCGAGGTTCACTACATCTGCATTGAGATTTTCAACATTAATTCGCTAAAAACTTCGAAAAGTATGTTTTTTTTTGGAAAGTTTGGGCATTTTCAACTTGAACGAAGCGTAAATGAGATCATGGTGGGAGAAAGCCGATGCAGTAAATTGACCAAAATTTTTGATAAGATCCGGTGAAGATGTGATAATTAAATCGAGCAAAGTTTCCGAACTATTTGTGTAATGAGTAGGTAATAGTGGGAGAATAGAAAGATTTAGTGAATCTACCAAAGTTTTGAGCTTATTTGCGCGACAGTCATTTTTCAGAATACATGTATTTAGGTCCCCCATGATTAGTATCTTGTCATAATGTAGAACTAATGTTTCCAGAGCTGATTTGATTTTCAAGAAATAATCACTGTATGGAGGACAATAGACAACTCCAACCAAAATCTTGTACTTCGCCATATTGACTCTAGAAACAAATATTCGGCACCCCGAGCACACCCACCTACCGAAGAACAAACAATCCTGGATCGCAAGTCCTCTCGCAAATAAATGGCCACACCACCACCCACCCTGTCCACCCTAGTGACGAATGAGGTTGAAACCAGGCAGAGGGAAAATAGTATGTACATGCACAACTCCATTTGAAATTATTCGTATATGTTTAAATAGTTCATAATAGTAACAACCAGAGATGTGAAATGAAACAACTGCATAATATTGTAACATATTATTAATAGACCTGCCAGGTGGAGATAAAGAAACAGCAGAGATCTGAAAGGAAATACTGTAATACAACATCAAGCACACATATCATACATCAGATGTAATCAAGAAGAAATATCACAGCACAAAATATCAGTTCAAGTAGGCATACAGATGATTACTTACACATTAAACTCTAGATCTGGATCAAAGAAACAACGGTGATTTAGATTTGTCAGAATTGAAGATCGAAAACGGCAAATGGTTGAGTTCAAACCAAACCATAACTCGAAATCTTGGTCAGAGTCAATCTCCACATACTAATCTACTGTTTTTGTACTGTGGTACATGGTCCAAAAATACTCTCACAAGATAATAAAAAAAGCAACCGAAATTTAACAAATAAAATAACCATCATGAGTAAGTAACAGCTCTGGAATGAATAAAAAATTGAAAGTGTTTTCATAAATGATAATTGAAAGAAAAACGTATTTAACTATAAGAAGCATCTGTGTTTTACTATAACGAAACATTTCCAACCATTCATTAAAGTTAGTAGTAAAACTGAGATTCATATTACGATCGAATTCGAATATTGTTTCGGACTTCGCCGCACTCTAGAAAAGCCAATAGTACCTCTCCAAGTTATGACTTATATACAGATACATTTATCGAGTACAAAAGTATATGTACGTATTCGCCCATTCTCTGTTCGAACCGCAATATAATCAAAGTAATATTCCATATTTATTACAATGTACTTACATTCGTAATCACTCTATGCTTCACTATGTGTACAAGGTAATATTCAAATTGTAAAACAACGTTACCATGATTAAGAGAAATAGTTAAGTAGCCGTTAATTTCGTCTAAAACATAAGTTTTATGATTGAAGATAATTAATAAGTACAGGAAGGCGCCTGTTAGCAATGGTCAAGAGGTCTGTGGTTAACGCTTAATGAGGAATAATTATTGTATTTTAGACTATTCAATATCTATGGAGTAGTCAAATTGTATAAAACGACCTAACTGCATTTCATGCTAGACTAATAGCCATAACGACAATTCAACACGCAGTTTGTAAATAACTTGAAACTTATTAAAAAGTTTACTTTTAAATTCAATGATAGATTCATTTCCTTCATTGAAAGCTAACGGTTAATCTTTCAATTAGGTATGTAAAATATTATTTTGCATGTAAAAAATAAAATATTTTTATATAATGTATTTCAAGAGCTTCCGTTTTCAGCTCTCATCATCGTGCTAATGTAAAGTGAACTCTTTAACGTTAGTCTGATGATGGGGCTCGCGATTAACAAAGTCAATGCGGAAGTACATAATTCGTTGTGGAAATAGAGTAAATGTTTTAGTAAAATTTAGAGTAAATGTAAGTGTTTTATTTTTATTAATTTAACATGAAAATCCACAAAGTACCGTCGGTCAACTGTATTAAAAACATTACATCACTGAGACTACCAAGATCAAGTCTAAAATAAGTTCAAGACATAATATTATAAATAATTCTGTTAAACAAATATTTAAGTGCATGACTATCAATTCTCGCCAAAATGTACGAAGAAATCAAACCATTACAGTTTACACGATGATGCAGCAAGAATTCGAATAATACCAAACATTAAAAAAAAAATGGAAATAAAAATATGTTGGAATTACCACAAATGTTTCTCGTGTAAGACAACGACAGGTCAATTATGAATTGGAACCATCATCATCGTGTTTAACCCGAAATTGGAACAGGAAGCAATGGTCGACTACCCGCAAAGTATTTGTGAATGGTACCTAAATATTTTTGGATCACTAGCAATTCATGCTAAACAAACACCTAACACAGATACCTAATAATATGAATCAGAAAGAACTACCACAAAGCATAGAGCAATATTTCCTCAATATTCTATTATGTAAAGTACTGTTCGAACAAACACAATAGCTTTCAAGAAAATAATGCACCATGAAAATCATTTACATTGATTGATACAGCACCTTTTAAAAATTCTTATTAACCAGACATCTCATTCTACATGAAAAGAAATTTATAAAACACCTTGGAATCTGTTTATGGAAAAAGAAATTAGTTTGAGATCTGAACGAAACTGACAAACGCAACGTTGAA
This sequence comes from Athripsodes cinereus, assembly GCA_947579605.1. Taxonomy (NCBI): domain Eukaryota; kingdom Metazoa; phylum Arthropoda; class Insecta; order Trichoptera; family Leptoceridae; genus Athripsodes; species Athripsodes cinereus. The sequence goes on along the minus strand of OX388308.1, from coordinate 5,910,894 downwards.
AGACGGTTAGTGATGGAATATTGTATTGCAAAAGCGTTTACCATAAAACATTTTAAGGTCTAGTTCTTTTTGTGAATAGTGTATGCCACACGGCCGACAAAAAGAAAAAAGTAGAGGATCAGATATATTAAATTAAATTGAAGAAGGTTCATTAATGAACAAGTTCAAAGACCTATGATAGGCATGACACATTCAAGTAATACCTGGCGCAAAAATAATAAATATCAGATAACAGTGAAGGTATTAAATGTATCTAAGTATTAGATGAATGAGGCGCTATGAAAAATCGATTAAATCTAGGTTTAATTCTCACATAACCACTGGGTTGAAAATATATTTTTGTTACGATCTGACCAGGGAAAAAACATTTCTACAATTAGTGATTAAAAATGAGATGTATACCTGTATACTATATAATGTAACATGTATGTCCTATCAACAGGATACTAAATATTAGCTTGGAATATTTAGGTATGAACTAGCTTCAGTCCAGTCCAGTATTAAATAAGAAGAATACCTATTAGTTCAAATCTAATAAAGTGTGATAAAAGATTGACGTTCTTCTATATAAAACTCCTGTGGTAGCCCTATGCAAACTGTATTTATTTATAAATAGTTTTTAATAAACAAGTGACAGCATATTCAGTTGCAGAAATGAGCATAAAAATTACTGTCTGGGCAACTAAACGTGAACAACCACTTAATACAGTTTATGCGACCATATTACTATTTAGGTGACTACATTGTGGCTATCAAATAATGCGAAATTTAACAGACAATTGTGTATATTTAAAACGATCTGCATTATATTGCAGCCAAATAATATTTTCAATCAAGCGATAACGGGTTCGAAGCTCGCTGCTGATTTACTCTACCTTCGCGATACTAGCAATATACTATTATGAGGATGTATTTAATTTTGTAAATATAAGCATTACATGAACAACAACAAAAACAATTAAAAATGGCGTATAAAAACACAAAACTTAAAATAATTTCGAAAAATTAATAATAAAAATTGAATTTACGTAAATCTCTTGGTCAATTATTCGATATAGGTATGTACAAACGCTTCACACTTCAAGGTATTCGTGGATGTGTGGGTCTCAAGATGGGATGTGCTACGTCAGCCGGGTTCCCCGCCCACTGACGTGGTAGGGTCAGAGATGTCAACACTGGCATAGTAGTACTGATAGACTAGAGAGAGTTGAAAAATAAATAAATTGTCACCTAAACAGTCCTTGGACTCCTGAAATATCCGACAAATAAAATTATTTCAACATAGGTATGTAGTTGCTCAGGTAGTATTTGTTGTCGCCTGTTTAGTATTTTCAGTCACCCATTGAAAAATTTCCCTTTATCTATTTATCGTCAGTTTTTTTGGTACTGCAAACAATAGTAAGCAACAGTTTTATCTGTTTTGCTCTATGATTATTTTGAGATACTGTGTCAGGCAACAAATGGCGAGCTATCACATTAATCCACCTGGTAGGTGGTCAGCGTTTCAGCGTTAAGAAACAAGACAAGACACGCGATCTCAGAGTACAAAATCCTACGTGAACTTATTGCTGTGATGGACGGTAATAAAGTAATCGGAAGTGTTCAAAACACCGAACACGCGATACATCATAACATACATGCCAAAAATATAAATATACTTTTATGCACTATATTATTTATGATTCATACACAGTAACATACTAAAAAAATTACTTGTCTGAGAAACAAACCATAATTATTTTATTGATATGGACAACGAATTCTGAAAATCATAGCGTAACTGGACAATCACGAATAACCTTTCGGAAGTTCAAACGACAAAATGTAAAGTAAAAAAAAAACTTTAACTTTCTAAGGTTTAACCTACCGATATCAATCGAATGCCTCTCGATAAACTAATTGGTAACTTTTTTCTAACGTGTTGTTAATTGATGTTTGTGAATCGATCAAACAAGAATTAACTGAATATTAGATGTACGTATATAAAATGGTTTGGGAATGTGGAATGAATGAATGAGGACAAAATGACCAAGAAAATATATTTGGTTGAGAAGAACGGTGCTCGGAGACGTGGTCGTACGAGGATCAAATGGCAAGAACATATAAACCAGATCCTATAGGACGGTAACGTGTTGAGCACACACAACAGGAGAGCATGCACGAAGAATTGTATAACAGTGACGGAAGCGAAAAGTGTATGCAAAGATAGAAGAAAGTGTCGCTCGATCGTTTCTGGCTACCCCGCGTGGAAAAGAAAAAAAAATTGGGTGAGGAAGAGTGCAAGAAATTATTCAAAATTGAGAAAATGTGAAAACATTTTGTGAGAAAATAAAAAGGAAAAGGAGTAAGGTTAAAGTAAAAAAAACCAAGACTTGTAGCAACAGAAAAAAGTGTTCAAAATCTTGGATTAAATTTCTTTAATAAATTACCTAGCGAGGTACGAAACGCGAAATCTTTAGGTATTTTCCGTAAAAGATGTTATGAATGTATAAAGAACATGAATAATCTCTAAATACTTGCATATAATGTGATACAATGCATACATTAGATATTATGTTTCTTACTTATAGGAAATTCCCTAGTAAACCATTTAACTTGAATAATTTTGATTATTTGATATACATTTCATACGCACAGGTGTTTTAGTTACATATTGTAACTTTGAATGATTTTCTGAATTTTGACAGAATGACTTAATACTATGTACATGTACCTATATGTAATTGTTTTTTTTTTTTTTATCTCTTGTTGGAATATATTTGGTATTCTTATTATGGTAGAGTAACATTAAGTATGATTTTTTTCTCTTATTTTATTTCCTGTGATTTGGAATATCAGACATATATATTTATCTTCTTTGTATTCTTATTATTGTAGAGTGATTAAGTATTTGTATTCTTATCATTGTAGAGTGATTAAGATTGTTTTTTTTTCCTGTGATTTAAAATATCAGACTAATATTTGTCTTTCTTACTGGAGTGTGTTTATCGTCTTAATGGAATGTGTTAATAGTCTTATTAGAATGCAGTTAAATATATTGATAATTTATTAATTAAGATAATTGAAATAGAAAATAAGTATAATAATGGTAGTTAATCATAAGGTTATTATATGTTATAAATTAAATGCTAAATTTATAACTTGATTAAATAAATAAATAAAAAAATAGTATGAATGTGTTAAAAAATAAATAAGGATGCATTCTGATGACTAATAGAAATAATTCTACTGCAGCCAAAAGGTTGGTGCACTCTGCTATCTAAGTGGTAACACCGAGCTACGCAGACTAGACTTGAAACAAACTACGGCGGTTTGAACACGTGGAAAGAACAAATAAGAACAAAATGAGAAAGATTAATATATACTGTACAGGGGAATGGTGTTTGGAAACGTGGCCATGAAAATTAAATGACAAGACCGTACAAACCAGATCCTCAAGGACGGACATTGTCGAGCACATTGAATAGAAGAGCATGCATGAGGTATGGTATGACAGTGGCGGAAGTGAAAAGTGTATGTAAGGATTGGAGTAAGTGGCGTTCGATAATTTCTGCCTATAATAAGCGACGTGATAGTGATAATAATGTAAAATTATCTCATGAATATTGTAAACATTTACATTAAGAATAAATGTAGCAGACATCTCAGAGAGAAGGAACAAAGTTTCTCAAGTAGGTATATAGGAATTCAAAACAGTAAAATCAAGGAATTTAATACGGTTTTATAATGTCCAGTTGTGCAAAATGACATGTAATTCAAATGTCACGTATGTTTACAATGCAATAGCGTGAAATATATTATAAATTACACGCTAAACAAATACAATATCTTCCGGTCAAATGTAACTGGAGAACAAAAAGGCGGGACGATCAAATCTAAACCATCCCACTCACTACACCGGCACAATAATGCGATAAGAAGTTAAAATATAGAAATCACGACGACGAGGTGAAATATTCGCCCCTGAGGCGTGATCTCCTGACACGTGCTGATTGCCTGAGACAAGAGATAGATACCTAGATACAATAATATAATATTGCAGTGGCACCAGGTGGACTACAGAACACGGTAACTAACACCAGATAATAAAGGCTACTAACTAATAGCGCACCTTCAAACACCTCAGGCTATCATCTTCTTGTCCCTAGTATGTCTAAACAACATTATAATGATTATTATGTCTAAACAACATTTCATAAACAAACAACGCATTTCACAATGAAAACTATTAACATTTCAATTCGTTGAAACATTAATTATTGTATCAACAACCTTTATTGATATTTTATATATAATTAATTAACCTGATTCCGATAGGTGTATGTGCATAGTTAACATATTATTATCTAACATATATATCTACTACATTACATTTATAACTTTATAATGAATTATCATACTATAATGCGTTGATCAAATAAACAATGCGATTTAATTGTAACGACGATTGATCACGCGAGGCATTCTGATGGAAGAACAGACAGCAAATCAGCTGATGATATCGTATCGTGATAACGGTGCAATAGCTGCGCATTCAAAGAAAAGGCAAATCAGTAACTTCTGCTATATGGTGCTCCCAAGATCAATAATATGGTATAGAGCAAAAAAGTGCTAATAATATACAAAAAAAAAGTAAAAGGCGGAATTATGATCCAGAGTAGGTAAAAGTTCACTTAATAATGGGAAAAAAGGAAATAGAACAAATTTTTCATTAAGCGGTGGCTGCCTAAAAAAATAAAAACCTAAGAAAAAACAGATCACACTAATTAATGAAATCGAAAAGAGACAAGAAAAGGAAAAATACGTCAAGTAGGACATAAAAAAGTAAATAAAATAGAGATATTAAAAAGAAACGTAGCAATTAATTGAAAAATATTTAAGATACGCTCTATAAATGCTGCCCAAAAGACCAAGGAGAAAATGAATACTATTAATAATAATATCGCATTGTCATCCAACGATAATTACCTAAACTGTTTCCAGATTTCTTAACCGTGTCGCTATACATAAATATTTTTTCTCAACTGCATTAAAATAAAAAACGGTTCAAATTGAACAGAAGTGACGATGATAACCTCGCAAATGTCATCATTTGCAACAATGTCGTTGAATTACCGGAGCGTATAATTGCAAACTAATACAATATCAAACGAGATGCATTTTGTCGTGAAGATAATAAAAAGGAGGAATAGAGTTTCGAACAAAACTGTTACAAAAATCGACGGACGTGACATTGATTCCTCAGATTAGTATAAACGCACAACGATGTTTTTATATCGTGATAATTACGACAGAAAAACATCGCTGCAAATAGAAAAGATACCTATGAAATATACTATTTTGAACAAACCTCATTTGGGATATGAAAACTTTCATGGACGTCAAATGATTTAAATTAGTTCGACAATATACTTATAACGAAAACTATTCTTTCAATAACAAATGTAAATTTTAAAGACTTTTTTACACCAAGTGAACTGAACATCAGAAAATGAGCACGTGTATGAGAATTATCAAAGAAATTTATAGGTAATACAAAAAACCAACGCAATCGGTTCCAGATACTTGTACAACAATGAGCATCTTTTTCTATAAACGACCACAAATTATAGCGCGATGGTCTAGCCGCAATGCGATGTCTATGATTACGAATACGAACTAAAAAGATACAAATATTCGAAATAACAACTTTACCACAATAACAGATAACAAAAAAGCCAGTAATACGTAATGATAATGTACGAGTATTATGCTTCTAATTGCAACGTGAAGGATTGTCAATTGCACTCTACTCACAAGTATAGAGGTGAAAGCGTCTAAAATGGATTTTGAGGTAAGAAGGTATAATTAGGTAGGTAGGTAGGTACATAATAATGGAACAATAATGGAAATATGTACTAAACAACAATAATCATATTGAATGTTTAAAATCAAAATCAGTTTTGAACAATAATCATATTGAATGTTTAAAATCAAAATCAGTTTACAGCTGATGATGATAATGGAATAACTAGTGTAAAAAGTATCCACTTTCGAATGATAAAGAAATAAATAAAACCTAGTAATATTTTCAACACAAGAACAATTAAGTGTATATGTGGAGAATCTATTAGTCTGCATTTTATGTACCAATTTATTGAAAGAACAAAATTGATCATATGTCGTTATTTTTCTCTTTACGTGACAATAGTCATTGTCAAATTAAAATATTCTCTTCCTTAGTACAATGATTCACAATGAAAAAAAAATACAAATTTCCGTCGATCAAGAAATAATTCCTTCAAACAATCTATCGTCCTTGATCTCCATTTAATCGCTATTGCAGATTTCGCAATCGTTCCTAATCAGTCACTGCCGACAACGGATGTTTCAGATTTAAGAAATAATAATACCCAAAAGACAAACCAATTTAGTTCCGCAGCCCCGGGACTATTCATGCGTAAATGAATTTTGATAATCAAACGCCCATTGTCTTTAAGATCATTTCAATGACAAACGGACTTAATATACTTCCCTGCTTGCTTATATCTCCAGTGTAGTATCAAATCACAGCAAGTTAATAGTAAGTAAGTACAGATTTATAATGACAAATTGTATATTCAACAATGATAATAAGTTGTTATACAAGAACAATGATAAATATGTAACAAATGATTTAACAATCATTGTATAAATCGCGATATGTTATTGTTGTCATAAGTCAATTCATCCGGAACGTTATTACTCATTTAAGAGAGACGACTACTACTCTTTGAATACTATATAACAGTGGTTCTTAATCTGGGTTCGATCGAACCCCAGGGGTTCGGTGAGTCAGTCTTGGGGGTTCGGTGAAAATCATTTTAAAGGCAAGATAGTTTTGCGAGTTGGAAAATGAAAAAAATACTCCAATAATTCCTTCAAACCGCCATGACAAGTTTGAAAAACAATGTTGCCAGTTTATTCTAACAATCCGAATATTACATCAGGCAACACCTATTATTACATCTTGTTATTACAGCAATCTTTTTCGAAGATGTTGGATATAAAAACGAAGAAGAGGAATAGACTTTGTTGTGAAAATGACATGAGAGTGGCACTTGCCAAGGTAAAACCAAGAATTTCTGAATTGGTTTCTGAAAGGCAACAGCAAAAGTCACACTGGTTTGAAGTAAATATTAATTAATATGTTTCATGTTTTGATTTTACCATTAATATTTAATGTCTTGATCTTTGTTTATTTTTTTTTTTTAATTTTGTACACCTATATATAAATATATACCGTGTTTTGAATTTGTAAAAATCTAATTTTATTTTTCAAATTAGGAGGGGTTCGGTGAATGCATATTATGTAACTGGTGGGGTTCGGTACCCCCAAAAAGGTTAAGAACCACTGCTATATAATAATAAAATGCTACGAATAACATATTAAAAGTTTTTTTGCACAAATATGCTCTATTTTATTGATATTTTGAATACGAGATAACACTAAACACAGACCCCCAAGACGAAAGTGGACAGTAAATCACATCTACAGAAATATTACATTTAACAATAGTAACATAAAATAATCATATTATGTTTTGCATACCTACGTCATACATACGTAGATAAACTGTTTACAAGAAACAAGGAGCAGTTACTGTACTTTATTGAATAAATAAAAACGCATAGGTTCAACCAAAAGAATTCAAAATAATATTTTACTAATGTGTGATTAAAGTAAACGAAATTAATATCATTAACTGTGCCCATTAACCTAATGATGTTAACATAAATTATATTGACGCATCACATAAATCACTTATTTTACAACTTGTATTAATTTTTTGCCATGAATAAATTTGATGTTATTTGAGAGGTATTGAGGTTTTTTTAGAAAAGAAAGTACATCGCACATTTGTATATTTTTTGCTCCAATTTCACTACAAAAAGAGTTAACGGAAATAAATTAACGGTTGTGTGTCAGGCGTACAAGGCAAATCGTATAATTTGTGTGAAAAACAACATGTTTAAATTTAAGGTTTCGGTTCGTTGTTTTTTTATGTGTAAATAAACTACAAACATGGGTGTTGTTTATCTACATGTTTTAGAAACCTGTCCAAAGAACAATGTGCAAATAAATATATAATCAAAATAATATAATACTTTTCTATAACTATAATGAATACCTAAAATAATAATAGAGGTTCAATTACGGCAGGAAATTTATTTTAAGCCACTTGTTAAGATCACTGTTAAAGTATAAATTTTGATACACTATTGCAATATTGTTTAACAAATCTTTTAACTTCTACTAAATGAGATAGGTAATCAATTCCCCTAACTAACTCTGCCTTCATCAAATCATCTTTCTAATTCGTTAATCATCACTGCACTGATTGAATCGGTAAGATCAGTTACTCTGTTTCCATTAAGTATAATTATAACATACAGCGAGGGGAACGAATAATCATTTTACGGTTAATCGTTATAATTACAATTAGAACTTGAAATACAACAAAAAATAGCGATTTTTAGTAAAAACTTATGTCGACAAATATCAAAACATGGAAAATATTTAATAATATTCACATAATGAATACTTCCTCCTACAAGACATTAGAGCATTAACTTTATTTCAGTAATGTAAAATTTAGGGTGCTTAAACGTATTTCAACGATGTTTCCACGAGGATACACTCGACGGAAGCAAATAGTGAAATAAAAAAAGAAAGGCAGATCCAAAAAGTGCCCAAGGAGAAGGAAGAAGAATTGTATTTCAACGATCAGTGACGAGAATTAACAGCAACATTAAGATTCTCCTCCAAATCATATACTGTAATATAATAATAATAAACACTTTATTGTCACAATAGATTTGTACAAAAGGCGTGCATATTGCCTTGAAGCAATGTAAACCTATATCTTTACTCACTCTTTTACATATTTCTAAGAAACTATAGAATATAAAATCATATCTAATCTAAATTAAAGACTTAAAACACCATAAAATTGGATTTTAAAGTATCAATTACTATTTATAACCTAGTAATATATTTATATGTTAATGATATAATTGAAGTATTAATAAAGTAATTTATGAAATGCATTAGTAAATATACCTACTTGATGAAATCGATTATGAAAATATGTAAAACTCATTTTATTATTCATGTCTCTATTATACACCACTGTGAATGTACAGCTATACTGACATACACTGAAAAGTCGACAGAAAAAGTTTAAGGTCAAAAAATGACAAACAAAAACAAAAAATAAGATTATCAAAATACATTTCAAAGCAACAGAAAATATTTATAAAAATATTAAAAAAAAATATGGACTAAAAAAGCAGTAGTTGGATACGTCTGCTTTAATACATTGTTAAATCACGAGCCAAATCATGAGTTCAAGACTTATTAGTCCAACTATGACAAAATAAGCGACTCTTAGAACAACTCTCTTGCCTTGTATAACGATGACTTTGTAAAATATTGGTACTAACAGTTAATCAAGGATTATTTGTTCGAAACGTTTCTATGTCATGCATTATAATAGACATTAACATACATAGGTATATCTGATCGGTTCAAAAACAACATTCAAGCATTACCTACTACTACGTTTACAACGCAAACATTTCCTCCTTCGAGATTTCTATTGAACTTGAATTCCATTGCAACATTTTACATATTATGTACTGGACAATGGCACCATTCACTGCAATTTTACTGAACAACACACATGTCTTAATGTTTTGTTTGCTATATACGAAGTATTGAATAAAAGTCCATAATGAGATATCTACATATGTGCGGTAATGGTGACCTTTGAGTAATTAATTACAAGAACAGTAAAGGGATTATTTCATTACTACATCAAAGAAGAGGTTTAATAAACATGATAAGTAAATATAACAAAAATATTGAATGAAACATTATTAACATTTACATGCATGTTCATTAGGAGACTGCAAAATTTCTCAGTATTTTCACACAACATCCTAAACAAAATCATAAAAAATAATAATATTTTGAAAATCGGTAAATACATATTCTCAATCAATATTGATTTATCGATCATCTACATAATATTATCGTTAGGTATGTATACATACACACACCTAACCTACTCTACAAACTATAATATAAGACAGAACTATGATATTTAGTGTGGTATTTATAGAAATTTACACCCGCAAACAATATCAGATAACTAACAACTCAATTTATGTTACATTTCACTGCAATCGTGAGCAATTGCAAGACAAACGATAGTACTGTATAATGGATACAAAAAGGCAGTATTCTCAACGGTTAAGTGTAAATAATATGCAATTCAGTACACAATTTTATACTGAACTTTTATTATCCTGATCATGAAACAATATTTTAATAAAATAATATCCTGCAAACAACAATAAAGCCTTCTTAGGATATCGGGCATGGTATGTGATAATAAAATGTTGACTAAAAATAAAGAAACACCAGATACCAATACATACATTCAATTATCTATTCTATTAACGACTGTATGAAAGAGAACCCTGTGAAACTAAACAATAAATATTATTGCAATAAAATAATAAAGCATAAAAACATTAAGAACAAACAGCACAAGAGATGTAAATGAAAATAAAGCGGAAAATCATAAAAGAGGCATTAGTACTAAACTGTTAACAAAGATACTGAAATATTACCATCGTACACGGGCCGATTTCCGTCCTTTCCATGTAATTTTGCATTAAACCTACATATTAAAAATTACTTATACAGCAGGCAGATAATTACCAATATAATTAGCTGAACGCAGCTAAATCAATTAATCCAACTGCATTAAAAAGATAACAGGAATTTAATAAGAAACATAACAATAAAACTCGACGTTACCAATAAAATTAGTAAGTATAATAATTGCATGTAATCTATGTATAGATTCCGTATTTACGTATCTTAATATCCATTAAATAAGTAATGGTTCGTTCACGTCTGTAGTTACACATATAAATAACGGACGTGTAGCAGAGGATAATTCTTCAATGGAAAGTTTCAAAAATTATTTGTAGTCGACACTGTATCGATGGTAAAGACAATCTATCGATGCAAAATATGTTTTCTTCTTTCAAATTTGAACAACGATATTGTAAATTCTCAGGTTGATTTTAGTAATTATACTATACTATACCATCACGGCATATCCCACAAGTGGGGTAGCCAGCAGACCAGCTGCATATAAAACATGCAAGCTGTCCTCTCCGTGCCAATATAAAAACAAGACATTCAGGATGGGTGGCAAACCTCATCGCTGAATTTAAGATGTAAAATGTCTTAATTTTTTCGAACACCTGCCTTTAACAGGACACTCGAAAACTTACAGAGAAGAGTGGGAGACCAATTCTTTACCGGGTGCTCCACGGGATAGTAATTATAACGACCAAGTAATACGATTCACTCTGATTCACAAGAACATTATTCATCGCTTCTACATAAATATTTAAAAACAAGTTAACAACCTTGACAGGAACAATATCATTGAGATGTAACTCATAATCGTGAATAATTCGCAATCTGTCAATCGTAGCAAAGATCGTGAGACAAAACAATTAAAGGAAACATGACAAACAAAAAACAAGCAGTAGTACAATTTAGTTAAAGCGACTTCTTTAATAGATTTCCAAGGATAATTAACAGATTACAATTACGATCATTTAGTATTAGTTTTATTGATTGATCTTCGATTAATTGGATTAAATGCGTTGAATTCTATAACAACCACGCAAACATTCCATTCGCATGAAGCGAAGATTTAATTGATATCGTAGTATGTTCAGTTTTGTAATATTCTAAAACATTTTTTTATGAAACACGGTTCCTGCTGCAAAAGAGAATCTTCAAATAAAAGCACTGCCAGCGAAAACTCATGTGTTTTCGTTTTGTAACATCCGATGACGACAATCTAATGGAATATAATATTTACCAGAGGGCTATTAAGAGAGGGATTAACAAGTCATTATTAGAAAACAGGAGAATACGAAACAAAGAAAAAAATTACTAAAAAATAGTATTGACATTATAAAAATACTGGCGCACCGTGGGTCAATGTGCTACCACAATTATGACTTACACAGAACAATGAACTATTAAAATGTTCGAGGCACTGACTCGTTAAAGTAAAAGACTGAATCACAGAAATCTCCTCTACTTATCACAGCATCGGTTGACAAATCGAAAGTGACACCACCAACAATGCATATTCGAAAAATGATATTCCATCAACTCCATCAATCAATATATCGACCGATATATTATCAAAAACCAGCTAAATATAAAATAACAGAGAACAGCAACGTGCCTTCCTTGCATGCAAAAAGGCAACGCATGCCCAAGGAATAAATATAATTTTGGAAACAAAGTATCTAAAAAAACTACAAAGTAAGTTTAAATTGATTTAAATCTTACGCCAAACGGTAGCAAATCTTTTGCAAACTTCAGGTAAATATTGATTTTATTTTGATTACATTCAATAAATATAGGCATTTTTTATTTGAGTTTTTCCTAACTTAAATAAGAATTTCGTAACATAGGGACCACCATCACCCTTTATCGCTCCTCTTGGGAGTATGTATAGGGTAGAAATAAACCTCCTCCGTTCAGCGTGATTCTGCGCCAATTAAGTCACCTTTTTCATCCTATGATATTAATTATCTTGTTCAAATGTCGGTGTCACTAAAACGGTATATTGTAAAAAGAGGGTCATCCAAACTATCTGGATTATTGTGGGCCGAAAAATAGTGAAGGTTTTGGCCAACAATATTGGTTTCTAACATATAATAAATTCTACCTACTGTACACAAACCGCATGCCCAATACCAAAAGTCTAGTCCCGCCACTGGAGAACAGTGACGAAAAAAATATTAATATTAATCTTAATATTAATATTCAATATTAATATGACAAATAATACAAAATAAATAATATTAATCTAATATAGCAAAACCGTTCAAGACGTAGTTATGTTCCGTAAATTACGATAATTTACAAACGGATAATGCAAACCAATGAACGTGATATTTTTTACACAAATTCGTCAACCAATCTTGTAGCTAAATTGTGTTAGTCATAATAATAATTGTTTTGATCGAATTGATAGTAGGTACTGCCCAATGTACCAATTACTCGAATGATGAGAAACAATCAGCATTGTATTCAATAGTGGATAAAAACTTCTAGACGCTGCTACACTGAATTTCTAAGTAACCATGACTACTACTTTTAGGGATCTCTGATTCAATATTTTGAAGAAATACATCTGATTCATAACAAAGATAACTTAAAATTTATTCCATTTTACTTCAGGGCTTAAAACGATATCTATCGATCAAATTTGTAAGTACCCAAAGAAAGTACTGCCTTTACATAGTGAAGCAATCTGAGGTACTGATTAAGTAAACACAAATATAACTGCGTTAATAAAATATTACAAACACTGCATAACGGTATGTTTGTAATTTGGAAACACTTTCCTGTTTTAAATTGAGCAATCTACACAGTACACTGAAAATAGAAAGTTAAGCAAGATCCTAATCAACAGGTTAAGCCTTAAGACAAATTAAAACCAAGTTTTTATAACTTTATATCAGTAACTGAGTACAAAGAAAAAACATTTGAAACTATCTATATAAGAAAACAAAACGAAATTAATACACATCATTTTGTTGTTGATGAAAACCTAATAATCAAATCTTATCTCACATTACATCACTTACGGAATAAAATAAAAATTTATTATATCTAAAGAAATCATGTGGTTAGCTTTTGATAACTACGTGATCAGTAACTGGCTACCTATTAGATAGACCACAATTTCCCTAAGAAAAACAACAACACTACAATTGTAGGAACGAAACCTTGAACGCAAACACGGGTAATTTAACGAAAATTCTTGTTGTTAGATGTGAGAAAAAATAATAAGAGCAATAAATCGTGATTGAAATTAAAACTGTTAATGGAATTTTTGTATATTTTTACAAAGTAAAATATTCGACGGAATTGTAATAGGTACAACTACCTGCAAATCATATGTTCGGATCATTATTAGTCGAATTTGCATATCACGAAACAACCGATAGAATTTTATTATATAGAAGTCAGTTCTACGTAGCACAACAGAGATTGTAATTAATGCTCTCACGAATCGGATATAAAAATAATATGAAAAAGGTTATTGATCTATTTCTAACAATCATAAAATATTATGTTGGTGATTTCAAATAATGTTTTATATTCAATAGATGAAATTATCGAACGAAACAAGAAGCATACAATGAGTTTGATTATTGAACAGTTTCATACGAAACAAGGGATATTATTACATCAACTATAGTTTAATTAATTAAAATAAAACACTTATTTGTAGTATATCCACGGTGACTTTTTATTGGACGCGAGCCGGCTTTCAAGAGCTTCCGCTATAACAATATTACCTTAGGGTGGTTCATTTACTATCAAAAAATGAGAAGAAAAAAATTAGTGAAATAAACAAAATAAAAATTGATTCAAATAAATGCTAAAGGGAAATCATAATTCTTTAAATAAGGGATTTAGTAATAATGGATAAAGACGAAATAAACACAAAAAAACCAAGATATTCAAACTTTAACGCTTGGTAACTTTGCAACCCACCATCACACATGGTTTTTAGTAAACACGGAAGACAAAACATTATTATTCAGTCGTAATCAAACTTGCTGAGGCAAAAGAGCGAGTGGAAAACAGCGCAATAACAATTCTACATTGTAATTACGGACATTGGATTGCCACAAAATGATGGATGATGTGACATAGAACAAAAGTAATTTGATACGAGAGCATGGTTGATTTGTTACGGTAGCCACAAGTACCTACACATCACTTGATGCAGATGCAACGAACAAATAAATAGATCAACATTATTTGCAAATAAATATTAATGATTTCACGCTATTCGCTACATTTTACAATGTACTGTTATTTTGAAAGAGACATATTCTGTCGCCATTACGAATCATCATATATAATCACTATTTAAAATAATTATGAAATCGATTTTAGGCAATATCACGACATACTGATTGATAATTTTACAAACCACTTTAAAATTTACAGCAGTTCCGAATTCAATCAAAGATTATCCTTCACAACTGTAAACATGATGATAAAATCCACAACCTTAAAGAGTTAAAATACAGGATCTTACAACATCACAATATTTATGATATTTCGTTAGAAAGTCTATAATTCAATCAAATTATAATATGTATAAAAAAATAAATTCTTCGTTTATTCTGTTTGATGTCATGCAGAAGACTTCATATGTTTTAAGTGTATGAAATCTGCTGCTTTATCTCTAGGTAGTCATTGTTAGAACACACAAATAATTTTACAATAGTACTTACCAATTAGAATATTAATTTAAGATTCGATAGACTGACTGTCCACATACTATTAAGACGTAGCCACAAAACTTAATGGATGAAAGTTGATTGACAGCGGAGGTAACATTTTAATCCGGATACTTACTTGCTGCAAAGAAAGAGAAAAATCACAATTAGAGGCAATTAAAAACAATCATCTTAAATAATAAAATTCATATTGTGATAAAATAATACAAATATATTTATTTATTTATCACTTGTACACGGCGTGAGCCTTTTACACGTATAACATATAACACAGAAAAAAAAAACAATTTGACAGACAATAATAATAAAAATGATAAAAAATGAATTGGTACAAATTTACAAAAATAAATATTAAGATGCAACAAAAATAGTAGTAATTTGAACAAAACAACAATAGTAATAGAATAAAACAATTAGATCAATTTATACAGAGATATAATACGATATAATAATATAATCGTTCGAGTTCGTCGGTAGCCTGGAGGTAGAGTCTCGGCCTTATGAACATGAGGTCCGGGGTTCGATCCCAGGTGCCGGCAAACTCCCCTTTCACGACACAAGCTTTTAGCTTACTGTGAAAGGTGTATAAGGTTGTATAACAAAACAAGGTTTTATAACAAAACCCAGATATATCTTTTAAAAAAAAAATCATATAAAAGCAGTTCAATTTACTTTAATATGAATTGAACATAACTGAGGAGCGTTTTTTTTTATTATAACTCTATATATGTAAGCTAGATTAGTTATTTCACAGGAAAGATATTTTTTACACATCAAAGGTTAAGAATATGTTATTTATTAATAGGTACTGTTTTAAATCAGTTTGTTTCGATTTTTTTTGCAAAATAGTATTAATAGTACCTAGGGAAGAGAAATGATGAATAAATAACATTTAACACAACATGCGCATTTATAGTTTTCATAAAAATGATTCTCGATTGATTACGGAAAATACTGGGAATATGATGTAAACAAATTGTGTTACACAAAAATATATTTATATGCCATGTAACGTCTATAATCACGCTACAAAATATAAAATAAAATCTAGTACAAGAAGAGGATAATGAAATATGACGAAAATTATATAAACGTCATCAAACAAACTTTTATGAGGAAACACATTTATATATGTAAAGAAAACCACCTACCTACTCATAGGAGTGATTTCCTTTAGTTTATTTATTTGAATTTAGAATTTTTGTTTTGACAGTTGGTAAAGTAATTTTGTTTGTAATTTTGTGTTAGTTTTGAAAGACCTGAAGTAAAGACTTTAAATGTTGTTTTTTTGATATTATTTCAGGTAATTGTTTTATTATTGTTTATTTTATTTTTAGTAATATTTAGTTTCTTTAGTTTAAATAATGTTTTTAATAAATTTTTGATATTATTTCAGAAAAACACAGATTGCTTTATTTCAAGTATAAACTCCATTATATATATTCTCATTATACAATTCATATATCTATATATACATATATATTACAAAACAATATAGAATATAAAACATTGAGATGATATGCAGCGGCGATAGTGAAGTAGTGATTTCTTCCAAATACATATAACCACGTCATATTGACACATACATTCTAATTAAAATAAATATACCTAGGTACATAAAATGTTAAAATTCAAAAACGAAATTGATTTTCTTGTTTAGAAATAACATAAAATAGCAAAAGCATCAAAAATTATCATTATATCGGTTAGTTTTAAAATATTATAACGTGGAGACAACTTCTGTACTCAATAAAATCATATAAATTTAGAATAGATGATCGGTAATGTAAAACCAAATAAATATTTTCAAAAAAGTGTCAAGAAAAATCGGAAATAGGAATACCCGATTTTAAATTTGAAAAAAGTAATATGATTATGAAACTAATAAAAAATGAAACAATTATACTTTTTCTTCGGACATGGCAATAAACAACCCCTCTTGCGAAAGGTAATACGTATGTAAATTATTGTGGAGTCACCCCTTCTATCAGCAGTAAACAAATAATAGGTAGTACAGATGCAACTTGACACAAAGGATCGTTTTTCCATGAAACTGAACCATAATTGCATTATATTTGCAGATGGGGATTAAATAAAGTATCATATCGATACGGTGGTATTCGAATAAGGGAAACCTTACTAACTCTTAAGAGAAAATAGTTCTGCACGAGAATTCATAATCTTTTCCGGTAACATATGGTCGAACGGTCAAAAAACTGAGTAAATCTTAATTTAAAATGGATAAAAATACTCCAGAATATACAAAATATACCTGATTAATTTTTTAATTCGTACCTAATACAGTTAGTCATATGTCCAACATTCTTAATGCAATGTACGTTGGAACACAGGAAGGATACAAATGAAAATCACTTTATCAAAAATGTTCTTTTCTATCCTAAGAGTATTATCAAAATCGTAAAAATGTTATCACAAAGATGGACACAGAAAATATATAGATTAGACAAAAATGATAGGTTAGATTAGATACCTACTACTTGTAGACTGCAAGTAATCATTATAATAATGAAAACATTAGATAAGAAAAGCGGATATTCCAAAAGGCCTCATGTCGTTAATATTGTTACAATACTTGCCATAATATTTAATTTATTAAACTTTTAATCGCGCCGTAAACACATTAATTCACCTCGATATGTAATTTTATTACACATTTATCTTTAACATGACAACCTTTCTTTTACCTTTTGATGTGTCGCCTAACCGCAAGCACCAAGTATACAGTAAATAATATGTAACCGTGTAGGTATAAATTATATTATTATAAGTACCTACTCTGTGTGCACGTGAACATTCCGATAAGTATATTTTTCGTGTATTTATCAGCGCCTTTACAGTTATGAAGTAGAAAACAATTCTGCATATAAATTACTCGTAATATTAGTTATGAACAGATTATTATATCTCCTAGTATGTTAAAGCAGAGCCGGAACAAATCATCCAACATTTCATATGTAGTTGAGACATTGAACTATTTTTTATTATTCAGCTATGCAGGGTCCCTTAAACAAATCTTCATCCAATAAGTTTACCTGATCATACTAATGAGGATTACGAGAGGAACAAAGTTATAACAAGATAGACGTCAACGATTCGACAAAAACAATGAATCCAAAAGTATCTTATACCCCCACATTTTATAACTTATAGGCTTAAAACTTAATAACTAGTTTAATAAGTCAACAAAGAACACGAATAATCCTCGATTCATGTTAAGATTCAACGTAGAGTGTGGTCAATACTTGGTAACACCTATCATTTAGTGACGAATGTTTTAAAGCGATCATCCATAGTACAACGATGTGTAGAAGACAGTTTATTGGCTGAAAGGTTAAACAATATACGATCTATATCAAGGTCTTCCAAATTAACAAACAACTGGGCGCGTTCAGTGTCTAAGTACATACACGACTCTGTATTACAGTAAGTAGCAAATTATATCAGGGTAATAGAATATAATAACAATTCAATATACAAAGATTGAAGACGACAGATTACATGCAAACGATCATTAAACAACTGAGTATTGTAACTATTATAACATTGACTTCCAAGTATCTGACCACACCTAACACACAAAGCTGCGACACGTGTGAGCTCCCTCCGATAAGTCTCGTACATACCTAATGTATTAATAATAATATACAATGTAGATATTGTAGGTACATAACAATACTACATTGCATGCACAGCGGCCTAAAAACATTAGAATAATTGCAAAGACGCGGCGGGAGCTAACAACACAACTATTGTATTGCCGATTAATTTACGTGCTAGGTACCTACTAATGAATTGACGTTAATTTATTAAATTGAAATAGCAGTGAAATTTATTAAATCGAACGAAAGGTTATGGATACATCGACATCATACCAAATAAGTTAATTATACTTCTGAATATACACATTTATTTAATAAGGAACTTACATCTCACAAATTTATGAGTACAAATAATTGATTACATGATTTTGCGTCCTTATAATTATCCAGAGATCAATAAATTCAAAAGCTAATTATGTTATGTATTTCATCATCTTAACAAACAACCCCTGATTGCACCTAAAAATAACATGGAATATTTCACATACCTTACGAATCATTATGCAGCGAGTATCAAAAAATCATTGGTGTGCATCGCGCATATCGCAAATAATATGCATAATGTTACTAGCAGACAATGCCTAGTCTTAGTAAGTATATAATATTATGTACGTGATAAAATAAATATTAGACATATGAACCGATGCAGAATAAATAATACATATAATACCTGTTATTTGTAATAATAACGTAATTTGTACATACATACTCACTTCTCTTATATTTATATTAACAAAATAATTACAATACCGTTAATCCACTTAATGCAAACCCCACAGTAAATTACATACGGTATACGGTTTCCATGCAGAATAACATGCATGTGTTAAATATGAAATATAACTGATACATCTAATATTATTAAATTAGGTACCTAACCTATCTGAATCCTGTTCTATTCAATTCATTCACAGGATCCGAAATCATCAATTGTACTTACACTATTCCAAATGAATAGAAATTTGATTTTATATGCTAATTACACTTACACCTATCCTTGCATACACTTTTCACTTCCGTCACTGTCATAAATTTCCTCATACATGCTCTCCTATTCAATGTTCACAGTATATGACATTCCTGCAGAATCTGGTTTGTATGTATATGCCATTTTATCATCAGACGGCCATGTTTCCGGGTTGATTGGAAGATATCGCTTTTGCGCTAAACTCGCCAATTGCACATAGACATTTTTCTTTTTCATGTTATTATTTCTGTAAATTCTTATGTTCTATATTGTGCAATAAAGTTTATTATTATTATTTTTGTTTCCTAGCACCATTCCTCTCAGCTATATATTTTCTTTGTAATACTGTCTTCATTCATTCTTTCCACGTGTCTAAAACAGCGTAGTTTGTAGTTTTCAATCTTGCTATTAACCCAACTTTAATTCCGCAATCGTCACGAATCAGAATTTTAACACACATCCTTTTCAATGACCTCATTTCAACTGCATTTATACAGTGTTCATCCCTCTTCAGCCATGTCCAAGTCTCGCTTACATACATCAGTGTTGGCTCTAAGATAGTTGAGTGCAGCAACCTTTTGGCAGCAGTAGAAATATTTCTTATTGGTCGCATTGCAACATTTACCTTGTTGCTAGCAACTTTTCTTCTTTCGATATCGCTTTCACACCTTAATCTCTCGTGAATAGAAAGTATTATCAACAATGAAATTGCCAAATGGCTATAAATTCGCCTCTTTTTGCATTTTATCAACAATAAATTACGTTTATATTTTTTATGAAGATTAATATGATTAGTAGGATATTTTTATAGGCCTATAAAATGTAGCCAAATTGAAAACATCGAACTGCATGTAGATAGCTTCAAATAAAATGTAAATTACAGTAATGTTCAAATAAGACAATATCAACTGCCTGATGCTTTTCAACTCTGCTCACAATGAATCATTTTTCAATCTACAAAGCAAGCAAAATAGACAACTAATATTTTAGATTTTAAAGAAGAATAATAAAAAAACACTCGCGATCACAGAGTGTGAAAAAACGGTAGTAAATAATTTTTACGTGAACGAGGTGATTTTGTGACGATGAATAGCATTAGTCACACCTTAAACTACAAAATGGGACATCTAACAATAACGCTTGTTACTTTTAGCGGAATCGCCCAATTGTGTGTAACTGTCACAGTGATTGTGATAATGAGCTGATGAATAACAACATACCTATCTAGAGAGACTTTTTAGCACAATTTGTTTGTTACCAACAATCTGAAAAAAGGAAAACTTGAATGTTTGAGCGAAGCTAAATTTCTTTACCGAATATTTTTCGTCGGATGAATGTGACGTGCAGCTCGCTGTATAAAAAAATAACAAAACATAAAGTTTGAAGGTCATCTTCGTATAAGAGAAAAAAAAATTGAATTGAATAGGTAAGTACTACCTTTTCTAGAATATTATAATGCATGTGGAAATCATGCTGTTTTCTAGGCTGGACTAAAATTTTAATTTCTAACGATTACATAATGAATTCATATTGAATTCTTAAGCTGATAATTTATATTCTGGCTAGATGTATAACGGACATTATTGACACTACAAAACATATTAATAAAGACAAAGTGGTTATCAAGACTGTAATTTAGTTAGCAGTCATCACGTAACACAGAGACATTTCAATCCGCCAAAACATATTTTCCATTAATCGCTTAAATATCGCAATACAATAAAAATATTGGTCATGTCGCATAATTTAAATAGCAATGACAATAACGATTCCATATATAAATTCAATACCTGGAACAACAGCAACATCCATTTCACTTTAACAACAGTTATGTATGCTATAAAATGTGATTGTCGATAACATTGATAGAATTCTGCACGTGTGATTATATCAAGTACTTTTTATAGAGCTTTTAGTTGATTCGGGGAAACGATAAGGGACCTACATGAATTACTTTTTTTTTAATTTCTGCATATAATACATAATTATGACAATGGCTAAACATGGATATTATACAGCATAAAAATTACATCCCTTAAGTTATATATCATGCCAAACTGCGATGTAAGTTGTAATCACATGGGTATATTTATGTATAATTTCATAGAATGTAATGAGATTCAGAATTCCAGAAATGCACAAGTGGTAATCCCGCTATTAATATTTTACGCTCGTGAACATTTTTAATTAATATTATTGTTATTCCCATATTCAATCAACTGCGACAAGGCTCCATATTAAAATATTATATACCTATATGAACTAACAATGCCTTTATTATGTACAAAATGTCTACATTATAATATATTAAGAGAGAATTTATTCTAAGGTCAAAGAAACAACGTGCGCCTTTCCAAAATTGTTTTTGGTAAAGATGCAAGCACATCTTTCCAAATTTGTCGTTTATCCCTTTGTAATAAATATACAATAACTTATGGCAGTGTAATTAGCTTTTTGATATGATGCAGTAAAAGTTATTAGCAATAATTCACATGGCCGACAAGATTTCCAATAATAAATTATATATCCCTCTCAGAAGACCCGAGGTGATCTCAAGGGGCGCTCAGCTTGCAACCGCACAGTAATAACATATTGCAATCAGATATATTGACTGCGATGTTGCTTTCAAAATGGGATTCTAAACAATGACATCGAGAGTAATATGAAATTTACGAAGAGAACATGAACTTAGATATTGAAAACAAACGGACATTGATAGAAGAAAGAACGTTGACAGTAAATAAATACCAATAATTTTGAAATTATGAAGGATTTCGAGGAGCTTAGCATTTGTAACTTGGTTAGTTTATACATTGCGTACTTTATATGTAGTAAATACACAATATGTAGATAATAATTGTAACTGGTATTACCTATAAACAAAATCCAAGATCTTGCAGCTCTAGTTGCAAGGAATGTTTGCAATTATAACTCCATGTCATACATGAATGAATAATCAACAACTAACTAAACAAAGTGTAAGAAATTAATATGATCAAGAAGTGAAATGCACTAACTAAGGTAGAACCTTTCTCTGTGCTGACGCTAAGGGCACAGGTTCAAAGAAGAGAGGTAGCTGCTCAGTGAATACCTACTGTTAGTATAATACACAGACAACACAAATCATTTGACGAATCATTGGAAACGGTTGATCATCATCTCTGAACACTCTCACGGATTACGATAAGTAATAATAATGAATGATATATTCGCGAAAATAATTTCGCTTAAATCAAAACTATGTATTAAATTAGAAAACTGTCGATTGTGTTATTGTCAGTTAATGGGAGTACACCGCGTTATACACAATCTAAAGCTTATAGGTATATGGGTAATATTCATACTTTCATATATAAGATAAATTTTGATATTTTGCAGAATTCAGTCTAAATTACTTACGTAACCGTACTATGACATAAACAGCAAATTGAAGCATTTCAATGTGGAATAGCCAGAAGTACGAAATAGTTGATATTCACATTTTAGTGATAAATCTATTTAAAATATAAAGGTGCTTTTTGTGCACTAGCCAAACGTTTTGAGAATACAAACCGTAATAATCTATGCAGAAAGATCTTTGCCCTCCTTCTGAGAGTTTGCAATAATTAATGATGTGAAGGTAGGTAATAATAAGCAATGCTTCATGGACAATCAAGTCAGAGGAAATGAAGGGAGCGAATATTAAATTAACTATCACAAAACATAAATCTATCTACCAACAAACGTATCTAATAACTCATAAGCATGTTATTATGAAAGACAAAAACCGTTCTTATTACAATCTATGTACCATCATGCATTATTGCAAGAGAATCTCATTTGGCTGCGAACTAAGGTAGGTCAGGTTATCGCCGAGGTACATTTAATAGTAAATGTTCAACTACTGTTGCTGTTAATTTGTTCACATTTGTCCGACTTCTTAAGATGTTGATATAACATATTTCTATTTGCATTTATTTATTAAGAAAACGTCCAGGATGATTAATCAACTGGAGGGAATGTGTGTACGTACACCTTTACAACAATATAACTTATTGCCACATCAATACATGGCAACCCTATTATTATTGTTTTATTACTTATAGGTACATGTAATGGAAATAAGATAAATAAAAGTTACAAATTTGTATATTATTATATCAGTAAAATTTACGCCCATTAAAAATACAATAGGCGGTGTACTTCCTCCCAATGTATCAAATTATAGATTTAAGAGACATTCATGAGAATTTAGACAGGAAATATCTCAAAGTCATCTAACCACTAAACTTACATCAATGCTGAGCAGTATACCAAAATATTCAATAGACAGGTGGTTGACAATAACATAACATAACAAAGTATTATATTGTACCTATACATACATCAGTCAGAAAATGAAAGAAAATATTGCAACTAAGTCTAGACCATAACGCAAAACTTAAACGATAACTATTTGAACGTCACGGATGAAAGAATAGCCAAACCTGGTACAGACTCAATAGAGCATTAAATTGCTGACCAGATTTTGTCATAATCATAATTCATAATATAATTACTAACAATTCAAAATATTAATTATATTTTACAAGTACCAACATACTAGATAAATGTATTATCGTTCTAATTCATTGCATTATATAGATGATGATACGTAGTAAGGCTTTGTAAACAGGATACGTCGTAAAATATACAATTACAAAAACTGCATTAGAAGCCATACCGAGAGTTTAGCCCCCACAATACCTGGAAAGATAATCCGAACTTATATATCCAACCAACGCTAATTACCCACACTCTAGTGTAGTACAAGTACACTTGGCGTTATCGTGATATGCAGAAGCCAAATTAACCAACATAATTAGAATAGTTTTTGAAAACAGTTACAACACAACTAACTACAGCAAACAAAACTATTTTAAATGAGTTTTTTTAAATTTTATTTCGACAAAAAGTAATAAAACAAACAATTTAACAAACAAATGCACTTTATTAAAGTATAATTATTTCAAAGCACCATCACGCTTATATCAAACTACCGAAAACCAAATAAACTAGGCTCACGAAACTGCAATAATAAACTAATAGAAAAATTAGGTAGGTATATAATAGCGCTTGCTGTCAACATAAGATAATGCAGTCGGATTAAATTACAGATATCTATCTACCTTGAGATTTAATTGTGTGTTTTTTACAAATATAAAAAAATACATACTGGATGAAAATATTTTTAGCGAGAGAAACATCAACATATTTCCACCAAATACTGCAATAGATTATAAAAAGTAACAAAGACAGTATAAAAAACAAGTAAAACCCATGAAACGCGTGACAGTTCAGATATGTTTTGTTGCATATTAATAGTTTTTTGTTAATGCCAAAAACTATTCATAAAAATATTTTTAATTTATTTATTTACATAACGCTTTGACACTTTAAACCTTACCTTCCTATAAATTCTAGTATATTATCTATTGAAATATGGAGGAAGGAATAAAACTTAAAATCAAAAAGGAAGTAGACACTTTTAACAGTCGCACTAAGATTTCAGACATCGAAAAAAAGAGTCCTCCGGCAACGATTTCTCTTTCCACACATGGGGAGTACTGGTTCATTTGGATTATACCCTTCAAGCTATCAGGTGTGTCTAACACAAAACATTCGCATACGAGAAGCCTACTGAGTCGAGTTTAACTGCGTAAAATAGAATAACATACAGTTTACTTTATTTCAGAGAACTAATTACTTGGCGCCCTTGAGGTCATGTTATGAGTAAACGGCGCTTTACAAATTGTCCATATATATATATATATATATACAAACATAGGAGTCCATGGATTAGAGCTGTGTTCTAAATGCGGTTCAATTTATTTAAATTCCATTTGTCACAATATTGGTTGTAAACAAGAGGCCAAAGGTCTCCAACCTTTTACATTCTCGTATCAAAAATATCGCTTAGTTCTTAATTCCAGTGAGAAACCACAGAAAATCGTATAATTATTCTGAAATAGTAAATAATGACTTCATTCACGGAAAGTGAAATAATTCCTCTCGTAAAACAGTTACAAAAGCAAATTGGTTTACTTCGTACAACTGGATGTGGATTTGGTAATGACAATAGAGCAGGAAACTTTTCGTAAGTACTAGTGTAATGTACAATGAAACCGTGATTATTATGAATAATCTAGCCAGATGTATAATTATATAAAAACAATTGTTGTAGTTTATAAAACTAATCACTTCCAAAGATAATCTTTTGAATTTCATTTATTTATTATCATTCACACCATCGCTGCATCTCTCGTAATCGACGTAACCAGCGGACTATTTAGAATTCCTGGACTAGATAGATACTACAACGCATACAAAGGTATATTACATTCGTAAATGAGATTCATTGAAAATAATGGGTAGATATACATACTTAGGTTACTTATCTCAATTATGGAAAAAATAAACATTCTAAATGCTTCTAGTTTCAATTTTATCTATGCAAAAGGTAATTTTTTTTTTATATAAAAGATATATCTGGGTTTTGTTTGTTATAAACCCAAATACAACCTTATACACCTTTGACAGTAAGCTACTAAAAGCTTGTGTCGTGAAAGGGGAGTTTGCCGGTACCTGGTATCGAACCACGGACCCCTTGTTCACGAGGCCGAGACTCTACCCCCAGGCTACCGACGAACTATGACGAACGAATTGGAATGGTAATTTATTAAATATTTCTCTAAGTGAGAAATCTCTTGTCGTGGGCTTTGCCAAACATCAAAAAATAACTATTTGTACATATAAAGTACATATAAAGAGTTCGTCAGTAGCCTGGAGGTACAGTCTCGGCCTCATAAACAAGGGGTCCGCGGTTTGATACCAGGTGCCGGCAAGCTCCCCTTTCACAACACAAGCCTATAGCTTACTGCGAAAGGTGTATAAGGTTGTATTTGGGTTTATAACTTTTTTATTTAACTACCAGTAAATTAAGAGTTCATTGCGATGGTGTACCGACATAACACATAGGTATGTAATACGTATCATACATTAAATACTACTGTAATAATTGGGAACGTTCGGTTTTGAGGGAAATAGCGAACAACGACAATGACCGTAATGGATAAATAATAATACCTACAGACGGGGAGTAGATACGACATACATAGATAATATACCAAACTACTTATTATAAAAACATAGTAGGTATCACTCCAGGCCATGGACCTAAATAGAGTAATGGACAGACACTTTGGCAAACATTTTGTAGCTGCGCGGGGAGGGGAATGACGACCATTTTGTATGAAAGAAATTTGTTCGGTGCGTCGCATTTGGGCTGCGTTCAGACAGTCACCGAGTGATCACTCGACGACGCGTATTTTGAAAGTACCTATACAATGCCAGTACGTATTCATAGTGTTCTTGTACTGTATGTTACTATGTTTTCAAAATGTGTAACAAAATAATTATAGTCTCAGAAAATATACTCGATTCCTGCGTAATTGTCATTTATACTTTCTGACGCTGATTCAGTGAATTCGTTTGGATAAATTTAGGATATAAACTTGTAACAAGTATTTGGGAAGTATACAAGCTCAGAAATTTAGATAATGGCATAATTTTTAAAAAAAGTATAAAGCAATTAGTTATAAACTAATCAAGTAGTTATTACTTTAACTGTTAATTTTAAAGATACCTTTTAAAATAATTTATTCCTTCGTTAGAGACAAAAATATTTTTATCATTTAAAAGAAACACAAAAGTACTGGAATGCTACTACATATAAAAAGGCGCCAGTCAAATAATAATAAAAATATTTATTTATTTAAATATATTTTTAACTTACGTCTTTTACACGTTGGCAAATTTAAGAAATTACTACAAAAAGTAAATCCAAAAAAAAAAAATTTAAAAGTTTTAAAAGCAATAAAAAATAATAATAAAGTCAAGACGTAAAAAATAATGGCACCATTACGATGACATTGGGTATTAAAACGCTCTAAGTTATTCACGATTATCCGGGGCTACATTCACCACTCACTGCAACTTCATGGTCGTTCATGCCGAGTGACATTTATGCTCCCGTGAACCAACCCTTATGTTGAGTATGTTGAGTTGATTTGTCATATTTTCGGTAAGTTGTTTTGTATTGTAGTTTTTATCTTTATATATAGCGATTTTAAAGTCGTTTATATTATAATTCGTATACTTATAAATGATCATAATAATGTTATAAACGTTCTATATAATTATTTGTCCTTATTCTCCTATATCTACACATGTAACTTGTTTTCCATTCTGTCATCTGACAATACAAAGAACCTACAATCTGATGTTTGGTTTGTTTACCCGTTAGAATGAAATGTTTCATGAATACAAATCTGATCAGGTTAATGATATTATAGCATGTTTATTAACAAAATCATTTGTTGTAGTTTTCCAAAGGATCCAGAAAGGAGAAACTGGACATTATCCAATATTTGACACCAAGTAAACGTAGTGTTTTGTGTTCAAAAACATCTCGTTTTTCTGCGAGGTTGGAGAAAAACGTCATTCTTACAAAATATCCTGGGTTTCCCGCTCATTTGCAAGTTAGTATGTTTTATATTATTCATTTACATATTATTCATCTAATCTTTACTCCGTAACACAGCTTCTCTTGTGGTTGGAGATAGAGAATGTGTGTAGAGATGACATAAAGCCACACTTTGATCATCATAGATACGCTGTGAAATAACATGCATCTGTCCTTGCAAACCTGGACCATGTCATCTTGGAGTTATTTATCTCTAATTACATAATACTCATGTGTAAAATAATAACTCTTGCCACACTCACAATAACACCTGCATAGCACAACATTTTCAAGAGTTTTGTGAAGCTATTCCAAATAATATTATGTACATTATCATAAAATTGTGTAGAATTAATTCAAAATGTTAGTTGGTTAATGTCGCTCAGTGTGGATCAGCGTATACAAGTACTTATATGGTATTTTTTTATGTTTCAGAAAGAGATCCCATTAAGGGAGCCCCAAAGCGTAGAATATTGCTAAAAAAAATGCTATTCTTAAGGATGTTATAGCGTCACTGTGTAAGTTTTTATCTGAGGAGAATATTGACAATTTAAAAATATATTGATATAAGGCTGCATTATATTGCCAAGAGGTATGTCGATAGTTCTCTTTCAGTTCGAAAGTCACTCAACAAGTTAGTGCTCTTTAAAGGGTTTAGAGTTTGTTGTATGTTAATTATAATGCATTTTGTTACTTTTTGTTATTACATATTATAAATCACTCAGTTTCTCCTGTTTATTTTTATATATTCAATAGAACTATCAAAATTTGTTTTTATTTCTAGCTATAATTTCTGTACATTTTTATATATCGTCGTTGCATATTCAAAAAGGGACATGTGAATTCATAAATGTTTTGACATTTCCAGAATAAACTGCTTATAATGACATCATAACTATTTTATAAAGTAATTCTTACTATCAAATATTAAAATTCAATACTTAATGAATAATATCACATGCCAATAAAAATTCCAAACAACAATTTTAATGCCTTAATGAACAGTTTAAAAAGAGAATGCCCAAATAATAATGCGTGCACATGTCTCTTTTTGAATATGCAACGACGATATTTTCCTTCAATTGTCATTCATTCTCTCCATATTGTGTGTATATGAAAACAATGTTTAAAAATAAATACTGAATGATTTTGAAATGAATTACTCAATTTTATTTACTCATCCTATTCCCTATTTCATCAAATATATGAAAACATTAAGTTATGTGGCATTGTAATTATTTTAAGAAGTAAATATAATGTTTTCTGATACTGTGTGAATAATTTCCATACATTGCCCATACAAATGTTAAATAAAGTATTTCATACAAAATGGCCACCGTTGATTTCCCTTCCTCACTTTTTGGCTTCGCTGTCATTCATACAAATTACTATAAACGTTCCATCCCCTACCTACATACATCCATGCTCCAGGCGAACCCAGACACTGGTAGCGGTGACAGTGACCAATCTATGACAACTTTTGAACGGTGAACGCATTAAAGCAAGGGTGGCCAAACCGCGGCCCGCGAAGCATATTGCACACTTTTTTTAATAATAGTCGGTACAAGTACTTATACCCGTTAATTTTTTGAAATAGGTATTTCGAAAAAATATTCTTAAAAAAAACAAGGAGTTTTGAAGTATTTCAAATTCCTATACCATTTTGAAAATATAGCGATGGGGGGGGGGGTGTTAGAAATTAGGTTAGCTAAAGTTAAATTATCAAATGAGTATATTGTTGTGCGGCCCGGTAGGAAATCTCATTCTGAAATTTGGCCCGGCTGCTGAAAAGGTTGGCCACCCATGCACTAAAGCATGCAAGTGCTTCGGAACTTATAGTGTGTCCTGATAAAATGTATTCACTCTTTGATATTGTGAAGAAATTTATTAAGACGGAATCAAGGATGAATTTGTCATGTTAAATTTAAAGTGCTCACCTGAAGAGAAACAAAAACTGATTTAATTCATTCATTCATAACATCGTGGTGTGAAGTAGCCAGCAGATTAACTTAATATAATAACATGCAACTCGTCCTCTCTGTGCCAATAGAGGTCGAGACATTCAGTATGGGTGGCATATCTCATCGCTGAACAGAAAACGTTAAATGACTTAAAAGTGACTAGAATATTTAATGGGAAGATTAAGAAGAGCTTTTTCATTCTTTACTGTACATTGCTTATAACATCAATCCAAATAAATTATCATTACTAGATTGCGACATCTTACTACTAACCTGGTTAACTCACAAAATACTTTATATGTATCTACTTAAACTATAATTCTTGAAAAAATTATAGATTTGCTTGGTAAAATAACATTAAATCGAGATCGAAATAATAATTATCACTCTCTCTCCGTCATTGGATATTCATTGGACGCCCAGTATACCTACTCATCCAGGAATGCTCCGTATATAATCTATTGGAACAAGGAGATACTTATACAAACGAAACTATATAGGTATATATAAACTGCAACCATGCGACACGCAATCTTACCCATGTGCGAGTGAGTGCATGTACATAGATATAATAATTATCTACAAAGGTAGGTACACGACCAAAAAGCTTGGAATAGAACACTACATCCATACCTAGCGTGATTCATTACATTATTCGAATGTAACTTACATGCATGTACAGAAATTAATCAAAGATAAATATTACTAGACACGTCTAAAATGTATCTTTCACTTTAGATTCGTCATCTAAAATTACTATAATACTAGAAAAAGCTCAATATTGCAAACCATCAGAGCCTTTTTACAAAAAATTAGATTCTTTTATAAAAAGGAAACAAAAGTTATTTCAACATTCAAATTGAAATAGCCTTACACATACGTTTGATTTTAGGTAAAAATATTCTTCATTACGAAAAATAGAGATGCTTTAGTAAATTTATTTGGAATGAAATATATCGGAGTAAACGGACCCATGAGAAAAAAGGGAAGATGTAAGTTAGGTGGTTATAAGATACACAATAAACTGTATCAATAATGATAGATCCAAGATATTTAAGCATATTATAATAACATGAATATATGACGATCTTCGCATTCAGCCCACTAAAGATTGTAATGATTTAAATTTTGCTCAACATAACAGGATGCTATATTTTTTTCTAATTAAACAACGTAAAATTATAATAACACCATGGATTAATTAACAATACAGTTAGTAATAGTAAATTACCAACAGTATGAACTAAACAAAACATCTTACGAAATCAACATTAGATGGATTCCTTCATTCATAACAATAGGTAACCATTCACCAAGTTTATTTATTCAAATAAAGAAAGGATGTGGCATGAAAATTCCGTTCAAATTAATAAAACCGTTGGCTCAATACTATAATATTAGACATCTCAAAATCTATATCTAGTTTTGAAATAATAGATAAATCATGGCATTACCCTCAGAAGTATAATAATTAATGTTATACATTATTTATTATATTTATTTATTTATTCTTTACTGTACAGCAACTACATGCAAATTAAAACAAAATACATAAAATTATTATTGAAACAACCCAAATTATTATTGAAACACTTTGATTACACCACAAGGAAACCACGTAATTCATAATTATAACTAGAAATTAATCAAAAATTGATGGCAAATATCGTGACCACATAACTCAACACCACCAGATTCTGAGATGCCTAGTTCTAGTATTGCGCCCACGATATGCATTTGTATGTAATTAGAACAAAGACTATATTATAAAGTATTGAATATTTCGTCAAGGCGATTGATGATGATAAACTTCCCTTCCTACGTAATTTGCGACATCTATTTGATTAAGACCAAACTATCATAATTATCTATCGCCGGTCGGAATTATCAACCCGCATAGGAGAAATCATATCATCTCGCCCTTCAACGTCCTTCTCGAGAACACAGGGCAGAAGCCAACCTCCTTTCAAGCAGGACATTTCTGCGCCAATTGAGTCACGTCTTTCCACGATATTCCTAACGCTCTGGTGTCGTTGTCATAGTAACGATGTGTCGTGAAAAAAGACGTCCGGACCGTCAGAATCCTCATGGAGGAAACAACAAAAAATAAGAAATAATAGATCGGCTAAAAAGTTACAAATGTACACCGAGAGCCATCTAAGCTTGATCGAACAACAAATTTTCTCGTAAACATTGGCAGGCCTTTGCCATCTATCGAATTTCTTTCGAAGCACAATGAAGCTCCACGTAGTCGCCGTAAGGTAAGGGAAAACGGCAAAATATTGAAACACACGACGGAAGTTATCCGTGGCTCGAACCAAAGTTTCCTACTGAATTCAATAACTGGTTCGTTCCCCATACAAAACAATGTTATTATTTTGTCAGTACTCTTGTAAACCACGATATTCACTACAAACAAAACATCACAATTTTTCAATACACACGTTTTACGACCACACAAATTCTATAAATGTTTTAATTTAATTTTCTTAGATATAATCGAGTTGTATAACATTTAGACACGTGTTTCTAGTCGAATTCAATCAGTCTAATATATCGATATTTTTGGCCATTATCGATTGAGACGTCTTTTTCTAAATCCACACTATGGTTTGCTTCAAAATAGGTCAGCAATGAAAATCAACATTATGATTTCGTTTCACTTTCAATACCACATAGAAGTGTCTATCATCTTCATACCAATTCTGGCAAATTCTTTCAAATTATAAGCATCAATGTCATCAGCTGCTGTTTATCTTGACGCACGAATTGCTGTTTATCCCACTTAGGGCAGAAGACATGACAGCAGGCACAGCAAAACAATAGCAAAGAGATATGTAGGTACCTACAACTAAATACTGTAGGTAATTGTTTTCTCAATAGAGAATGCAAAGGAAATGACTTCATGGAATTATACATTGACAGTTCGCATGATCTGCATACGTTATTATTACACGGCTATGGAGCAAGCAAATAAAATAGGAATATCAATTGTTGAAGGGTGTTTGTGTTCACACTGTGAAAATTCATATTCAATAATTTATAAACAATTTAAACACTGTTATATTTTCACCATATTTATTGAAACTCTAACGTTTTCACCCACTTCAATGGGCATTCTCAAGAGTAGGTACTCTTGAGAATGCCCATTGAAGAGTACTCTTGAGAATGCCCATTGAAGAGTACTCTTGAGAATGCCCATTGAAGTGGGCGAAAACGTTAGAGTTTGAATAAATATGGTGAAAATATAACAGTGTTTTGATTGTTTATAAATTATTAAAATAGGAATAGATAAATCAACAAGACAGGAGTGAATACTTAAATAGCTATAATGGTTTCGGATATGGAATTATAAGTTAAGACTTCTCAACATGTCCCTTAACTGTTAGTTTTCGATAAGAGGCAGGTATTCGTAAAACATCGCATTTAAGATATTGAACATCGCGACGAGTTCAGTTCGCGATGAGGTCCTGAATGCCTTAACTTTTCTATTGGCACAAAGAGGACAACTTGCATGTCTGTTACGTGCAGTTGGTCTGCTGGCTACTCCACGTGTGGGAAATCCCGTGATGATATGATCGATTGACTTTTTTAAAATTAATTGTGAAAATCATGGCAAAGAAACAAAAACTTTGAAAAATTTCAAAAAATATCAACTTTAATAATTTAATAAAAACTTCATCAAGTTCTGAAGATGAAAAACGATAGCACTCAATAGATAAAATAAACTTTTTATTTGCATGTGAGAAGGCATAACGCAATAGCGATGTTGTTTTGTTACCTTACCTTATTACCTGTGATTGTAATATTATCCAGATATATTTATTCTAGTTTGTATAGAAATGTAATTTGTTATAATCTTAAAAAACCATTTGAAAAATCAGTAATTACGTACGAGCACAATAAGCACTAGCCGAAAATGCATTAAAATATTTATTTCTAAAATGTTAAAATAGCCTTTAATTCAACTAAGTAGTAGTATTCGACTGAGAAAAGTTACATACTATGCGAGGAAAATAGATTTGTCTTCACTAACTAACTTTATGGATTATTTACAGAAAAAATACAAAAGTATTAAGTTGAAGATCTCCTATGTTTCAGCTGACTTTGCATTTTTAAACTTTCGCGAAATGTTTGCCAAAAAGCACTTGCGGGATGTACGAATTCAGGATCTAAATTGTAAAACACGAATTCATGGTAGAGATAACAATGTATACTTTTAACACAAATCTTGAAAAATTGTCAAAGCAACATAGATAGTACTTTTTTGGAAGGGGGGGAGGGGATTTCTGGACAAATGCCAGGACAATTTTATGGAAAAATTATTTTGCGGAAGTGGGTACATAGTTTTATCCTTCGTAGCAAAACACTTCCAGTGAAACGTGTTTTTTTTTCATTTTTGTAATTCGTGAATAAGAATTCAAAAAACACGAAATTGAATAACATTTGTTTACTCGTTTAGACTGAAAAAGTAGGACCTTTTGTAAGTTACTAAATCGAATGCTTCGAATGCTCTAAGAGCTGTCCAAACTATGCGAATAAAACTAAATATAAATGTAATAATGAGGTTAATACTGCAAATATCTAAATGATAATCTTCATAGATGAAGACAGTGGAAGGGATAGAAGACACTTTTCGCCCAAAGGTTTCCGCAGAAATAGAGAGAGTAGTGTGAAAGAGTTTTGTAATTCCGAGCGATGGAATGTTGAAACTGAAATAATACTTACCTAATAGAAATACATATTAAACTATTACAACCTCTCAAATTATACATTGACTTTTTAACGTACTCAATCCATTACTAAATAAAAGCATAATGAAGACCACACACGTTTCAATAGACAAGATACATAATTTGAATACCTAACTACCTATTTGAGCTCGAAAACATATTCAATTATCAAAATACAACTGTGACCCATCTTGAAATAAAATCAAATAAAATATTAAAATAAACTAACAAAATATTTAAACACAAAAGAAAATCCGTTACAAAAACTAGATGTTATCATATTATATTAGTAGCTATTTCTCATATATTTTGCAAATTTCGTGATTATGAAAGTAGTGCTATATTTAACGTCCATTTGCATACTGGCCAAATATCTGTGAGTCGTAATCTGTGTGATAAATCTATCCAAATTACAAAGATTTCTCAGCGGATCACAGAACCTTAGAAAATATTTAATAACAATATGTGACCAAATTATAAAACATGATTGAGGATTTTTTCAATACGTAAGTGAGAAATACATACCTATTGTAATATAGTATCCAATATTGACAAATACAAATTACTTTCGGATCATTTAAGCTTAAAATCGGATAAAAAATTATAAAAAAACACTCCTTCAATCCTTTAAACATTAGGTACTAAATGTGCAATATCGAAATAAACTGAAAAACCCGGTTTAAGTTATATATATTTTATTGTTTTATTTATTAAATACTACTAACTGTACCATCTACTTAATGTCTGAATACTTATCAGGTCACAAAATAATTATCGTCGGTTGAAGGTTGAACATTATTTTCAGACTTGACCCATATCCATTCCTTTGCAGAACATCGTGAAAAGAAAACGCCGCCGTCTGAGAGGTTTGAGTGACATGTCATTATTAACACCGCTATTGGCTATCATGTAAGAAGGTATAACCATGACACGGCTGTATTCTAGAACTATAAACCTTATTACTCTAAACAATATATATTATTGAATTTTAAACGACATGCAAAGTTATAAACTCTAATGTCCCACACACCATGCGAATGATCGATCATTTCATGCGACATTAATTCTATAATATGTTATTTCTTTTACGTTCACTATAATCTTCACTAAGTATAAAATAGTTTTACGCGAGTCTGATTTATTATAACTTTTATTCGCCTCATTTCAATACGGCTACAGATGAGAATTTCTCTTTAACGACTTCGAAACACAGGGAATCACGACCGATGTTTAAAAACATGTCGAAAATGCTAAATACTTTTGTGACATTGAAAAACGTTTTCTAAATTATTTGCAGTTCAATGATATTCTATAGAAGAAGAAATGTGACGACTCAGTGTCGTCAGTTTAATAAGTGGACGTTTTTGAAGCCTTGCGGTTTCCGAGTTATTATTTTTCATAATCGATCATTATGATAATATGTATGAAAGGATCAAATCTAATGATCATAGATAATTATTTTTTATTTTAATAAAAACATACTTTTAAAACCGCACAATGATATATTTGTATCAAGGTCAAATTGATCTTACAATAGAATTAAAAAAAAATAATCACGACTAATAAATTTTAAGGTGTTGTAAAGGTATTTGACAGGAGTGCCTGTTTCCCGACAAATAGCCTTATCATTTCCTCTAGAGATGTAAGGTAGACACATACATGATACCAGCAGGGCTACTCTTGACAAAACTAAACACGATCTTAATCTAGTCTTGATCTTGATCATACGACGCACGAAGTGACTATTGTCCAAAAATACACGCAAACCGATCGCGCGTTAGCGGTAGCGCGGTGTTTTTGACCATAGTCCCTTCGTGCGTCGTATGATCAAGATCAAGACTAGATTAAGATCGTGTTTAGTTTTGTCAAGAGTAACCCCGCTGATCTAAAAAGTAAAATCTGCAACTGTGTCTAAGTGAAAATCCTGACGATCTTAATCTTGATTGGCAAACTCTCGAGAGACTACTCAGTTAATGGTAGAACGATCGAAAATGAAAAATATACTTACCTACAGCTGAGTAGACGGTAAACAACAAACAGGAAATTGGTCTATCATGAATTAAAACAGAGAGAACCTGTCTAGGCTCATTAACTAACGAAGGTATTTCAAAATTCTTCGATATAATAGGACACAGTTATAGTAAAGGAACAGGATTCGCTCGGGACTTGCAGATAATAACGCATAATTTACAGATGAAACTACGACGTATATAACTATATTAAGATAAAAGAGAATTCCTGAAGACGAGCCGAATACATAATACACATAATAAGCTCTTTAGAAGTAACGGCATATATAATAAGGTTTAAGAATTGCTAGACGAAGGATGATAATAGGTAATACGATGTTGCCAACAGGTTCTAGTATGCAAACAACATGAGATGAACTTACGTACCTACATTATTTCAACCATCATACATTAAAGTACAAAGAAAATAATACTTTGGCAAAGAAACATTTGTTTATCTCTTGTGTAGTCTCCTTCTAAAGGATTCATCCAAATCGTTTAAATAGTAATGGATTGTAAGACACGTAAAAAATTTGCATTTAATGCAAAAAATAAAGATTAAAATCTACATATCTGTAGTTAAAGCAAAGCAGTACATGTATACTCGTATAATTCATGCACTTAACAGACCGCCTGATGAAGTAAATCATGAACAAGTTATTCAATAAAGATATTAATTGATACGATCAATATTGCGTAATAAGACCGTAACAGTACATAACAGTACAACGACAAGAGTGTGCAATATGACTGTGACACTTGTAGACAAATAAGGATTTTTCGCTTTGTTGTGAGACTTCTCTTTATGCATGATAACTTCCTTCAACTTGTTATACTATGAACAGATTTATGATAAGCTGCTTTGCAATCAACATTACCATAAATAGATTGAAAAGAAGAATTGAAACTCGGAGTAAACAAGTTTATCAAGATTTATATACGAATCACAATAGTGTAATAAAGAATGAAATATAATTTGAAGACGTAATTTATACATAGTCCTATGTTTTCTTAGTATCAAAAGGTGCAAGAACCCCACGCCGTTTACAAACAAACATGACTCATCCATTCCAAATCCTTTGGGAATCAGTTTCAACTTTTTTACCCTTCCAAATAAATGTCCCCATAAACATCCCCGTCAGAAGTTTCCCTTCGATTATTCTAACTGCATTTTTAAAGTTCAATATAGGCGCATAAAATAAGCACAGTAAAGTAATTGAATACAGGTGACAGCCTTACAATACAATGTTCACAGGCAATATGAAACCAAACAATGTGCAAAGATAAATCGATCTACTTGCATAATGTTCTCTGTCGTACTTCATAATGTAATGCAAGCCAGTTGAACTAATTATTATATTAATATAAAGCAGTGGTTCCTAAATGGGATGGGCGCCCTCCAGTGGGCGCTGGAGCCTTCCAAGAGGGCGGTAGAAAATCCAGAGAATTGAGAGGCGCTAAAAAAGGAGCTGCCTTCTTGGAAGATACGCCCTGAGGGAGACGTTTTGGTTATCTCACAAATTTTGCGGTCACCACCTGATTAGTGCAAATATTAACGAGAATAGCTAATTTTAAAATTCAATCCCACAAATAGGAGGTATAACTATTAAATAACAAGTCATGGATTATTTATCAACACAACGCGCCACCTCATGATGCATTGTCTGTCAAGACGTTCTCGGCCAAGCACAACATCCCAACATTGAACTATCCACCGTATTCATCTGATCTAGCACGGGACTTAAATCTAGTCTCCCAGGTCAAATGCGCTTTAAAAAGAAGAAGATTCGAGACCGTTGAAGCTATAAAAGAAAAAGCGGCAAAAGTCCCGATGGAGCTCACAGAAAAAGACTTCCAGCACTAAATGAAGTAGGGAAAATTCGTGTGGAGTGATTTTGAGATACAGGAAGAGTGTTGAAAGGAATAATAAACTAATTGCTGTTTTTTTTTTTTTAAATATAAGTTTATAGGTGCTTTTTGTGTCTATCATTGATGTTTATTTTATATTATTCGTGTAAGTTTGTCTATTTTCTTTGTAATTTTTGAACTAATGTTTGTTAATCTATATTGTCAACGGCTTTGCCGTTTATGAAGTGAAATAAATAAATAAACAAATGTAAGGTTTTATAGAGACAGGTTTGTTATTTAATACCCAAACCTCGTATAATATAATTATAATAAACGCAAATTAAATGCAAAACCTGCATTATTATCAAGGTGAATATTTAATTCAAATTACCGGAAAGCCAATTACAACGACAAATTCTTTTAAAAAGGTCGAAGAACATCTAAATTATGTATCTAAATTTTATGTCATTGAAATCTCGTATCTCTTGCACCTAAATTACAGGTTTATAAATAAACGAATCCATAAATATATCAATAATTATAAACAATGAATCATTCAAAGACATATTAAAACTAAAAATTACAGAAGACCATAACCTTTGGTTAACACAAGTTAAGTTTACATCATAAGAAAGTAAGTTAAAGTTTACATCATCATTTTTTACTACTATTCAAGACACCTGATCACCAAGACTAATTTCAGTAAAAAAAACTATGTTCCGAAACTAATAAGGTATTATTTATTATTATTTTCATTTTTCTTGGCTATCCACCCGTTATCGAGTGACTTCAGCCCTTTGGGAACACGGTATAGGAACACATTATGATAAAATGCCAATAGTTGATAAATAAATCATGTATTTTTCTTAATAGGGACAAAAATTTAATTTTTCACAATGTATGTCAAATGTGTTTTGTTCGCTATGAAGAATATTTAAGAAACATCATTTAAAATCTACATAGTTGGTGGTTCATAATCTAGCTATCAAAAGATAAGCTTACTATGTACTATTGTTGTTTACTGCATATTTAGATACTACGTGAAGCAGATAGCGTTCCAAACAAATTGTTTGGAACAACTGTAGAACGAATGACAGTCAAATAGCCGGCATCGTTAGCAAGGTCAACTGAAATGGGACCACGTTACCATATAAGAGTCTCAATAATATTTCGATACCACTCTACCATGTCAAGATCATAATTAATACTATCATACTATGTATTACATTTTCCTACATGTAACAAACGATATAAAAATCGACCCACGTGCACTGTTGAAAGGGAAACAGCGATAAGTTAAATGACTATGATATTTCAATAATCTCTAAAATATTATATACACTATAAAGTAAAACTCACTGATAAACCTTGAAGATATTGATTTCAAAAAGAACAATGGAGAAACGAGCATGTTTTAATTGCACTATTTTACCGAATATGGCATCTGGTGATTGTTACTTCATAATCCTGACCTGGAATTCGTAATCTAGTGGACGAAGAATAGTACATAAATACAACAAGTGAGAAATTCATCCGCAGCCATTATTACATTAAAAATTAAACAAATCTCTTAAGCAACATTATACCTCCAAAAAGTTAACATTAAATTTAAGCGTCGGTATATAAGAAAACTTGGAATAGCGATTCTTATAAATAACAGAAGGATTGACATTAACAAAGAACAAATACACTTAAAAAAATATTTTTAATAATTTTCCCTGATAACTTAAAGAATAAAAAATAATAGGTATAACGAAATCATAATAAATCATTTAACCCCATAAAATGTATTTCTGGATATTATCCATAAATTTGTTAAGTTGCGTAGTTGTAAATGCCAGAAAAATTAGTAAAAAATGCTGAGATCATCGAAAAAAACACAAAAAAACAAATGTCACGTTTCTATTGAGACTGCCAAGGGAGATCACTCTTCTACGTAATAACGTACGTTGAGTTATAATACTCGTACATCCATCAATAATCAATCATTTTTCTTTAAATATACATATCAAATATTATTCTATAATTAATTGATAATTTAATAATATGTTCAAAGTTAACTGTGATAGACGATGAATGAATAAAATTTATCTGGACATGTCATCCGAATAAAATATTGATATTTGCTTTGTGATTCTTAAAAACATATATGATACACTTTCACAATAAATCGCTGTAATAGAGTTGGTTGTTTAGATGCATGTATAGATTGTTTGAAATTCAAGAATTTTTACCAAATAATATTATTTACTTACCTACGTTAAAACAATACTTAAAATAGAAGTGAATATATAAATACACGGTATAAGTGGACCTGATAAGATCGTATTGAACGAAAAGCCATTACATTCCTATAACTTTACTTAAGAGCGGCACAAAATAATAAACTATTGAATAGGTAGGTACTTAGAAGATGAAAATTATGATCGCAAATAATGACCAGCATTGGACATACCTTCACATCCCTTATTTTTTTTAAAGCACGTGAAGGATGTTTTATAAGTTTTTTTAAACAAACATATGGGAAAATTCAAGGTGGGATAGAAAAAAAATGTAACTGGCATAAAACAAAGCAAGGGGAAATGTAAATACTGAATCAATAGGTTTCTCATGATTTTTAATCACTTAAACCTGTTTCATTAGAAAAATATTAGTCTATAATATAAATATAGTAAATAATATACAAAAGAGGTAGGTGTTGATTAACATAAAAGAAATTTTTTTTTATTTATTTTAATCATAATATAATCAATCCGATCAATCAATATTGGGTATTACAAGGCGAGTCGTCCAATCTATATATTTTTTGTATATCTACGAACTGATAACCTACGAACTTTTGTCCGGAAGTCATGTACTTTTCGTATTTTTGTCAAACTTATGAAATTACGTTATCGAGTGTTATCACGTTTCAAAAATATTCCTTAACAAATCCAAGGAGTTCGTGAAACATTTAAAATTCCTTTACCTTTTTTAGGGTCCACGAAGAATTGGCAAAAGGCAGATGTGGCTGCATAACATTCTCGATTAGACTGGAATACGACGGCTAAAGTTGTTCCAGGTTGCGAAGGACAGAGAGGCCTTCTCTGTGATCACGAACGTCGGGGTGACCTCATACGACACTTTTGGAAGAAAATACTTTTTCGAAAATTAAGGAGAAGTGGAAATTTTGAGTGTACGGGAGATCATATTTTTGAAAATTGAGACTTCATAGATGCGCCCTCAATATTAAAATATTGAGCAAATATACGAAACTCGGGAATGTCCTCTATGACCTATTTCCTAAATTTGCGTACTTTTTAGTCTGATCTATGTGTTTTTATAAATCTGAGTTGGCAAAACTGATAACAAGCAATAAAGAATGAGAATTGGTTTCAGATTAATTATGTAACATAAAATATAATATTAACAAAAAAAAATTTATAAATTTCATCGCCAAAAATCTACCGAGAAGAAAAGGTAAATAACCTTCAGAAACCAAAAACAGATTAACGATTATAAATTAAAAATAGTTAAGGACAAGCAAAATTAATAATAGCCAATTATTATTCACCTAAGACACAGATCCAATTTACATAATAATACAAAAAATATAAGTCTGTTTGTATAATATATCATCATCATCATCATCATCGCCCTCAACGCTCCTCTCGGGAGCACAGGGCAGAAACCAGCCTCCTCCATTCAGAGCGTCTCTGTGCCAATTGCGTCACCTCTTCCCACGACATTCCTTGCGCTCTGATATCGTTGTCATAGGAACGGTGTATTGTGAAAGAGGGACGCCCGGGCCGACGGAACCCCTGCGGACGGAAGAACAGTGCTCTTTTTGGCCAACTATCATTGGGCATTCTCAAAACATGTCCCAGCCAGGACCATCGTCTCTCTTGTATTACGGAGATTACAGGTCTCTGCTGGGTGCGCCGGCGCACAGCATCATTTGTAACATGTTCATACCATCTGACATCCAAAATCCTTCTAAGACACTTGTTTTCAAAGCTTAGTATCTTCCGCTCTTGAGCCTTGGTTAAGTGCCAAGACTCGCAGCCATATAGAAGGATTGTATAATATATACATCACACAAACATAAGGGAAACGAGTTCGTCGGTAGCCTGGAGGTAGAGTCTCGGTCTCGTGAACAAGGGGTCCGTGGTTCGATACCAGGTGCCGGCAAACTCCCCTTTCACGACACAAGCTTTTAGTAGCTTACTGTGAAAGGTGTATAAGGTTGTATTTGGGTTTATAACAAACAAAACCCAGATATATCTTTTTATAAAAAAAAAAAAAAAACTAACGCCCTCTATATGAGCTTTCAACTATTGAAAGTGTTTCTGGATAGTAAAATGTATACATTTTTTTATATCGGTCTACCTATGCCATCACGACATATCCCACAAGTGAGATATCACGGGCTAACATGCCAGTTGTTCTCTTGGTGTTAATAAGAAGTTAAAACATTCAGGATGAGTGGCATACATCATTGCTGGTTGAAGATGTTAAATGTATCTTGCAATTTTAGTGAAACACGTCTGAATTATAATACTATAGGTAAAATAACATATCAATCCACAAGCTTTGTCAAAATACTGTTATTTCTTTGCACTTATTGAATTTATATCAAATAATGAAACAGGCATGAGAAAGAGCTGACATCCGAGAATCACGTGGAAAAGTATGTTAGATTGATCTATATGGCGTTCTGTCCTCTGTTCCTGCCTACCCCACTTGTGATGTTGTGATACGGCGCGGCGTGAGGGTATTGTATATGTAATGTAGTAGACAACGTATATCAAAATGAGAGGGCACATTTATGTTATTATCTTGATGTAAAGTTTATATTCAATGCTAAATGAAAACTCTTCATA
Organism: Athripsodes cinereus; assembly: GCA_947579605.1. Lineage (NCBI taxonomy): Eukaryota > Metazoa > Arthropoda > Insecta > Trichoptera > Leptoceridae > Athripsodes > Athripsodes cinereus. The sequence goes on along the minus strand of OX388308.1, from coordinate 5,866,953 downwards.
ATAAAAACAATACTACTTTTCATCAAATCATAACAGAACTGTCTAAATATTTGCATCAAGGTGTTACCATTATTTAACTAATTATTTAATTAAAATGAATATAACACACGAAAAAAAGGATTGATACGTCCTCCTGAACACAGACTAGCCAAGGTATCCAAAGGATTTATATGTATGAGCATACGTCTGTATAATAATCTCCCTGCAAAAATCAAATCACTGAATGCCTTGGACTTCAGGAGGAAGGTAAAAAGGTATCTTGTCGAGAAAGCCTTTTATTCCACTGACGAAATGTTACACATCGATCCAACTCGTACCTGTGATATCAATTAATATTTTAACATACTAATAAACTCACTCTCTTCTAACATATTGATAAATTTGCTTGTATTAGTATAGTATCCTTGACTTTGTTCTTGTGAGCTTACCGCTTTGTTTTAATATAAGCATTTGCTAATTTGTTTGTCATTGCATTTGATTTGTTTATCTATCTTTTACATTCCTACATTGACGTGAAGCTGTTTTGGGCCTTTTACACTCAAAATAGCTTTGATGAAATGAAATTCCTTAATCAGTTTATCATTTTTTTTGTTTTCTTTTATTTTCTTTTCTTGTCTATGATCATTGTGAAGTGTTTGATATTATGGTGAAGTAACGAACTATTGAAAATTGTTTGTGATTGTTATAGAATAGCAAATTATTTGTATTATTTGACGATTCCAAGTGCTAAATATATGGCCTACGGATTACAGGAAAAATAAATAAATAAATAAATAAATTCACCTTCTCTAAGATAGGAATCTATCAAATATAATGTTTGTTTGTAATTGTATTCAATAGTGGGCTTTTTAAAGTATTGATAAACGAAGCTACGGGTTTAAAACTAGTAAAAGACAATAATATAAGTAATGCTAAAATGATTAACTCCCATGCCTGTTGGGAGAACAAGGCCATAGAGTGTGGGTGATAATAATATTATTAGATAGATGGTGAATATAAAACAAAACAAAAAAATCTAAGTACAGACAGAGACTAGGAACTAATTTTATTGAATTAATAAAGTCAATAATATTAAATGAAAAAATAATCAACCGTTACAGAAACAAACAAAAAAATGTTAATATAAAATGTTTGATCCTTCCAGGCTGAAGTCAAAGATCATAATAATATGAAAAACTGTAGATTATTTTCAAATTCGTTTATTTTCCTCAAATATGCACAATTTAATACGATACAATTAGAATCAACCATCTAGGAATCACAAAAAAATGTTAGTACAGTATAAACTAAATATTGGTGAGTTGGTGGTATTGGAAGGATTAACTATGTAAGAGATGCTAGACATTTTTATAATATAGAATATTTATACTATACTATACCATCACGCCGTGTCCCAAGTGGGGTAGGCAGAGAGAGAACGGAACGCCATATTTATACAATGTACTATCAGACGTGACTTTTCAAAAATCGCGATCGATTTAAAATCTGCAGCGATAATAAAAAAATATGAAATCATAAACAACTTAGAATTTAGATGAATTTGGTAAAAAATAAGGTACATCGAAATGATATGGTCAATTGAAAAAAGTACTTGTTCATTTATCGTCCTCAACATATCTCACGAGGGGTGGTCATATTGCTCGAAAATAAACGATCCAATCCCAACATTATATTATGAAAGATTTAAAGATTAATAATAAATATTAAAAAAAAAATAGGCCACATATACAAGAGTAGCAACTTATCCGCAGGGTAAAGAGTGGTACGGAGTAATTGTATAATAGATAGTACCGGCGCGCGGTGATGGTAATGTCATTAGAAGAAATCTCAACCATTTTCAGAATAGCGGACAGTTGAAATCGCTGTTTCGATTCTTTTAATGGATCGAACTGGTATCAATAAAGTAAACATCAACGTCTACAACTGCAATTATGTACAAGCTTTACAATACACAATAAGGTAAGTAGTCGTTTACGATGATTGTTCGCCGGCAGTCAAGTGTTATATTCTGTATGGGGCCAACGTCCGAGCAACGCCAAGAGGCTGTAATCTTATCGGGCACGTCCGGTTTTACTACATACATTCAGCTACAAATATGTATAACCATATTCTACTACAAACTACTAGGCGTGCACTTGAATACAAATAAACGCACTAAATGACAACCAATGATATAAAACACAACACTAGATATAAATATAACAAGTAGGTTTTAATTTAACTCACTGATAACAATATATACCTAGCATAAACATGCTAGTACTTAATGGATAACTGAAAACAATAAAATTAATTGTCGGTAGCCTGGAGGTAGAGTGGCCTTGTGAACAAGGGGTCCGGGGTTCGATCCCAGGTGCCGGCAAACTCCCCTTTCACGACACAAGCTATTAGCTTACTGTGAAAGGTGTATAAGGTTATATTTGGGTTTATAACAAAAACCCAGATATATCTTTAAAAAAAAAAAAAAAATAACAAAGGAACCACGACGATATCAATGGTCCATTATGAACTACAACAACACTCGAAATCCAGTAAAAATAAGATACATTTTATAATAGATACGGATGTATATTTATAATTTTACTTTCGTGGATTATAAAATACGAAAAAAAGTACAAGGAAAAAAGATTAAAAAAAACTTCTCATAACACGCATTCAACAAACAGACCACACCCATCTATTGTCATCTAAACTAAAACATGCATGATAACCAAAAACATGTCTCAAATAACAATACTGACATTACTTTGGATGGCTTCTAGCATCCAACCCATTATTATGTTATCAGAACTGACACATATTCCAATGAAATGAATAGATACAATAATATGAAATATGAATACACTATGTAAATTTAGATTGAAACGAAGCACTAAAGATTCAAAATACAAACCAGCATTTCGATGAACAATGATGCACAACAATTATACGACAACAAAAAAAACTGATTCAAAGTATTCCGACCATCACACCAATTTGCCAAGGATCTAACCGCAATTGATTATTGAAGCTAAGATCCTATAATTATATGAAATAAGTGTGAGCTGTTTTTTTTATAGAATCAACCAAAAGCAGTACTGAGAACTGGCATGATTTAAAAAATAATCTTGAGTGTGACAGAAGAAAAACAATTAATGAATCGCAACTCCGCACAAACATAAACTTCGTCTGAATTATATAAAGATTCATCGTCTCAAAATGATAACAAATTTAAAAAAAAAAACAAGTAAATTTTAAATATTAGTTGAAAATAAAAGAGACAGAACCAAATTATTAAAAAAAAAACAAATTGTGCGTACTTAGATGGCATAAAGAGAAAAACAACAATGATTCAACCATGATAAATAATTAAATAATCAACATTTTGACACTCAAGGCCATTTGCAGGAATAATAATGATATATGGATGTGTGCAACATTAGATAAATCATTTAAAAATGTTTCAAAACAAAGTGCTGATAGGAGTACCACAGTGTAATAATTATGATATCAAGTGTATAATTAAATAATGGTAAAATAAGTTATATAGATTATCCCTGCTCTGTTCATAAACTTAGTACACTAAAATGTGAACAGATGAGCAATATTCAGAGTATCCAAATCATGGTTATGTAATTATGTCCAATTTCTAGAAGACTCAACAAATCAGTAAGACAGTAATACTAGGTATCGTAGAAGGTACAGTAGAAGCTACCAACAATAAAATCGCGTAGGTATCACATTAAAGATCCTTAGTACACATAGGCATTATAGTATGTATGTACGTTCATAATAATATAATATAGATGTTGAAAATCATAATGTAATACTAAGACAACAACAAAGGGCAGACAGCATATGAGTCACGCAAACAAGAAGAGAATGAAGGAGACCAAGTATCACAACAATGTGGCAGTGGGTAGCACTAGCACTAGCACTCCACTAGTCAAGACCACAATATACTGTAGCAACATGCGAGTTACAATTCACAGCGACATTAAAACAGTAGGTATTTCCTTTCTGTTTTTCTATATGTACCTATGTCAATAATATTTTTTAATGAGACACGAGTCTCTTCTGCGCAAGAAACTTATTAAAAGCGTGTTCCCGAATAGAAAAAACAACAAATACCATCAATGTATGGTAATTACGATTGTATTTATAACAAAATAAAAATATTTTTTAAAGTTTTGATAGTTGCTTTATTATAGTAACCTAGGTACGACATGTGATGTCTTTTTCAAACTATACCTATTACATGACATGTACAACATCATCACAACATCATCACCACCATCACATTACATTGTAATGTGATGGTGGTGATGATGTTGGATGATTTGGATCTTTGCTGCCGTTTTACAATCCTTCGACCGTCTCAAGAGCGGCTTTCATTTTGCTTCTAAAATCGGTGATGTTACTCTTGCAACGTGAACTTACAATTGCTACCGATACAAAGCCAATAAAATTAATAGTAGATAATAACAAACAAAAATAATCAATGAAAAAAATATGATCAAAAATGGAAAACCAAGTTGGTACTACGAATCACTTTGAAGTACGTACCGTAAAATCAGTGCCAATGCTCTCTACCGCATTATTATGTAAGTTATATAACGATAGTAATACAAAGGAGCGTACATATAACTGCTTCGGTTAGTTGTTCGGCAGAAAAAAAAATCCTAACATGGAAATGTGACAACAAACAACTCCGACTTTAAGGAGTCGATTAAATTGTCAACTTACCCATGTTTTAAAGATAAAATCGAAAGAGGAAAACAGAGCCAAAATTTGAAGTCACGTATTAGGGTGACACATCCTAAAATAACCATCCAAACATAAAAATAAATCTACACAGAAGAAAGTATGTAAATAATATATATAATCAAGTCAACATTAACATACTATTCTAAACAGGTCACGGCGAAGGACAAATACATGGCATAAGACACTAATGACAGGGCGTGATTGTGATAAAAAAACATCAAATAAGCCGTCGCCACAAATCAAAATAAACCATTCACTTGTACGAAATGTAAAAGAGAGAATGCAGAGGACCACGGACGCGGTGGCTCATGTTGATATTCGAGTATCATCAAATGTATCCCAGATTATTTAAACCAAAAGTCATGACATAAATATTTTTAAAACATAATGTGAACGTAAAGTACTATATATAATGAGTTACAATCCACTGGATTGGTCTGCAACGAGTTTGGTTTTTCTTCTCCATTCGTCTCTATTCTCAGCCAGTCTTTTTAGCCCTACGTATGAGCCACAGTTCATGTCTCTCTTCAGTTGGTCCATATATGCGTCTCTTGGTCGGCCTCTGCCATTTGTCCCCTCGGTCTTACCCTCTGCGATGGCGATGAGTAGTCCTGGATGCCTGATGTTGTGGCCAATCCAGTTAGCTCGTTGTTGGCTGATTCTCTTAAGGAGTTGCCTTTTTTCGCCTACCCTGGTTAATACTTCTTCATTTTCGACGTGCTCCGACCAATGGATCTTGAGCATGCGTCTGTAGCACCACATCTCAAAGGCCGCCAACCGTCCGCTTTCACTCTTGCTGATGGTCCATGTCTCACAACCATAAAGCAGAATGCTCCATACAAAGGCTTTAGTAAGGTTCTTCCTTACGCTTAAGTCAATATTTGGGGATTCCAATATCTTTGATTTTTTGTTAAAGGCAATCCTTGCCTGGTTTATTCTGCTTATAATTTCCGATTTGGAGCGTCCATCCTGGTTTATTCTGCTGCCCAGGTACACGAATTCACTTACTTGTTTGATGCTCACTCCATTTATGGCAATGTTCGCAGTCGCTTCCTCTCTTCCAACGACCATACATTTTGTTTCTTCTTTATTTATTTTCATGTTGTACTTTGACAACAGAATACTTTCCATTTTTCCTAAAGCTTCGTTCAGCTCCATCTCGGAGTCTGCGAGCAGTGCTATGTCGTCAGCATATCTGATCATGTCGACCTTTTTCCCATTTATTTTGGCTCCTGTCCAGTTCTTCATTTCTTCTCTCAGTTCATCAATGGCTCGCTGTATATAGCAGTTAAAGAGAGCTGGCGACATTGAGCATCCTTGTCTTACGCCTTGTTCGACCCTTGCTTCTGCGCAGCTCTCTCCGCTTTTGATCACAGCCATTTCGTTCTTGTATAAGCTAAATAAATTATGAATGTATTTGCTTCTCTCGGCTAGAGGGACATCGAAGGAGTGTAGTCAAAAGATTCCACACACGGGGTTGTTTTTGGCCGGCCAGCCCCTCAGGCTGCCCACTATGGCGCCTCCGGTGTGGACAAACTTTGTGCAGTGTAGAATTCGGATAAATGGAAGTCCCCAGACTTCTGCGCTATCCGGGTGGTCGGTGGGTCTCCTTCAATGTATAAGCTCCAGATTGCTCTTCTGTCTTAATAGCTCATTCCTATCTGGTTTAGAGTCTTAAAAAGTTGTTCCCATTCTACTTTATCGAATGCTTTTTCAAGGTCGATGAATGCTATAATTATATGTGTTTTTATTAACTGTTATTCTCTTTTCTAGAATAAGTCTGAGACTCAGGATTGCATCTCTTGTACCAGTCTCCTTGCGGAATCCAAATTGATCTTCTGAAAGTGTTTCGTTTATTTTATTTTCCGCCCTTTTCATTATAATGTTGGTGAGTATCTTAGAAGGGTGTGATATCATGCTTAGGGTTCTGTGTTGTTCGCACTTTGTCGTGCCTGCCTTCTTAGGAAGCGCTCGTATCAGACATTTGGCAAAGTCCTCAGGTATCTCTCCTGTGTCGTATATTTTGCAGACGAGCTTATACAATGTATCAAGCATGCCTTTTCCCGCGCATTTAAGCAGCTCTGATGGAATCAGGTCGATGCCTGTAAAGTACTATACAATCAGGTCGATGCCTGTAAAGTACTATATATATGCCGATGTAAAGTACTATATTTTCTTAATTCTAAATTATGAATTTTTGGCAGATAACCATTGTGTACTGTTGTACAGTACTATACATTAAGTCCCCAAAAAGAATAATAAGCAAGTACTAGACATATCAAAGGGGTTATATATAATAAATTCTGCTTTGAGTGCAAACATAAATCTCCTTTGCCTGTTAGTTTATGTTGCATACATAGGTATATTATTAATATCGTACTTCGTGAAACTTGCGAGTCTCACACGTCATAAGTATACGATGACATGCGAGCTAATCTAATCGCCCAACATTCAAATTTCACGTTAACATGTTACATAAAAAGTGAATTTAAAGATTATGGGCGTACCCGTATATCAGAGGAATGAAGAGTATAAACAAATGCATATTAATAAATCAAATGTTTTTGTGTTAACACTTTGGAAATTCATTATAATTAAAATGAATTTAAAAACACTGTATAATTTCCAAATTAAATTTATTCACCTCAAACGTTTTCGCCAAGGCTTCTACTTGGCATCATCAGGAGGACTCCTGATGATGCCTTGGCGAAAACGTTTGAGGTGAATAAATTTAATTTGGAAATTATACAGTGTTTTTAAATTCATTTTAAATGCATATTAAATACAATTCTTTATCGAAAAATTCAAATATGTATACTTATTTTAGACCAACCAAACATATTTGCCACATTCCGCTAGCAAGTAATAAAGACTATCCGGTGATCATTCAAATAATCATAATAATCACACATTAACAAACAAAGAGATGATTTATTATTCAGGACAACGTCCCATGCTTGAAGGACATCGGAGAGAAGTTGATTAAACTATTACAATCGATAATTCTTAATAACAACTATCTAGAATATTATTATAATCACAACAACATTATGCCATCAACTCGCCAATCATCCTGTCTATCGTAGATTGAATGCAAAATATGAATAAACGAGCGTCATTATTAACGACACGAAAATTATCTACTAATATAGCAATAATTATGAATGACGTATCTATTAAGAGACGATGTCAGAAGAAATTATGACAGACACATCACATAAATACATTAAACACAAAATGAATGACGATTATAAAACTATTGTATGCAAACAGACTGGAAATAATCAGATTAAGACATTCTTTATAAAATAAAATAAGACATTTTAAGTTAAGTGTAAAAGTATTCCCGGGATTAATACTTTCAACAATGAATAGGGGGAGAAAACCAGAACAATGAAAATAAATTAAAACGGAATCAGATAATAATCGAATCAAACATAAATTAGTCATCAATACTCAACATATAAATTCCAATCACTCGAGTTCAACTCAGAACTATATTTGTTTTCATCGAATAGGACTGTATGACTGTAAATTTGATAGAATGTAGGTATTTTAAGTTAGTAGAGTTTTAACATACAAAAGATTAAATTCTAGGGATATCATAATATAATAGTGTGAAATGTTATGCGAAAAGTGACAACCATCGAAGATGTCATAATTATACCATCTTATATAATCATACCAATTTTTTCCATCTGAAAATTGAGTTTTCATCTTGTGAAAATTTGAAAATTTCTGAGAAAAGTGGTGTGATACTGAACTCTAAACCAGTTTTTGATGTTGATTCTAAATCTGCAACCATCTTTTGTGTATCTTGTTTGTGCGGTGAGTTATACCGAGCTATATACTTTTTTTCCGGTATTTTCGTATTGATTGTGATACGCTGCTTGCGTGTATACACCTAGGAGATAAAAACTATATCCATCAAATAAAGCTCTTCAAATACTATATAAAAGCTCGTGGTGGCACATTCATATCTCATTGTCCAAGAGAGATACAGGACTTGACACTAATTCTTCAGCAAACTACCCACGGTTTGTTCAGGTTTCACTTGCATTTTTGACCACCCATTGAACTCTCCCTATATAATTATGAGTTCTGCACCTAGTCAGCCTGTGCTAAGGAGTACCACTCGTTCCAATCCATCTTCCAGAGATTGCTCACCAGCGGTAAGAACTATAAATTGCCCTAATATCTCTAAAATTGGGTCGCCGGAAAGTATCATAGAAGAAATTGAGGCACTTGTAAATAGCCCAGGTAACCTGAATAGAGAAACTAGAAACATGATTATCGAAAAGGCGAAGAATATGTATTCCCTAACAATCCATTATAAACGAAGTTGGGAAAAGGCTAACAAGAATAAGGATTCCTCGATATTGACCACCACGTTGAATAACATAGAGGTAAAACTGCAATCAATTGAGCAGCAGAATGAGATGATAGTCTCTAAACTCAGTGAAAATCAACAGACATATGCTGATGTTTTGACCCAGAAATGGGCTCCTGCCAATGAAGATAAAAAACATTTAGAGCAGCAGGGAACATTAATAATATCTAGCAAAAATCAACAACAATCTGGAGATGAAATAGAAGGGATAATAAAAAGAACAGTTAATGTTCGCTCACTGGGAGTGGGAGTGACAAGTTTGCGCAAAGGGACAAACAATAAAATTATTCTTAAAACAAATACTATAGAGAACATGGCGAGAGTAAAAAGTGAGTTGAGGAGGTCTGAGGTATTGGAAGCGAAGGAGGCACAGAAAAAAAATCCTTTAGTGGTTTTCAGAGGCCTTGTAAAAGGGATTACAGAAAAGGATCTCAATGCTTCTCTGAAAGAACAGAATCAGCACTTGGGAATTGTGGAAGAGCTTAAAATTAAATATAGGAAGAAACATAGAAACGAATTATTGGCGAATGTTATCTGCCAGGTAACAACGGAAACATGGAAACTGTTGACGAAAGCAGAGAAGGTATTTATTGGATTCCAGAGGATCTATGTAGCGGACGAAAGCCCTCTTATACAGTGCTATGGCTGTCTGTCTTATGGCCACATCTTCAAGTATTGCACAGCAAAAAAGGAACGATGCGCATATTGTGCTGGAAATCACGATAGCAGGGAATGCACTGAGAAAAACAGAAATAATTATACATGTGCTCTCTGTATAGATCGCGAAAAGGATGACACGGGACACTCAGCATTTAGTACTGCTTGCCCAGTTCGTGTAATTTATGAAAGATATGCGAGAGAGGCAACTCAGTATCACTGCTGAAGTTGCATCCAATGACTTGAGTGATAGGATGGCGGTTGATACAGTAGAGCAGAGGATTGTGAGTATAGACATTGATCAGTCTGGTCAAAGAGATCTGTTTAATTTATTATTTGCAAACATTAGAAGTATAAGAAATAAAATTGATGAGATTGAATTAATGATCAGCAAACATAACGCCTACGTTATAGTGCTCAATGAAACATGGCTCCATGAAAACGAATGTGAATTTTATAACATAAAGGGATATATTGGTATATTTAATTGCAGACCAACTGAAACAAGAGGAGGAGGTACGGCTATCTACATCAGAGATACTATGAAACATAAATTGATTTATGAATCTGTCAAATATAATATAATTATTGTTGAAATTTTTGTAAAAAATCAAAGACTGAAACTATGTACATTCTATAGATCACCCACATACGACCCAATCAATGAATTTTTAGAGGAAATTGATGAAATACTAACTAAACATACTAATATGATAGTGATGGCTGACACCAATATTGATTTACTCAATGAAAATTCTATATCCACTGGTTTGTATAAGTATATTGTGGACTCTAATAATTATAAGATACTGAATAAAATTGAGCCCAATGAGGCAACTAGAATTTCAAATGATACCAGAACATTAATTGACCATATATTGGATAGTACTGGGAAATCTTTTTCATTGGAACTCTATGACTGGCCTGGACTTGATCATAAGATGATTAACATATGTGTTAAACATATAATGAAACCAAAGCTAAAATTAGAAAGTATTGAAAAGAGAATCATGAATCCTGACTACTTTAAAAAGCTCGTCAGTGATGGAATAGCTGGAATGCAGATAAGTGATAATGGATTTGAAAGATTGATTGAACTTATATCTGAAGCAAAAACATTGGCCACTAAAGTGAAAAAATGCCGAATCAGACCGGACAATAGTTGGCTGACACCACACATTATCGAAATGATGAAACGTAGAAATAGATTGTATACCTTGCAAAAGAATAGTAATGCTACAGAAAACATGAAAAGAGAGTATAAACAATTTAAAAATAAACTAGTACTGGAAATAAGAAAAGCAAAAAGAAACTATTTAGGGCTTCGTGTGGAACGTACCAATGGTGATATGAACAAACTTTGGAAAATAATTAATGATACTATTGGAAAACACAGCAGTGCTAAAGTTAATGGAATCGATGAAATTATCACCCCCGATGGTGTTGAGAATGATAAGAAAAACATTGCAGATATCATGAATACATATTTTTGCTCTATCGGTGAGAAACTGGGAGAAAAATTCAAACAGAGAGATGGATCCCTTGATTCACAGGGAGACGGGATGTTTAGCTCACTGAATAGCATTTTCATTGCTCCAACAGATCCTACGGAGATCTCAAACATAATCAATGATCTTAAAAAAAGTACTGCTTGTGGACAAGATGAAATAACAACTAATGATATAAAAATTCTGAAAAGCATAATTTGTGAACCATTGTCAATATTAATAAATAGTTACATAGAAAAGAGTGAATTTCCCGCATGCCTTAAACTAGCCAAGATAATACCCGTGCACAAGTCTGGAAAGAAGAACGAACCAGGGAACTACAGACCCATCAGCTTACTTAGTCCATTCAGCAAAATTTTCGAAAAGGTTTTACATTCTAGATTTGTTACTTTTGTAAATAAAAATGGAGGGTTTGATCCTTACCAGTATGGTTTCCAAAAAAGGAGCAATACTGCAGCTACTCTGATGGATGCTATGGATCATATAAATAAAGAGATGGATGAAGGGAAATATGTCATTCCCATATTTATTGACATGTCGAAGGCGTTTGACACAGTTAATCACACTACGCTGTTGGCAAAACTATACAATGTGGGCTTCAGAGGAAATGCATCAAAGTTAATTGAAAGCTACTTGAAGGATAGAATGGCATTTACTAGGAATTTTGATTTAAAAAGCGAAAAGATACCCATAAATATCGGAGTCCCACAGGGATCAGTGCTGGGTCCATTGCTGTACTTGTTGTATATAGATAATCTCAGGTATTATAGTCTAACTGGTAAATACTTCATATATGCTGACGATACCTTGTTAATCTATAGTGGTAAAAGAGAGAATGAACTGCAAGACAGCGTAAATGATGATTTAAGGAAATTTGTCCGGTGGCTCGATGGGAATTCACTTACAATAAATACTAATAAAACAAAGTATATGGTATTCAAACAAAAGAACAAACCTTGTATTAATCTCAATCTCCAAATAAAAAGTCAACAAATTGAACGAACAAAAACTGTGAAATATTTAGGATTGGAAATTGACGAAAAACTTACATGGACAGATCATATAGAGTCAATTAGAAAGAAACTTGGACCAATTGTAGGAATAATGAGACGCACTGACCTTTTTGATAATAAAACAAAGAAAAATATTTATAATGCTTTTGTGGTTCCACGAATTTGTTATGGGTTGACTGTATGGTCTCAATGCAGCCAGCAGATGAGGGGAATAGTGCAAAGAATCATGAACAAGGCTCTGAAGATTACTTTCAGTCTTGATAGATACACAAGGACACTTGATGTGTATATTATAACAAACATGTTTAATCTAGAAGAACTTATTTATGCAGAAAAAACCAAAATGATGTATAAAGTTGCAAATAGCTTGATTAAGACCAATATTAAGGTGCAGATGAATACTAGTGTACACTCAAGAAATACAAGGACAGCAAGAGATATCCGACCTGATAATCCTAGAACGAACAGAGAGAGAAATAGTTTTTTGTATACAGCCATTGGATTGTTCAATTCACTACCAGAAAATATTAAGCGACTGAATAATTTTGATCTATTTAAGAAAAATTTGAAAAACTACATACTAGGAAGCCGAACGGAGACTATTATGTGATAAGCAGTTTTTGTGAGAAGACAATTTGTACTTGTAGTTTTAGAATAACATCCTCCCCTCATACCAGCATTTCATTGCTGTTTGGGGAATACGAAGTGTTTTGTGTGTGCTATAATCTGTATGTAGTTCAAAATATGTTTGACAATAAATATATATCTTAATGAGTTAAAAAAAAAAAAAAAAAAAAAAAAAAAAAAAAAAAAAATACTATTTACAGTATCCACATGCATACACTTTTAGGTCAACAAACTTTTTATCAAACGATCTAATATTTGAAATCAACTTAAGAACAATAGTTAACAGACTAGTCATCAGATTTATTTTGAAATCTATACTATACTATACTATACCCTCACGCCATGTCCCAGGAGGGGTAGGCAGAGAGAACGGAACGCCATATAGATCTATCCTTACATACTTCTTTCGCTTCCTCTACATTCATCCAGTTTCTCATACATGCACGCCGATTTCTCTTACTCAGCACGCGTCCGTCCTTAAGAATTTGGTCCACGTGATCAAGCCACGTGGTTCTTGGACGTCCGCGCTTCCTCACACCCCTTCTTTCAGATAAATACATCCTCTTCGTCATCCTTTCATCTTGCATTCGCTCAACATGTCCAAACCATCTCAACTTGTTTACACGCATTCTGTCCACAACACTCTTCACACATCCGCTCATTCTCCTGATATCCTCATTCTTCACTCTATCTCGCAACGTTTTACCAACCATTCTTCTCAGTGAACGCATCTCCACAGCATTTATTCCACTTTCATCCTTTTTCAACCACGTCCAAGTTTCGCTTGCATACATAAGTGTCGGTACCAGAATGGTATTGTGCACTAGCATTTTTGCCATGTTCGACACACTGCTATTGCTAACAATGGGTCGAAGTGCACCATTCACTCTAGCACCGGCGACTTTTCTTCTTTCAATGTCCTTATCAAATCTTCCATCCCTCGCAAACAGACTTCCCAAATAGACATACTCATTCACTTGCTCTAAACATTCAACGTCAACCTTTATTTCACATACCGTTCTTTCACTCTCTCTTTCAAACACCATTACTTTCGTCTTCGCGACATTCATTTTTAACCCATTTGCACTACAGCTATCATACACACACGAAACAATATCTTGTAAGTCACTTTCATTCTCAGCCATTAAGACTAAATCGTCTGCATACATCAAAGCATTCACTCGATTTCCATTCAGTTCAACACCTACATTCATCCCTTTCAAAGGTCGCATACAGAAGTCAAAAAATAGATTGAATAGCCACGGAGACATAACACAACCTTGCTTCACTCCTTTAGTGAGGGTAAACCACTCCGAGAGGGTATTGTTTACCCTCACACAAGCGGAACTCCCCACGTAAAGTGAAGATATTGCGCGTATCAACTGTGTACTCACTCCATACTCCGACAGCACGCGCCACAGTCTTTCTCGGTCCACACGATCATATGCATTTTGAAATCACAATATTCAATTTTATTCTTTTCACGAAGACATTTATACAAAAGGTGAGAACCATCTACAAATGCTAAAAATTAACCACTGTTAACGAGAATACATATAAGTCTCGTAATGTTGACAGATAAAAAAGATACTAATAAATGTATATTCACAATATCTAGAGTACAAAATTAATTGGATGTCACTGAGGGTCTCAGAAAAAGTCAATAGAGATTCTCCAGCACCCTCAAGACAAAATAACAAATAAAAATTGTATTTTTAGGCAAAAGCGTTGATAGCGTTGTCAATGCAATTCTGAATTAAAAGATGACAAATGACATATTATACAAAACACTCCGGTGGTAAAGATATTTTTAACCTGAGATGCATCTCTTTATAGTGAACTTCTGCTTAAAGAATAATGTTAAATGAAGATTCTTAAAGAATAATGTTGTCTCGTTATAATCTCATTTACAACGACACATTATGTCGTCGTGAATGTGACAGACATAATAATATAAAAGGAATAGAAGATAAAAATAGTAGGCACACCATGCAACAGGTTGTATGCTCAAATACGTAATAATTATGTAAAAGTCCGTCACGACTCCATGTAAAGCCTTTCTTTGGGGTCAAACTCTATTCTCATTCAACATCAATCATAATAGAAATAATATATGTACTACATACAAAATAACATAATATTCAGATTCTACCTATCTACGACAAAAAATCATTTGATGGCAAAAGTCAAATACTAACATTATCTTCCTTTAATAACATTTCGATACATCAAACGTTGAAGTCATATAATATTACTGTATACGAGACGGGTAGTTAGCGGACCAGCTGCTCATAATGAACATACACATCTCTTCTCCGAGTAGTAATGTATCACGAAACGAAATTAATTTACAAAATACCGTCACTAAATAATCAAGTATAAGCAATATTGATTCTAATAACATCTTTAAACGAAAACCTGTCACAAAATACGTGAAAACAACAACGAAATGGGGAAAATAAATAAACTGTGTAGAAATATTATTTATATCTACTCTGAATGATGGATTGCGTGAACTAGTTTCCCGTTCGATCAACGCACTAATTATGTCATTTTTTTTACAAACAGTAAAAAATATATTAAGCGGTCTCTTGATAAGTTATTGTGAAACTTAAGTAAGTTGATCCCAGATTTAGACCCATATCATTCACCCGTCGTAACTTATAAGCTACATTCCTGTTGCATATCTCATTCTCATTTCCTGAGTGGAATGGATTGAAGAAGATTTACGCGTTGAAATAACACTGTGGGTCGGTCGGTGACAATCATCTGGGACCTGAATACATGTATGTATGTAACTACCAACATTTGTTATAATATTTACACATAACAACCAAAGTAGAAATGTTGAGACAGCGATGCATAAAAATTATTTATTTTTAGAACGAGAAAAGGATCTTGTTATTATATTGGTGTGTGACTCATTTCTTACATCGGTGCTGAAACACATAAAACTTTATCATATTATTTAACAACAGTTAGTCCTGATATGGAAAGCAATTTGTTATTCAATCATGCATTATGTCGCGCTTGTATCGCAAACAGGATTGGCGAAAGTTGATAACAGAAAATTATTTTTAATTTCATGTTTATACATTGCTGTAGGTACATCATAATTCCTTTAGAAGACATAGATTGGTTTAGTTGGATCACGCCTTTGCGATAAACTTGCCCTCTGTATATTGATTGTATCTAATTTGAATGTATACTTTCTATGTCATTGTTTGTAATCAATGTAGAGTAAAGAATAAATAAATTCAAAATAAAGGTGGCCTAAAATAAATATGTTTGAAAGTTAAATAAAAGCGTGATACTAGGTATATATTGAATATAACCAATTAAAAATTTATAATACGATAAGATATTGTATATATCGATGGCATAGCGCACAGATGTGGTAAGTGCAGTTTTCATAGTTTTGAGATAATCAATGTTGAAAGTTTGAGATGCCATACAATTTAGTACTAACCACACATAGTTTTTGTTAAATATCTCGTGAATGACACAGAGTTACGCAATAATATTCCTAAGGAACATACTTCAGATAATATAGATTCGCATGCGTATAATAACTCATTTTAGGTAAAAACTGCACTTACCACATCTGTGCGCTATACCATCGTTACAGTGATTTGTAATAGGAATCCTATAACATATCTCTGCATCGTTATAATTCAAACTTAATTGAATACTAAACGAGAGCATTAAAATCCAAACCTAACGATAAATACAAATAAAATTATACACCTACACCATATCAAATTACTTTATTCCGAAACGACACAATAAGCGTTTTTAAAATTCCAATCATAACTCAAATTTCACACCTTGATTTTTATAGATACCTGTCCTATTCCAAAATACCTGGCAGTATAGGTGCGTCGATGGCGGAATAAGAGGTCTTAAAGCAGTGACAAAAAATCCGAAACTGGTCAAAAATGGACCACATTATTTTTCAAATAAATTAATTATGGTAAACACTTAAGTGTCTTAAAATTCATATAATATAATATACCATTTTTTACACAACCCTCTGACTGCATAAGAGCCAAATCTAATAGTTTTTTTTACATGATCTGTGATAATATTATGAGTATCACTATAAGTGTGCACGAAAAGAGTTTTTTGCGAGATACAGGATTGATAATTCCGATGTAAGTAAGTGCTCGTCAAATAAATGCTTGTTGTAAATTATACGCTCATACCAAGTAAACATACCTAACTGTAAATATTATCATTGTCGAGAGAATGTTTTACAAAACAAACTAAACGGTATGTATCAGACTGCACAACCCTATGTGTAAATAAATCCAGTGGACAGTCATAGCCACAAGTGATATAAGTCGCAAGTGCGAATGCTTTTCAAATGACATATAACCGAGTTACCATTAATGACGCAAAAGAGCAATTATTATTTCCATACCTACGGAAATTATTGTTTTTACTATTATTAATAAGCTGACATAAATCTGATCTGATTGCCTCTATTGCCTTTTGTGACTTCAGTGAAAATATTTGTATTGCCATATTCGAATATTGTATTTAAATAACGCGTTGTTGCAAAATGGCATAATTTCAACATTTTCTCCAATATTAACAATCTTATGGAAAAACGAATCGCATCGTATTTTATGCACTTATTACACTACTTGCGTAATAGAAGCTCCGGGCAATATTGAACGTTTGTGCATTTACAAAACATTAACATATCTATTTAGATTGAATAATCAAATAAAACATATGGCTCTTACGGATACAATACACTTAAGTAAACGAAACTTAATATTAGTAAATAATGTGTTGATATAATATTAAAATAATATCTCCATCCCCAGAAGCCATCGAGTTTATATTGAATAAGACGATCCAGACAGTCGATTGTGTCCGTGAGGCATGGATATAAAAAATAACCACCTTTAAACCTGCAATCTACATTCTTCATTTAAACCGAGGTACGAGAAACGAGTCTTGATATGGGTCAAACAATTGGAAAATTATTTGATACGTAATGGACACTTAAAAACTGGATTAAAACCAATGACCTTAAGCATTGACTGGAAATTCAAAGAAAAAATTGATTATGCGACCAATATAACTTCATATCAATAAGTTTTAAACGAACCTTGTTTCAAAATTATGTAGGTATATACTGTATATTGTTATTTTTTAAGGAACGCGCCGACAAATCTATTTTAATGGATTTGGCGCGACTGTATATTTGTATTTAATGTTTATATTATATGAAATAAATTTCGTTCACATCTCCCTCGAGTCCCTCGTTGTAGATCAAGGATGCACAGACTTATAAAAAACATGGGGCCACTCGGGAAGATTATGAGCCAAGGACGGGCCGCTATAAGAAAATTAACACTAAAAGTTTTAATTTCTAGAAATACTCACACATTAAAATTTCTACCCCCCCCCCCCCCCCGTCACCGAATTTTTCAAACGGTATTACAGTACATTTTTCTACAATGTACAGGGTATTTGTACCGATTGTTTGCGTCAATACCGTATACTAAAAATGTTACGTGTTTGAATTTCTACTCCCCGTCGCCGAATTTCCAAAATGGTATAAGAATATAAAATATTTCAAAAACTCAGTTTTCTTGAAGAATATTTACTCGAATTATTAAGTATCCGGTGCTTTTACCGATTATCACTGGTATTGACATTTTTTTTTCATATTATATAATTTGCTGGCGGGCCGCAAATATACCGACCAAGGGCCACATGCGGCCCGCAGCCCGTGGTTTGTGCATCGCTGTTGTAGATGCATCGTTGTAGAAGTTTGTTTAGCATTGATTCAGAATATCAATATATCACCAAATTTTGTGTATACGATGTCCTATACTTCAGCATCAGTAGGAAAGAGACCATTACTATAATAATAATAATTGAATCGTGTATTTCAGAAAGCCCAAAACTCCTTAGAATCAATTTATTGGGAAATCGAAAAAAAGTGAATACTGTAATTTTTTTGTGGAAAACGTATTTTTGTGTATGAGAGAGAAATATAGTTTTAATGCTAACGGATACGATAAGAGTAAAAAATGAAACACATTTGAGTTTCTTTATTTATTTTTTAAGTATTGAAATTGTTGGATTATTGGTGTTTCTGCAATACACGTATTTATGGGTGAACATAAAAGTAAAACAAATCTGTTTTTATATAATTTTTTTTTTCAAATCTAAATAACAATAATAAAAATTAATTTTCATCTGGGCTAGCATCTTTATTGGGGTCACATGTCGGCCAATCAAAAATTTCTGTGTAAAATGCTGAAATTCCCTCCTCATCGGGAATATACTTTTCAAGTTTTTTTATGTCCTGCATTTTCAACGTATTTATTGGTATACAACCTTGTGTGTATGCTGTTTTTGTGGGAAAACGAATAATATCTCTATTACTATTGCGTAGCCTAAAAGAGTGATCTTGGTCGATAATAAGGTGCATTATCATCAGTGTGTTTCACTATCGTATATTCAGAGTGTATTGCAGAAACACCACAACTCCCGGATTTTTGGTGTTTCTGCAATACATGAAATTTTTGGCGGTTTATTTGTTCTATTGAATTGGTGGATTTTTGGTGTTTCTCTTCACTATAACATGTGTCTACCCATTAACAATTAAATTCTGCGAAAAAGTGAAATTCGAAAAAAAGGGAGTTTTGGGGTTTCTGAAATACACGATTCAATTATTATTAATTTTGTAACATAATATCACAACAATTTTGCAATGCGTTACCAGTGTAGCGGGTCTATGATTAAAACAAACAATAAACTCATCCGAGCACGTAGCAAGTGGTAAAATAAAAAAGCACATCTATCTGGAGTGTATCAATATCAAAACAAGTCTTCGATAAACACAACAGCTAATATTATTCTTTAAAATTAATAGACGTTTTACACATATCGGTCAAGGATCTGGTTGGTTGAAAATCTGAGGCAATCGGGACAACGTGAACCGGTATAAAACACATGTAACGGAACTTATGTACCTACTACATATACTATACCCAACAAAATATAACATACTGACAGATCAACAAACAAAACTAATTGCACATATTTAATCTTCATTACGTAACGCACAAAATTGGAAGTATAACTAATTAATCGATTGTATATAAAAGTATTTGCATTATATTCATTATTTTGATGAAGTCCAATAAATAATTTAAAATATCATGATAAAGTCATAACAATGGGGAACATGCATGTGTGAGGAATATGAATAAATGTTATCAATTCATATTTATAAATATACGCTGATTACGAATATCCTAATAAGAAACGATAAAATAAAACATTTCATTCATTATTTTCATTTTAAAAATCCATATTTTCTGTTATTGAATTAGTCCGGTGTGACGTCGCTAGGCGCTATTTTGTATTGCCACACATTTCACTCTTAGTACTGTTTGTAGCGGCTGATATTGTCAAACACTGCTCCGCCACGAGTGGACCTTTTTGCGGCGAAGTGCGAAAATTGTTTTTTTAAATGGTGATAAAAATCTTAAAAATGCACATTTAAAAATATAAAAAGCACCATAATTTTTCTTATTTTCTGTACTATTTTTTGGATGACAATTTTTTTGTGAATCTTCCCCATTAGAGAAAAAACGATTTAATTAAATATCATGAATAACTGTTCGTTACACAATCATCTCATTTGTTGTGATATAAAGAATGTTGATGTTTGGACTAGACCGGGTTAGTTGGAAGACATCGCATTTTAGCGATAAACTCGCCCTCTGTACATTGAATTGTATAAATGATATTTTCTATGTTAATCTGTATTATTGTAAACAATGTACAGTGAAGAATAAAATAAATAAATAGATTGAGAAAAAGAAGAGTTGTTGTTTTACATGATCCACTTCCACCGTAGTAACAAAGTAGGAATCTACTGATCTTTTCAGGCCTGTTATGACTACAAGAGAAAATGAGATGAGATAATCAATCACACCAAATACATACTCCATTTGGTATACTTACTGGGAGAAAAGTATCAAATTTTCAGGATGGATCTGTTTATTATAATATTCGAGTAGTATTTTCCCATACAAGAGTCCAACAATGTTCTCGACAATCTCGCCTGTTCAACACACTTATGATAATAGTTATGGACAATTTCTATTTAGGGGATATAAGACAGGCCTGTGTGCACACTGAGCCACCAGCTGAGTGCAATAACATGATTCATGACTCGATAACAAAGCGGAGCAATCAATTCACACAATATTATGCATTCCAGACCAACAGATATGAGAAATAAGTAAATGCATAATGTTATTAGTAATACATAGCTAGTTCACTCGGAGGTTGCAGTATAATAATTATCATAACAAAATAAATAAAGAATATGTACCTACCTACCTAACTTCCTACTGCAAATGCTAGAAAATTAAAGGAAGCATTCATCTCACTTTGGTAAAATAAATGCATATACATATTGTTATAATTATGTACACAGTAGGTACACATAATAGTATAAAATTGCTCTAAATTAAATTTGGACTTATTTATCCAATTTATAGCTCAGTATGTGTTGTATAAAAGCACATTTGTACGAAGTAGGTATTATTTGAATAAAATAAAGAAAATATTTTAAGACTTGAGAAAAATACGAAATGTTAACTTTGTTGCCAAGATACTTTACGCTACGACCAAGAAAGTCAAATAAAATAATGCATTTGTAGAACTTATTTACGATATTGCAAGTACACAACATCGTTCATGAAAAGTAGATGGTGTGTAAGATGAGTAGCATTTCTAGACACGGAAACCAATAAATTCATAGATAACCAATTGTATCAAGCACTAGTGCTTCATATCAATTATTCATAACCGTAACGTATTAATATAAAGTAATTAAAGATTAATATAGTTATGCTACCACCTATCACGATGGTTATTGTAACGGAGGGGACACGAACATAATATCTCGCGTTGTTGCGTTATTAAAACCCCAAAAATAATGCTGGGTAAATGCCGACGAACGTATCGAACGAAAGCAATGAAATAGGTATATATAGTTGCCGAAATTTTAGTATTACGTATATTATACTACTGTAGTAGTTATTGATCATTTTTACTCGGCTTAATAATTAATAAATAATTACCAACACAAAAAAACTATTCAAAGTAGATTATTTCAAAAATTCCATTTAAGCTGAGTTCCAATATTTTTCAAATACCTGTATAAAAAAAACATTATTTATTTAATTTAATACACAACTTATATTTACTACCGAGTTAGGCAAAGACTTTACCGATAGTTTCAATTAATTTCGTTTTCATCATCAACATCATCGCCCTCAACGCTCCTCTCGGGAGCACAGGGCAGAAACCAGCCTCCTCTATTCAGAGCGTCTCTGTGCCAATTGCGTCACCTCTTTCCACGACATTCCTTGCGCTCTGATATCGTTGTCATAGGAACGGTGTATTGTGAAAGAGGGACGCCCGGGCCGACGGAACCCCTGCGGACGGAAGAACAGTGCTCTTTTTGGCCAACTATCATTAGGCATTCTCAAAACATGTCCCAGCCAGGACCATCGTCTCTCCTGTATTACGGAGATTACAGGTCTCTGCTGGGTGCGCCGGCGCACAGCATCATTATTTTAAATTGAAAAACGATTACACTTCTAATGATTTAAATTACATTCAGACTTCTAAAAATATTGGGAAAAGATTGATGAAATATAAATCTATCATTTGTGAGATTATATTAAGTTTATACCATTAATATCAAGCTTGATCTTTTTTTACAAAAAAAAACGCCATTTTAACAGCATCTTAATTATTTGCTGTCCAATGTGTCGCATTGGTATTAAAATTGAAAACACCTGAATTGTTTACATTTGTCTATGTATAATTATTTTGTCCGAGGAGCTACTTCAACTACAATAAATTTTGGTTGTGATTTTTATCTAAGTCAAAATTTGACAAAACTTGCATGGTTGTTTGTAAATTCGTATTTAAGTAATTTTTTTTGCTTTTGTTGCGTATTTCATTTGTTGATTTTACAAGTTTGAGTTTTCTGTATTCAATGAAATAAGCATATTTTATAATGTTTCACTTTATTTTACTTTATTATGTTTTTATTATGTTGTTTTCATAATAATTTTGTTAAAAAAAATATAGGTAAATATTATTTATTATGTTATATATAATGAGTTACAATCCATTGGATTGGTCTGCAACGAGTTTGGACTTTCTTCTCCACTCCTCCCTATTCTCAGCCAGTCTCTTCAACTCCATGTATGAGCCACAGCTCATGTCCCTCTTCAGTTGGTCCATATAGGTGTCTCTCGGTCGGGCTCTGCCATTTGTGCCTTCGGTCCTACCTTCTGCGATTGCGATGAGCAGTCCTGGGTGCCTGATGTTGTGGCCAATCCAGTTAGCTCGTTGTTGGCAGATTCTTTTGAGGAGTTGCCTTTTTTCGCCAACCCTGGTTAACACTTCTTCGTTTTCGACGTGTTCCGACCAATGTTATTATGTTATTTTTTCATAATAATTTTGTTAAAAAAAACAAGTAAATATTTTTCATACTAATTTTGCTTGATTTTAAGTATTGCGATGGTTGTTGCTTGTTGTTGTTTGACGTATCGGTGCTTGTTTGGTGCAGGTTCAGTTTTTTACTGGGCCTGCGGTGATTGTTAACTGCTTTTATTTGATTGTTTTTCTCTCTCTCATTCTTTTGTATACATAAATATTGGGGGGTTGGCCTGGCCAAATTAATGTATGTTTTTATTTTTTTGTGTGTATTTTGTCAACTTTCTGTTTGTGTTCTGGTTAATAAATAAATAAAGACCGTATTATAGTCTGTAAGCGACTAACTTCGCGCTCTCAACACACCGAAACAACCTAGGGAGCGCGAAGTTAGTCGCGTACAGACTAGTGATGTAACGAATATTCGCATTCGCATTCGCGAATATTCGCATATTTCAAAGTATTCGCATTCGCATTCGCAAAAAAATATGCGAATGTTTTGCGAATATTATTTTAGTAATAAAGTATCTGGTCTGTTCCGTGTTGGCCACATTTGTTGTATTGTTTCCTGTGTTCGTTTGCTTGATGATGTTATTATTATTAGGAGAAATATGCATTTGTGGAGATTTAATTTATATGTTTGTTTTAAGTATTACAACTGCTATGAGTATAGGGCCCTACAATAATTTTATATTCTATTTAAGGAATATTTATATCATACTACAAGGTGAACCACACTAAAGTATTCTCTCAGAATTTTCGGGGCTTGAAGACTAAGATCGAGGAGTTTAGAGCAAACTTATTTGCAAATAGTTATGATATAATTGTTCTGACGGAAGCTTGGCTAAATTGTGGCATATTTGACAGCGAACTTTTTCAAAACGAATATACAGTTTACCGCAAGGATCGGGATTTCATGTTGAGTGGTAAAAGGGATGGAGGTGGGGTCTTAATTGCTGTGGATCGGACACTAGGATATTCATCCACTCTTGTTTGGGATGATACTGGTGAAAGTTTTTTTTACCAGTATTCGTTTTTCATCGGTAACGCATGAAAAAATGCTCACCGCTACTGGGTGTAGTATATGTATATACCGCCTTCCACATCCTTAGATACTTAAAACATCTTTTTTTTAAAGTATATCTGAACGTTTAATCAGCTATTACGGCAAAACGGATATTTGTCTTATTGGAGATTCCAATATCCCAACAGTCCAATGGAAAAAAGACCCCGATGTTGATTCAATCTTTGTTCCGTATTCTTATTCGTGTCCTGTTGCGCAGTATTTGATAGAATCTATATCTTTTCTCAATATGTTTCAGTCTAACGGAGTTTATAACAGCAATCAAGTTATCTTGGATTTAATTCTTTCAACTATTCCGTGTTCTGTTACCAGATGTGACTCTCCACTGGTTGGTAAGGATACACACTATCCTTCACTGTTGATAGATTATGAGTTTGAAATTGCTGAGGATTTGTCTCAAAATATGATCCAGAAATTAATATACTTTAAGTCAAACTTTTCGGAAATAAATTTTGAACTACAAAGTGTTGATTGGGTCAGTGTTTTGGGAAACGGACCGGTGAATAAGATGATTGAATCTTTTTATGGTTATGTTTTGCCAATAATTGAGAAGCATACACCTACATATGAAGAGGGTGTCACCTAATAATTTTCCCAAATGGTTCTCTAATAGAATTCTGTTATTGTTTAAGAGAAGTCTAAGGCTTGGCGTAAGTTGAAGATGAACCGTAATGATTCTGACTACAATTTATTTTTTCAACTAAGAGCTCAGTTGAAGTTGTCGCAGAATCACGATTATAGGTCTTTTATTAATAACACTGAGAAGTCACTTAAGGGCAATGTCAAGTCTTTCTTTTCATTCGTGAATTCCCTTAAAGAATCTAGAGGCTATCCAAGGGTAATGGGTGACGGTGACCAGACTTCGAGCGATCCAGAGGGGATTGCAAACTTGTTTTCGACGTTTTTTGGTTCTGTATTTTCACTGAATAATTTGCATGATTCTAATACTAAAGAATTGGAAAATATTTTAACTAACTCATGTTTATCCATGGTTAATATCTTGAAATCTGATATTCATAAACGTTTATTAGGTATAGATGAGACAAAAGGAGTTGGCCCTGATGGTCTAGCACCAATATATTAAAGAGATGTGTAAGTCATTTAACCAAACCATTGTATCTGACATTTATTAGAACACCTTGCTGCAGGAGGCAATCTAGACTATGGGACATGGAAAACCCTAAATCGACTGAGATCTGGTGTAGGAAACTGCCGCGACAATAGAGAACGATTGGGCTTCCTACAGGACGAATTCGGAGCGTGTGACTGTGGTGCAGCACAGACTATGCCACACTTGTTGGAGTGTCCATTGTGCCCTGTCACTTACACTATGGAGGATATTTTTGACGCATCTCCACCTGCTGCGCGTTTTGCGCAGTACTGGAAATCAGTTTGATGGGTTTTTTCTCTGGGTTTCGACACGATAAATAAATTAGGAGTTTACAAGAAGGATGCTTTCCATGCAAATGGAAGATGGCTAGAATTATTCCTTTGCATAAATCTGGCAGCAAATCGGACGTTCGTAACTACAGACCAATTTTAATTCTATCACCTATTTCAAAAATATTTGAGGGTATGGTTCGTGAACAAATTACTTTTTTCCTGAAGCCGTATCTTCTTGTAGAGCAGCATGGATTCATGAGTGGAAGATCGACAGTAACAAATCTGTTTTTTTTTCTCAGCTATGGACAATCGTATACAGTTGGATGCCATTTATATCGGCTTTCAAAAGGCATTTGATAAAGTAGAACATCGACTTTTTTCAACTAGGGTGGATTGACTCATATATTTCTGATAGATTGATGACAGTTAAACTTAACGGTTACTCATCTGGCAGTGTCAGTGTTACATCTGGTGTCCCTCAGGGGTCTTCTTTGGGTCCTTTACTTTTCACGATATTCATAAACAACATAAAAAAGTGCTTTGACCACTCAGAGCTTCTATTATTTGCGGACGATTTAAAAATATACTGTCAAATTCAATTATTGTTTGACTATGAAATGCTTAACGAGGACTTGGAAAGACTACACGAGTACTGTAAAAGAAATAACTTGCACTTGAATCTGGAGAAGTGTAATCTGATCTCTTTTACCAAAAATAGAAACAAAATTCGATAAATTTACAATATCCATAATCATGATTTAAAAGAAGTAAATAAGATTAGAGATTTAGGTGTGGTGTTTGACTCTGAGCTTCACTTTGATGATCACGTGAACAAAATTATCGAAGAGAGCAATAAAATACTGGGATTTATTCTGAGATCTACAAAGTCATTTAGGTTATATGAATCGTATTTGTACTTGTACTTATCGTTGTTTCGCTCCAAGCTGGAGGACTGTTCCTCTGTATGGAATCCACATTTTAAAAAATATGTCGATCAAGTTGAGAGAACTCAGTCTAAATTCATTCGTTTGGTTAGGAAGAGATTGCATTATCCTGTATTTATTAAAGATTTGCCTAAATTGGAATTGTGAAGAGTTTTGCTGGATGCATGCAACCTGAGAAAAATATGCTTGTCCGAATACGATGTGCCTAATATTTTAGATACGATTAACTTTAGAATGCTTCCTTTAACAAGATCTTGGTTCCGTTCTACATTAAAAAAAAAACAAAAACGATTGCAGACTCAAGAAACCCTGTTTATAGAATTTTAAAGTGCCAATTACGTCAGGTTTGTGAGAAAGGAGAGTTGAGGGTAGAATAAGATGAAATAAATATAAAAAAAATGTATATGTTTGATAAAATGTGAAGTGTTTGGGATAGTATTAATTTTTAGACTGTTTTTTAAATTTTTAAATTTTTCTCTTTTAAGAGTTTTTTTGTATTGTTATTGCATACATTAGTGAAGTGTGAATGTGTTTGTGCGAATGAATGTATTAGGTATGTGTGCGAAATTGGGTGAGCAGCGATTTGTAATAGGAATGGGTGATTGGATGTATTGTGAATTAATACCTATATTATGTGTTAGATTTTCTATAATTGTTTTATGTGTTATTGCTGAAGTATGCACTGTTTCGATGTAAGACTATTGGAATGTTTTTGTCGCTTACATGTTTATATTTATATGTCTTTCATCTGTTGTGTACCATGTAAATGAAGAAACAAATCAGTAATTCGGTGAAAGTACCGGATACTTACCCGGTACATTGTGGAAAAAGGTACTGCAAGAAAATATTCTTTAAGAAAACCGAGGAGTTTTGGAATATTTCAAATTCCTATACCATTTTCAAGTCAATATTCGCATTCGCGAATGTCGGCATGAAATATTCGCATTCGCATTCGCATTCGCGAATATCCAAAATCAGACATTCGTTACATCACTAGTACAGACTATAGACGTATGATGATAAAATAAACAATACATCTATACTGAAAAGCAATTAAGTATGAAAGTACGTACTCTAACAAAATGGACTCTGGTCAAGTCTGCGTCTGCAATCTGTAGGCTGCAAGTTGCAATGTAACTCAAGTGCAACATTCCACATTAATGACATTCAAGTCGCAACTGCATTCTGAGACAAACTCCGATGACGAGAGGCGAATTAAGATGATAAATGACAAATTAAAGTTAGTACAAAGTGTGAAATAAGAAGTAATAAAGACGGGATATTGCCCCAGCATAGAATAAATGGTAGATGTGGATAAATAATAATTTTGATCTTAAAGCGTGCAAAAATTACATGACCATTGAGTGGTCACATTCATAAATCAAAAGAACAGTTCGACGTCGTACCATAGATCATGAATTTACCTGGTAAAAAATAAACATTCTGTCATGCAATTCTTTAGCTAAATTCTAACACACGGAAAATCGCAATTGCAGGCTTCACACACAATAATTATGCTCATATAAAAAGTGGAATCTCAGTAATTGCATACAAAACAAATGCAGCAATTTTACTTTGCTTTGCGATTCTATGGAAAATGTGAAATTTTACATATTTCACGTAACCCGGGTGCAATGTACCTACTGGGAATTATAATAGGTACTTTGCAACATGAGTATGAATACAAAGTTACAACAAACTAGAGTCGATTACGGTCTTACCACTGAATACAGCAGAAAAGTACAAAACATAAAGCAATCTTATTTGACATGCGAATGAACCTAATGATATTGCATGCAAACTTGAACCCAGACAAATCGACCCTGGACGCAAATTATGACCACCATTACTAGCTCATATAATCTGAGATCGAGAAAGATTACCCGCAACTGCAAACAGTTTAACGATATCTAACTAATATACACATATAAAAAAAATGAGTAAAAAAAATATTAAAAATTATGTACGATGTTACTGTTAGCACAGAGACAAAAAAAGTCCTAATAAAAGACAATAATAATCAGATTTATGATATAAGTAGCTTACTATAGTGGTAAGTGTAAAACATCGTTATGGGAAAATAACCTATTTCGATGAAGTCAATTCGATAAGATTCGATTTGTACATGTGTAAGTTAAAAAAACATTATATTCACGCTTATAAAGCCAAACAAGAAATAGATAACGTAATAAAAGAAATCTCATTAATTACATCTAAATATACAGGTCTTGACCCCGACCACATTTTGTCTCCGGAAGGTTCCGTTATGCCGATGGAAGATGTTAAACTTCCAAGACATGTAACGCAGAGTCAATATTTAGACTTGTTAAATTCCTCACCTTGCACGCCCATTCAGTTATAACAGCAAAGATAAATTAGTCTTCGATTACCCACCTTACGATTGTCCCAATTATATAGTAAAATTATCGCTAATAAATATAAGATTAGTGCAGCACATTAACTGCTTTATGATACACCTATTTAGTTTCAAAAAGGTAGCAATTATATTACCCGAATAATACAATAAATAAATGATAGATATTCGTGAGCCAACTGTTAATTCGATGTAGGACAATTCAAAGGATAAACTAGCCGAACGCCAACTAGAGTTTATGAAGGAAGTTGAAGACTAAGAAATGTATAATGGGAAACAATATCTATTTGATAGGAATTTCTGATTATAGGTTCACCGTATAGAGCTCTTATTTGCACCAATACCAATTCAAAAACAATCTTTATGCAATGAAAATAAGATATGCCGTAGTTTTATATGCATTATACTAAAGTGTGAATCCCATTAGTTGGTATTTTTTATCAAAGGTATTTCCGCTTCAATATTCATAATAATCGCTGCATCAATGAATGCCCGAATAGAAGAAAGGATCCACTGAACCACAAGTTAATCTGATGGAACAAATTGAAAACGATCGTTCGTCAAGTGGCACAAAGTGGATATAAGCGCATAACCATTAAGTAGTATATCACCAAAACAACCACCAAACCTGTTTCCAATCTCGGCATACATTAGGCAAGTAAGTACCTTGCATTATGGAATAATAATAACAACATTAATATGTATTCCTTTTCAAATAATAACAAGTCTTTGCTCCCATTCCATAGACGAGTGGGCGACCAGGCACAATGCAACTGAGTACAAGATTATAATATTACTTCACCAGAAAGTTGTTTAGTTAAATCCATGGTAAAAGTACATCACTGCTGATTGTATACATTACCATACCATAATAAGAACATATTATATAAACAACACTCACCATAACATGGTCCAATCAATGAGAAAAAACAAAGTTGAGAATCTACAACACGATTTGGTATGCAAAATCAAAATAGCAAAATGTTTGACGAAATGAACGAATAATAATATTAAAGTAATAACAGCCTTGCATGGGAACCGTTAGATACATTACTTCAAAGCAATACAACATTAATATTTAGTTGTAATATGATAGAAGAGTACCTCCTTCATGAACTTGAATCACGATTTCGAAGAAGCCTCTGTATGACAATTTGGCGATATCATGTGATGATAAAATTAAGGCAAAAGATGTAGAAGTAAGGAAGCAATAATATTAATTGTTTGGTCTGATGTTTCACGGTACAAGTGGAGACATTAGTGCTGTACAAATATTGACATACCGACTAGTATAAATACAATAACATGGTATTGCGTATTGCACTAAATGACACATCGTACCTACAAATATATCAAATGTCTAATAGTCATAGATACGGTGATCAATATTTGAGTTGTAGGTATATTTAAACAAACTTTCAGCGATAACCGAGTGCCAAATACATAAAAAAAATCATACCAGATAATCCTATCACGATTAAATTAAAATAAACGATGGACAAATCGTTAAACGCATGATACACAATATCCGTTTGTACATAATATAGTGTTTACAAGCCGAAGAAAATCTAAGCTAATCTCTCAACCCCTGATTCTGTACCAAATACAATCTAAAAATAATTATTATTAAAGTTTGTAAACCATTTAATAGTAGCTTAGGTGATGTAAAAAAAACGTATATTTGTTGTAATAATTCACGTTATCAAATGTATCAACATTCGTTATTATAAAACTAATAATAAATAGTAGTAAAAAGACAAGGTACAAAGCTAGTAGAGGGTATAAGAATTGGGAACATTTCCTACATATGTATATACTTTCGTGGAACGATACCGACACTCAATATGGTATTAAAAACACAAATGTAAAAGTGTGCCAGGGAACAATGGGTCTGCGAATGTTAGGTATTAAGCAATAATGATTAAAAGGGGTAAACATCCGACTACAAAAGAGTACACGGAAAGAGTTTACAGACTATTAGGACGAATGAAAAAAAAAACAATAATAATAATATTGTCAAATGTTATAGACTCCTTACATCATACAAAATAACAAATAATGAGAACGAAGTCATTAATATGAGGTTAAAATGAAACAATTACGTTATCAATAGACTTTCTTGGTTGAATTCCTGATTAATAAAAATATAGGCTATCGTTACAGTGTAATAAAGAATCCGGTTATAAAAGATAATAGTGAAACGATAATAATCACGTACACAATGAAAAAGAAATGGAACAACATTCATTATTAATCGATGTCCCAGTTGATAAATCGTAGGAATTATTATAATAACTAATTTACTTCATGTAGGTACATTACAAAACTTCCATAAAGATTTGTAGACCCCAATGGTGAATTGAATGATAATTATGTAGATAGAAACATTTTACTTGTACATCATATACTCCACTTGACGTGAAAAATGCATAGCTTCATTATTGTTATTTTTTAAATTTATATTACAATATTTTAAGCAAGCAAGCAATATGTATGATACCACGAAAACATAATCTTCTTGTAAAAGTAGGTATAGAATACAATATTTATCCGTAATAGACGTATACGCCGGATGTTGTATAAATAAATAAATATTAAGAAATACATATACTTCAAATGGTTTTCTATCCTCCCCGTCAGCAGAAAAAACATAGGTTATTAATATTTAAGTAACTAATACTCGTTACGTGTTATGAGAAGCAGTTCACATGACTATTCTTTCTAATACACCGCGTCACGCTGGCAAAGGAGTTCCATATTTGGATTCAATGACTCGAAGAGGTTTCACGAGAACACAAGGGCCAGCATTGTAAAGCCAACACGACTATAAATCACGAAGAGCAAAAAAAATATGAAAAAGAATAAACATCGTCGCCAATTAAACAAACCAATAAAAGCAGTTGTTCGAACAGTAGCAAGTACGGAGTACAATGACTTGTCACATGTTCAAACAAACATAATAAGGCCAGTCATGCTTCATAGACGCTGAAGGCAATCATTAGGATATCATGCACAAGTTATACGAATACACACTTAATAGAATTATTATGTAAGTATTCACTTATACATATTTGATGGAATAAAATTGACATTGAGTGCTTTCCATATAATTATTAAGAGTTCAAGTAAAATGCTTTTGAAAGTTATCAGGAACATTCAGGAAATGCGAATGATGAAAGAATATAAAATAATATACACGTCCGTAGAATACAAATTAATTCTCAATAAATCATAATGTACAGTCACAGGCAGCGAAATAATATCGTGAGAATAGAATTACTTATCAAATTTTGAATTCACGATAACAATAAATATCAAAGTTAAATACAGAAGATTATCGATATTCCACCTCTAGAAATACGAGATAATAACAGAAAACGATCAGAAACTAAAAAAATACTAGATAGAAATATAGATTTGAAAAAAATAATTTAAAACAAATCATATATAATGATATTGAGAATGAATTGAAATACTTCCCCCAAAATACATAACTCAATTGATAACAAATATAAATCAACAACTACAACTAAGTTATAGGAAGCACTATTGCAAAAGGATATGAATCACCCGGAGAGTAAAAGAAAGAAAGGAAATAAAGTGCATTAGGCGTAGTATTCCGGACGTGGGTTTATACAAAACATTTCATTATTATTGTTGTTGTATTGATGAAGTATTTAACAATCCCGTGGGTAATTCAATGCGATGCAATAAAATGTAGGTACGTACATTCCAATCATAATGGGAAGCGAGAATAAAATTATATGCAATGCACGTCAGTTTACTTTCATTTGCTCTTTTTATTTGAACAGTTTTTAATAAACGAAAGTCATAGCCGAATACAGCATGATGCAACAACAAATAAAATCGTGTCAATCTGAGAAATACCTAAAAACAACTGAATAATTTAAGATTATACAATGTGATAAATAATTTTAATATGTTGTTGACGTTTAATATTAGTTACACGTTATCATCAACCAACAGATAAAATAAATATAGAAAAATAATATACAAAAGGTATTTTTCTAAAAATTGCAAGCATGTGTGTGTTCAAAAAACAATTTTCCTCGCGAGATCACTTCATTGACTTCCAAGGTAATTAAGTGACATTAAACCAGTACGAAATGATACAAGAGTACAACGCACGAGAGTAGAAATCTAAATATCCAACCGCAGAGACAAGATTCAAAGCAAAATAAATTAATTAAGGCGTGGGATCAGATTAAGGCGAGTCAAAAACCAAAACAACGCTAAACACACTACATGAGCAAATACTGACAACTACGATACTATAAGATTATGATGACGTATCTGATAGCACTTATTATATATTAATATATTGATGAAGAATAATACGGCAGGCGCTAATTTGTCATACGATACACATATTACGATCCGTCACAATGACTAGACATGAGGCGTAGAAACAAGGAATACAAGTATTAAATCTGATTAAAATAGGTACCTATATGCAAATTTAATATAACAATGGAATAAAAGAGGAAGAGAAATCATAATCATTTAAGACAGTTCCATATTTAAATGTTATTGTTACCGAGAATAAGAAATTAAGAATAATAACAGGAATATAGTGAGATAAATTTACCCGAATAAGTTTCAAGAAAAAAAGTCTTGATAAATGACGAATGTTTTCATTTCGAAAAAATACCGATAAAAGAGTAAGACACATTTCGATAAAATGTTACAACATCTATTTATTTTCATCGTTTTATTTTCATCCCATTATTTTAATACCCCAAATGTGATTCGTCACCCCGTTTGACTAATATAATTTTAATTAAGCATTCTCAGGAAAATTATTTTATTTGCAATCTGAATTTGGATACAGATACAAGAAAAAACCTTCGTTAAATATCACCACTGACATGATACACAATTGTGGGACGTAGATGGACGTAGGTGTGTCTAGTTTAACTAATGACAAGTTGCGACATAGTAATTTTATGATAATATTTTATTATGTATTTTAATTAATGTAATAACCAGAGATTACCTAATGCTGGAATCATATTAACGTAAAAGCAGGAAAATAATATACCCACTCAGACAGTAGTGGCACCTGTAAAACTTAAGTCGTTAATATAACTCACACGCAGGGGAGTTATGTCGCTACAAAAATTAAATTAATATTAAGAAGGGAGTAATGTACCATAATGGCACGAGTAAGCATTAGGAGAAAGGAGAGGACAGAAAATGGAAATGAAACCAAAAGAAATTTCAGTGTAAATTATGCATTATGTTAATCTGTTTGTGAGTTCAACGCACTATAACGACGTGTTAAAGCTATGTTTTGAAGGTAACAATATTTTTTACTTTATTCTCCACAATATTCTCTGGATCTCCATTACCAGGAACCTTTTGTGTACTTAAATAATGTGATAACAAAAATGCTGCAAGATGTGAAATGTTTGGCGAGAATTAAAAATGTGTTTGTTATTAATTATTTCATGGTGGATAGTTTTTAACTTAAATTAAATAATGTGTGCTTAAATTAAAGTGTATCGGAATTATCTGGAAGTGACAATGTGGTAGATTCAAATCACCAGCTACGATAAATCATATCAATACTTTGGTATAATTTATTGAATAAAAATCCCATTATCCTATGGATGTCCTCGCCATGTCGTATACTACTGATAAATCACGGTACATTCCTCATTAGAATTTTATTATGTATGTATTGCGGTAAGGACGAACACAGTCATGCATGGAGGCGATGATAAGTGACTTGCCTACTGCGACTACTCGCCGAGTCGACGACATCTGATCAGGTGTGACGGCAAACCGGAATAAGGAACTGCATATTGCAGAGTTTAACAGTACCACTGAACTAAAGCTTGCAGTTACACAACAGAGGTGAGACAGATGCAAAACCTTTTACGAATTCGTCTGAACAGTGCATAAAGCGAGGTCACAGTTTTGATTTCAAGAAAAGGATGGATATAGAAGAAAAATATGACAAGATTTTTTTTACATACTTTTCAAATACAGGACACTTTTAATTGTGACTAAAATATGGAGTTTATTTAAAGATAATCCAGGGGTTAGTGGAATGGTAAACACCACTGCATTTCCTTTACAAATGTCTCCACTCAATCGTCAAATTACCTTATCCTTACATTTTGGCATGCTGCCCACAATTATGTGCTCTGCGGCTAAAATATGGACGATGAATGCATTCCAGCGTATTTCGGTACCAATTTGATTACTATCTAGAAGGTTTATATCATCAAGACAGAAATGGATAAATCCTAAGTGATAAATTTACGCAGAGTGGATCTAAAACATAAATTACTGGATCATACTAGATTATTAATTCAGTTCGCGATATTCTAAATTATTAATATACTAGTACTTCCATAATTTCTCTGTATAAAAATGATTCATGGGGAACATGAAACAACATTGCGTTCAAACATTGAAACGAATATTATTTCGCGCATCAGTGATCCAGAGTATATTTGTATAAATGATTCAGAAGTAATTACTATCGTGATGACACATACATTTGCTAAGATTAAATGAAAATAATTATAAAAATAGTAAACACCATGTGATTCAATGTTGTCAAAGAGTGACTCGTTTCCTAATTTTCTCAACCAATTACAAAAATACAGTTTTATTCATTGTCTGACCGTTGCAGTACGGTGGAATCGATTTCCACGGTCACATGAAAACCTGAGAACTTAATTCTTTGAAATTCAAAGTACCTAGGTATACGATAAAATGTAATTTTCCCTACAATTTAATAAACTGCAAGGTACACGCAGTTTATAATATGGCCATACAAATCGAGCCAAGTAGAGGCGCCAGAGTCGGCGAAGTACGCGAAAAAGAAAATATTATTCCCTTCGGTCTGAAAAAAGCGTTACACTTACACCGCTGGACAATGAACTTTAATAGCATTGCTTGTCGCGATGTCGCAATAGCGGGTGTATAACACAGAATTCCATACAAAACCTAGAACCCTGACTCATTTACAAAAGTGAGGCAAAAAATCTATGAATTTTTGACAGATCGGTTGGCGAAAGCGTGTGGTGTTTCCTACATTTAATGAAGTATTTCTCGCATTTTTTTAAAAATATATAATTTTTACATTTATAAAAACGTTATTGGACATTTTTTGAAGTTCTTGTCGACGTTTTAAGTGATTTACCACACTTTTTTTCGCCAACCGATCTGTCAAAAGTGCCGAAAAATGGTGCCTCACTTTATTACAATGAAAATACATACGAGTACTCCATCTAGGTATTATATATAAAAATCTATGGTGTATAACAAGTCATAATAATGATAGCCGCAGCACGCAGACTGCCCGATAATTACGGTGGACGTGAATGCTAACCAACCCTTAAAAATAGTAGGCTCGGAAAAATTATTACTGAATGCTACATCTAGACTTGCTAGACACCGTCGTGTCACAAAAATATATCAAACATGCACGGGCGTGTGTTACAGTGATTAACTCTATCATATAATTACGTCCAACATGTCTAGATACGCATCAAATATTGAAAATGAAAATAATCATGGGGATGAAATAGAAAAAACACATCATTACCTACTATAAAATTAAGATAAATGCAAGAAAATAATACGTCCGCTTACCAAATAAATTGTCACTGCTACTTAAGACAATGTTGAGACACAAGTAATTTATTTATATTTACAACTTGACAGCAATGTCACATTAATATAAAAGCAGTAAGTGTCCAGAGACATGAATCAAAAGAACATTGAGAAAGAGAAATAATTATTGTTCGGACGAAAAGGATTTGATTTTCATTTAGGATTGATCTTCAATATGACAGACGGCAATATATCACGAAATCCAATCATATCCCTACCATTAAACATCGTAAAACAAGTTAGGTACGTACCTACCTACATATAATATGTTATCTATGTTACTATGGAGTTCTAAGTAATACAATCACCCCCTAACAACAAATAATATCAACCCCTGAACAATATTTTATTATTTACTATGAAATAATGCATTTGGGGCGAATCCACTGCACTGCAATTATTATTGAAGTTTTCCCCTTGATCCATGGATCAATAACTTGATAATAACATTAATCGGAACGCATAATCCAATTCTGAAAAGGCTCAACGTGATGCATCGCATGACGGGGGAGGAGTAGAGAACGATGAATCCAATTCTCAAACGGAGGTGATACTTTTAAAAAAACTGTACCATTAATTCACGTCTGTACTGAGGTATATAATATCATAATGAAAATTGTAATAATAATAATAACGTGGTTAGATGGAAGAAATCACTTTATAGTGATAATCTCGCCACTGCACATCGTCCTAGTTTTTTTTTATTATTTTATATTGATTTATTAACACTGTTATATAATGATGATGTGCAAAAAGAATAAATGTAAATAAAAATAAATACTCGTATAAAATAAAACGAATAATAATATTTTTGCTATCGAAGTGTAAAAAGAACATCATTGGATAATGTAAATAAATAGCACTTAACAATGAGAACCCATATGGTAAAAATTAAGTCTGTATAACGAACGCATAATGGTAATTAATTATAAAGCGTATGAATCAATTAAATGCGGTAACAGTTAAAATAAAGGACAGCGATAAGGAAAATATTAAGTCACAACAGTTGAAGTGAATCATAAATCGATAAAATGTTATAATGCATATCAAGAGTTTTCTAATTTCCGAAGATAAAGCACGACCATTCACTTGGTATCATGGCTGCAAAGTCCGAGGATAGTACATATTTAATGATGTTGCAGAAATTTCTTGTGATTCTTACAAAATTAAGTAACATATTCATAACATATTTCCTATATTTTATAAAAGCTTTATGTCCTAGTGAAATTCCATGAAAAATCTCAAATTCCATCATCTATTTGTATGATGACAGTCAAATGAACTCAGAATGTTATGCAGCTATAGTACCTACCCTATATATATTATTTTAGATGGTCTGCATTAGTATAGTTAGAATCTAAATTTTGATATAATAAACATAAATAATTTATAATGGTATGTGACTGAAGCTATTGAATACTTAAACAGTTTTAAATAATCGAAATCTGTCAACTCAATAGCAAGGAAGTATAACTCCTCTGTCAAATTTATCTAAGAATACGAGACTACAAAAGCAATGTGAAAAAGAAAATGTTCATAGAAATCATAGTCATACTAACTTGCATCGCGGTACATTTTTGCGGATTTTTTGTGTTCCAACATCAATGACCTTTAAGCACTAACAATGTATTGTCTTACAACCAACGTCAGTTTAAAACTGGATGCAAAATTTGATTGGTTTCATGACCGATTTTTTCTTTGAATTACCTATCTAGTATATAATAATTTATAAATAATCAAAACACTGTTATATTTTTACTATATTTATTTAAACTCTAACGTTTTGTGAAGTGTGAACGAAACGAAACGAACGAAAACACAGTGTGAACACAGACACCCTTCAACAATATCTAGTATATCTTTGATAGAAATGCTCCTAATATAAAACTAAGTATGTAGTGTACTAATGAGGCAAAGTGAACAATCACGCATTTGGAAAATCACCATATCAAATATCTATTCACTTGATTCACTGCACATTTGACATGACAAATTTTGTCTAATAGATACCACCAATATCTGTGGTGTCGCTAATTGTTTACCAAGGAAATAGAGAAAACGAACAATCCATATTATTATTATTTAAATATTATTTAAATTCTGTAAACCTAACTTTTTAAAGACCAGTTGATGAATAAATAAATAGTAAATATAAATCTGACATAATTTACATATATCTTGAGCCGAATCTTACTGATTTAGAATACGAAATGAAATAAGATTTGGTAAATTATTTATAATTTATAATTATTCATTTGTGGACGATTCTGCGAACTAAGAAGATAAGAGTTTGACGAGATGTATAAGAAGGGAAATATTATTTTAAATGATAATATACGTCATATATGTATCGTAGTACATTTCTGAGCCCTAACGAGAGTAACATACCGGGTGGCGGGTACCCAGGTGCTTATCTACCTACTACCTACCTAGCTGCAGGTCAGGACATGTTCCTTTCAATTGTTCCCATATCACACATGTGTGATTTATAATTGAAATTAGTGCATGTTTCTATTATGTCCACTCATTGTGAAAATGCTTTGCTTATAATTGTCATAAATATATTGTATATAGTGATGTGAGAAGAGAAAATACTCCAAAGAAATTTCTCGAGAACGAGAAATTTCTCCTCTGATGGAAGAGAAATTTCTCTCCATAATTTTTCTTTGTGGTATTATGACCTTTCGCCCAGTACACTTCGCAGCCAACCTGATTGATCCAAAAATTTGTGGGGCTGATTAAGGCCCAAATCATAGTTATTAACATTTTTTTTCCATGTACGTACCTGCAATTTTTTTTTACTTAAATATGGACATGTGGGGTGTCAAAAATCAAGATTTTTCATCAGTTATTAGCACTTTTTTCTATGTAGCTACCTAACATTTTTTGTTTCCATAATTAATTGTAGCCGTATTGGTGATAAATTGTCTAAACATTTGTACATTGTTATTAATTGATTGAATAAAGTATTTTTTTTATTATTATACTGTTAAATAAAAAATAAAAAAAATTCTCGAAAAATTATTTCTTGAGAATTCCACAACACTAATTATATATAATGAGTTACAATCCATTGGATTGGTCTGCAACGAGTTTATCATAAATATTAACTATAAAAACCGAACGGGCATCGAATGCATAGAGATCTTTAGTTCGAATCCTTCCGCTTCTTACTTCCTTAGAAACATGTAGGATATTATATCTATCATTAAAGGTTGAGAAAGAGAAAAAAGTATCTACCATTAATTTATTATTTACAACTTTCTGATTCCATAATTCTACTCTGATTCACCTTATGGTGAAAATTAGAAAACCGAAAATGGTTTTTAATTTATAGGCGCCTAATTACCGATGACAGAATGTAACTGTGTAATGTAAATACGAGGAAGAACTCGAGTACCTCCCAACCTAATCATTCATTATTATAATACAATATTTGCAATGAAAGTCTCCGTGCAGGAAAGTCGCACTGTCGTGAGGATTTCATCACTGGTATTTAATATTAAAATAATACTTTCTGCATTGCACAAGATACATTCATAATATTATTATTGTTGTTGAATATGAGATAGTAGATAATTATAATAATTCATGAGACGAACTTCATACTTACATGACTAATGCCTGTGTTTGTATTTTTAACGTACATTAAAGTTTTAAGACACACAATAATTATGATCTGAATAACTTAATTTTAGTGATTTCACATCAAATTCTTTCCTTTCTTTAGTAGTGTACTCCAATCCTAGAATGAGTAGTGAAAATAATATTGTAATATTTCTAAATTCTAATAGATCTTTGGAATTTATTTTAATTTCGTATTACATATACGTATATGGTAAAATACATCTATGCTTCCAAATGGCTTCCAATATCTTTTCTTTTATTATCTGACGAAAAGGTGGCCGTTAATATTGTGTGTGAAACAAATATTGATTTCTTTGGCAATCTACCTTCAAATTGACACCAATACAAACAGAACCGATATTAAAATCACTCCATGTTTTATATAGAATATTCTCGAATATCTTCAGTAACAATGAACAATTCTGCATTCGAGACGATTCATTATAGGAAGATACTAACTACTACCCCCCACATGTTTGCAATGGTACCTATAGTGCATGATATTAAATATGTATATGGATGTATGTACAATTTACTGTGTTATTAAGATAAACTGTGTGGGTTTCGATATAACAATACATAATGCAATCCTTTGTGAAAGTTAATCGGTCGCGAGATGTAAGTCTTAAGTAGATAGATAAAGATATTTAGAAGTATTTCTCAACAGGCAATCATATGTACCTACCTACTTACCTCTTATTTATATCAACTCTAGATCAGGACTTTTAGAGATGTTTTAAACTTTTCCAGTTATAATCTTCAGCAATAAGAATTAGCTGAAGAAAACCTATGGGCCACTGTAAACACGACAATATTATTCTTTGTTTACAATATAAAAAAATGTACTTAGGTACGTAAGTAGTGGAAGTATTATTTTGTCATTTTGATAAGATTGTGAAGTGACATAAATCCTAAAATTCAAAAAATCATGATTGTATTTACACGTATTTTATTTTCTAAACCAAATTTACAAATAACACTAATGTTTTTTTTTTAAATCTCAAACACTCTCATAGTAAACAATATGCTTGTGTGATTAGGGTGGAATGAGTCGGCAGCGGAGGAACTTGGGACTTGTCGGGCTACCTACCACATAAAATACATTTAAATATTCGAATTCATATTGTTAATACAACTGTTCAATGAAACTGTTGCAATTTGCAATGGACTGGACTCTCAGAATTATCAAAATATAAGATGGGTTGGGGATGAATACGATCCTAAAAAATAATGGATATTCTCTGGTCAGTGGCGGACCTTGTTTCCAAACCAAGCTAAATCAAATCAAGCATGGCCCCTGAGATAATTTCGTATGTATGTGTGTCGGATGATTTATTCGGCGCCGTTTAATAGACCATCCACCTCAAAGGCGCATAGGAATTCCAGGAAATACCCAACATTTTTAATAGCTGTCACCAAACTGGACGTAAAAAACACGACAGCTGGAAAACTCATGATCTATGGGCCCGATGATGCGGTTTTATGATTATTATGCAAACGAAACTGTAGGTATTTCATTAAATACAACTGAAAAAAAAACAGCAAGTAAAAACGTGTATCGTCGCGTTAGTAACCATAATACAAAATCCATAAATATACATTTGGGACTAGCTTGATTTGTATAATTTGACAATATGTATGTATGTAATTAACAAATTACGGCGTAATTCAAAAATATAATTTACAATCGTAAACAATAACTAATTTACAATCGTTCGACCTAATTACACTGTGTACCTATACTAGGTTTCAACATAAAAGTATATCTTCGAGTACACACCAAATACTTAGTTCACTTGATAAATAAACAGGAATAACAAATTTAATCATAGGTTAACCAGAATAAGTAGTAATTTAGCTAAAATGCTGTGTAAAGGATTACATTATGATCAGAATAAGAAAGTTTTACTTATTTCAGAACAGGTATCTTAAAACTAAATCAAAACTTTTGTGATCAAATAGAAAATATAAAAATTGACAGAAGGCAGATAAAATTAAATCTTTGATATTTATTTTTGAATGAATAGTTCAAATTTCGAAAACAAAACGTTTGAAAGTTTAAAACATTTTGTAACCAATAGAAAACACGCCGTGGTAAACTGTCAATGAGGGGTGAAAATAATATAAATAAATAAGTTATAACTCACTTAATTGAGCTCTTTCCGTCCTCGGCTAATCCAACGAAGATATTTGTAGAAGTCATGTTGAATAAATCAGAGGGTTTTTTTTACAATTTCAAAAACAACACAATTACAATTTAGAACTGTATCACGGAACTGCGGAGCTCTACTCCGAACGTAAAAATCACAGATTATATATTATTAAGATGGGCGACTTAGTACTGTAAAATCGAAATCTTTTTATAGCGCCTCTGGAGGCAAAAATAGTAATGGAAACAGAAAAGAGCGAGAGGTCCGTGACGTCACACTGGCCACACCCATTTATAGGTTCTATAAATTATTATTATTATTATTCTTTATTATAATTATACTTACCTAATTATATTCTTTCTACCACGTGCTGCTACTTCAAGGTTATCTTTTCAACATCAAAATAACAATCCATCAATATCGGCAAACACAAAATGGCGCAACAATACAATATGAATAACAAATTGGCACAATCGTAGTGGCAACAAATTGTATGTGTTCAAATATATTGTAAATAACATATTTCATGGCAAAATCATATCCAAATATTGATGAATTATTATTTTAAGAAGAATATCACCATAATCCGATTTTAAGGTTATGTAAATAAAAAATACATTACAATCATAGTCTCATAACATATTTATAATTTTGTATATTGGCATTGAATTTTTGAACAATTAAATTATTTAAAATTATATTCTCTTGTATTATTAAGGGCCTTATAAATTTGAAATAGTTGCTATTTTATTTATTACAATAATCATCAAACTTTCATATCACTTATTACAAAATATCAAAAATCTAAAGAGGATTGGTATTCATTCACAACATCAAGGATTTTCCCACAAGTGGAAAAGCTATTGACTAATATATATAATAATCATGTAAGTTGTCCTTTTATGGGAAGCTTAGCTTATCACTTAATCGAATATGTAAAATACCCATGATGATGATAAGATATGTGATGTATTGCGAATACCAGCCTTTGACTGCCACTAACTTATGTAAGACTTCAGAATATAGATTACATAATAACATATTTATTATTGAACATTTTAACAGTGATACAGTCATAGTACAAATAATATTATATTCTATTCTATTCTTCTCAAGGCCATCCACTCGTTTGCGAGTGATATGGGAGGTAGTTCAAATAATATTTATTAACATAATTATAAATAAACTATAAGTAATTCTCTTATAGCTACCAGTATTAAATTAAATAACCAAAGCACAGTGATAATTTCAAACTATCTTAAGTCTTAATTTTTTCTTGGAATACACAATAGGCCACTTGCAGATTTTTTTTTCATTACATAAAATTGTAAATTAGTATGAAAGAAACAC
The DNA here is from genome assembly GCA_947579605.1 of Athripsodes cinereus. Classification (NCBI taxonomy): domain Eukaryota; kingdom Metazoa; phylum Arthropoda; class Insecta; order Trichoptera; family Leptoceridae; genus Athripsodes; species Athripsodes cinereus. The sequence continues at coordinate 5,822,950 of OX388308.1, read as the reverse complement.
AACCAAAATTTATTTAAATTTTTCTTGCACTATTTTCTTAGATATTAGCTTTTAAAAATTGGATTTTCTCGGAATGATCAAAAACGATATGGTGGCGCTGTGACGTCACAGAGTCCCATGTATGTATGAGATTATAATCTGTGGTTGCGAAAGTTACTATGATTCACGAGACTCCGTGACGTCATCAACTGTTTAGAGTGTTTTGCCAAACGTCAAAAATTTTGGGTTTTATTTTTTGGAAATTCTCCATAATTTAGATATTTAAAAATTTTAACTGACATATTTGTGTTTTCCGACCTCAAATTTACTAAATTCGATCATTTTTATTAAAATCCCCCACGACTGCAAGTGGCCCATTCTTTGAGCAATTGTAAATATTAATGGAGTTAAAATGAAATTAATACTTTCAAGTTAAAAACCGAAATTACATTTATATAATTGTTCATAAAATAATGTAAATTGTACTGTAACAGAATTTTATTGATGTAATACAACCTAACTATGGAATATCAAAATCTATCTTATAAAAATTATTTTAGAATTTAAATTCAAGAACCCAGTCATTCTAACTGATCCTAATAAAATTCTCCAAAAAAAACTGTATCATCACACAAGGAAAAAAATGTTGTTTAAAAAGAGTGCTAAAAAAACTATTGATTCAATGCATAGAAAAACATTATCTGACGTTTGGAAAAAGCCAAAAAAGTACATAGATCCATCTAATATTAAGAAAAGTGTCCTTGACTTGATAAATTATCAATTTAAAGAATCGCACATAAAACGAAAACGATGCTGAAATATCAATAAGAACTAAGCGCTTAGAACCACATTCTTCACAGAAAGTCCAAGATGCTATTGTTTGTTTTTAAGAGTATTTCGTTTGCCATCGATGTTTATTTATTTAAACACAATATACGGCAATTGCCTTTATACCCACACAGATAAACTGTATAATATCACACAATCATTCAACACATGTACAAAAATATAAAAACAGACAAAACATACTCCAGTTCAAGTCAAAAAATAAAAATGAAAATTTAAATACAATAAATTCATTAAAAGACAAATCACTAGTCAAGATATTAAAAAAATAATAATAATTTTAGAACTGCACAAAAATACATGAACATGAGAAAATCCACTAGATCTGATCTGAAAGAAGCGATTCTATTATTTTTATTATGTTAATATTATAAGTTAAATTCCGTCTTCGCAAAATCTATTTCAAAGAAAGTCCATTATTAAATATAGATGAATTATTACAATATTTTATCCTACGAACACTAAAATGGTACTTCTCATTTTTATTCACAATATGTCAGCGGTGAAAATTTGACAACCATAATAAATTTACTTGTTTCCCATATTACTAAGAATATGAAAACATGCAGAGTACATCAAAGCATGAAGTTTTCCAGATTATCATGTATCTGGTAATATTTTAGGACATATGGAAGATATGAAAACTATAATATATTGATTATGTTAAGTAAACCCTGTTAAAATGAAGGTAGAGACATAATACTTAAACATATCTCTCAATGGGATTTGTTAAATGTATACTGGATAAAATATGAAGATTTTACTAAATTTTGTGAATACATTTGCAATAGCCTTAATAACTATATGTTAAATTGCTACATACATAGAAAATTTCAGTAACCACGGATTCGATAAAAGACATCTACCATTATCAAATTATTACAAAAACTAACATTTTAGTCTAATAGTTTTAGATCAAATAGTATATAATCAAACAAAATTCACACAACTATTAGTCCAATTGTTTTAGGTAATTTTATGATAATGGTGAACGTCTCCATCAAGACGACAATTACAAAATTTTTTGAAGTATACAATGATAAAACATATTATTCTAAAATGTTAACCAAATTTTGATAACAGTTATCATCTAGCGATTGCCTCAAAACGTACGTCATATACAACAATTAATTTCTGTTCCTATCTGTAATGAATCATTTTTAGCTAATAATACCCATGTTATGAGAGCAATAACATACCTTACTATTAAACCAGACTGAGTAATTTTTTAGAGATTTAAAATAATAAATACTTCGACAACAAATAAATTATTTAAAATAAATTACAAAACTAAGCAAATTTAGACTGAAAAAATCTTGTTTAATTAATTTGTCAATTGCAGTCTAATTTTCTGAATTATGAATATAAATTCTAGATTTTCACACTTTAACGCATACATGCGTAGTACTTATTACGCACAATAATATTACAAATGTACCATTATGGAACATTTATTTATTCTTTACCATTGATTAGGAGCAATTTTATACAGATATAAATTTAAATTAAATACAATCAATGAATCGAGAGTGAAATTATTGTGGAGGCCCAATTCTTCCAATTAATCCAAATTAATCAATCACAAATTATGAAAAAAAAAAAAAAATATATAATACAAAGTGCATTGGTAAATCATTTTAATATTAATGAAAATGAACTTTCATAGGAGTCTTGCAGTGTGTAATGAAGATGCTGCTGGGAGTGTGACAGCTAATTGTTGTGCTGCAGCCATTGCGATAAGCCTCGAGGATGTCACATTAGCCATAGAAAATAAGATGGTGATGAACTGGGATGAGCCAGCTGAAAAAAGACATTTAAAACATTTAAAAAAAGTGTTTGTTGCATGTTTCTTACATGCAGCTGATCTGCTGGTTACCCCACTTGTGGGATATGTCGTGATGGTATAGATAGATAGATAGAAAAAAAGTGTGATTAATATGTTGTTTCTCAACTGAATGATGTTTCAAACATACCTTAACCTCTACCATTATAATACTAATTTTGCTCCTTTCCTATCATTTTTCATTTATTGCAGCGTCCTCCGTATCAAGTCACAGATTGTACAATGGATGATATTATAAAGCTTCTCAGCTGACTCAATACTAAAGATACCTTTAACTGACTTAATGCCTAAGTGCAACTGAATTAATGCTAAAGATACCATTAAATTATTTTAGTCCGAGAGACATGCACCAACTGGTCTCATAACCAAATATATATTATTTCTACAAGGAAAAAGGATAAAATATTTTTATTTTCTTGTTACCTTGTTTCTGTGGCTGTGCTGCAGTAGCTGAACTCAGTAGATTGGATAAACTTATTGAAGAGCTGAGCCAAATAATCTTTCATTATCCGGTACCACTACCTCTGCAATAAACACCAAAATACTGTATTATCTTCAAACGTGATTTGAAAGAATACCTATTTAAAATGTTCTAAAATACTTTTGATACAAGGGGAGCTGCAAGACACTATCTTCCTTAATGAAACCCCATCCATTCTGTACAACAAAACACTAGCAGTATGTCTTATGCAATAATAATAATATAAAAAAATATAATACAATTTTGTTTTATTTTAAAAAGGAAATATATTTTAATAAAAACTCGGTATATTTCCTTACATAAAAGATGTCTTCTCTGTACCTAATAAAAATTATCAATTAACAGTTACTCTCGCCACTGCATATCATTTTAGTATTTACTACTGATTTTATCACCATTGCAATGATTACAATTACAATGTGCAAAAGAATAAATAAATAAAGATACATCCAGGATAGTTAGTGTATTGATGCCAAAATTGTATGGATTTATTAAAAAAAAAAAATCATTCTTTTACCACAAACGGAGTAGTCAGCAGGCTGTGTGTAATGAATATACATATTATCCTGTCCATAACAATATTTTTGTTTGGTCATTAATTTTAATATGCTTCGTTCTGAATATTCAACAAAACATTTAAAAAATAAAAAAAAACAAACAGCTCTATACCACCGTAAAAAACACTTTCATAGAAATTAAAATTTTCTACCTCTCCTTTCGCCATCAAAGTATCAGCCTACTCAAATTCCCTGAAAAAGATTGAGAGTTCTTGCGCTGTTTATCTATCCTCCCACGATGCTCAAAGATCTGCGGGCATGGACTCCCTTAACTGAGACATGACTGCTAATTGCTGTGCTGCAGCCACTGTGATAAACTTCCAGGATGTCACATTAGCCATAGCCATAGATTACCTCTGCAATAAACACCAAAATATTATCTTCAAATGTGATTTGAAATAATACCTATTTAAAATGTTCTAAAATACTTTTGATACAAGGGGAGCTGCAAGACACTATCTTCCTTAATGAAACCCCATCCAGTCTGTACAACAAAACACTAGCAGTATGTCTTTTGCATGTCTTATGCAATAATAATAATATAAAAAAATATAATACAATTTTGTTTTATTTTAAAAAGGAAATATATTTAAATATAAACTCGGTATATTTCCTTACATAAAAGATGTCTTCTCTGTACCTATTAAAAATTATCACTTAACAGTAACTCTCGCCACTACATATCGTTTTAGTATTTACAATTGATTTTATCACAATTATACAACGATTTGACGATGTGCAAAAAGAATAAATAGATAAATAAAAATAATACATCCAGGGTAATTACAATATTGACTTAATGATATTGAATGTCCCACTTGTGAGAGATGCCAAAATTGTATAGGTTTATACCTCTTAGAAAATCCAAATGAGTATTGACTACATTATCTAGATTTGTTGCCAAAAACCTGCCACTCCACAGCAGATCTCCATCCACAACTTCTCCTATGTAACAACTCAGCTGTGATGAGAATCCACCATCTAAGATGTCTAATTCGCGTTCTTTCTGATCTTCAGCTCCTGAAATAATAATTAATAATTCTTAAGTTTGTACATTCACAGAGTGTAAAATTCATACTGATGATATTTTATTTCAATTACACAACACAGTTAATTTTTCACTTAAGATTTATTTAAAATCTCGAGTACTTTTGTCCAAGCAGATATACATATTGACATTTTTGTCATTCTCGATTTCTCCTTAGATACAGTTCTCTTGAAAATGACAATATATCTGCTTGGACGAAAGTACTCGAGATTTTAAATAAATCTTAAGTGAAAAATTAACTGTGTTGTGTAATTAAAATAAAATATCATGAAATAATACAAAATAAAATACTTTATTAAAACTAGTCTCTCACACAAATAAAACCAATATGGAAAACAAAATAATAGTATTATATTATGTTGAATAGTGAGAATAATTAAGTTAATACAAAATGTTTAAAAAAATTATAGTATCACTTAACAGTGACTCTCATCACTGCATACAGTTTTAGTGTTTAATAATGTTATTTATCACCATTATACAATGATGTGCAAAAAGTAATAAATAAATAAAAATAATACATCCAGGACAGTTAATAAATTGACTTAATGATGTTGAATGTCCCACTTGTGAGGGATGCCATAATTGTATGGATTTATTAAAAAATATTCATTTTTTACTACAAATGGAGTAGTCAGCAAGCCGTATGTAATTAACATACATGTCATCCTGTCCATAACAATATTTTTGCTGTGATCATGAATTTTAATATGCTTCAGCACAACAGCTCGATACTGTAAAAAAAAAAACTTAATTTGGTAAACTTTCATAGATATTAAAAATTTCTACCTCTCATTTTGCCATCAAGGTACCAGCCTGCTCAGTGTGACCAGATTTGGTAGTTTCCTACTTTTTTGGTAGTTTTTGAGGCATTGGCAAAAATGTTTAGTAGTTTTTTTTTCTTTGGTAGTTTTTAGTAGTTTTTGGTAGTTTTTTTAGTAGTTTTTGGTAGTTTTTTGGTAGTTTTTGTATTCAGTCGGTAATTGGTAGATAAATTATCGGGTACTTGGGAAAATACCCGATACTTATTGATTCAAAAATAATTGTCGGTACAAGTAACGAGTACATTTTAGAAAAAGGTACTGCGTGAAAATATTGTTGAAGAAAACCGAGGAGTTTTTGAAATACTTCAAATTCCTATACCATTTTGAAAATTCGGCGACGGGGGGGTAGAAATCTTCGTGAAAAGAAAAGTATCCGATATTGATCATCGTCGGTACAAATACCGGGTACATTTTAGAAAAAGGTACTGCTTGAAAATATTGTTGAAGAAAACCGAGGAGTTTTTGAAATACTTCAAATTCCTATACCATTTTGAAAATTCGGCGACGGGGGGGTAGAAATCTTCGTGAAAAGAAAAGTATCCGATATTGATCATCGTCGGTACAAATACCGGGTACATATTAGAAAAAGGTACTGCTTGAAAATATTGTTGAAGAAAACCGAGGAGTTTTTGAAATACTTCAAATTCCTATACCATTTTGAAAATTCGGCGACGGGGGGGTAGAAATCTTCGTGAAAAGAAAAGTATCCGATATTGATCATCGTCGGTACAAATACCGGGTACATTTTAGAAAAAGGTACTGCTTGAAAATATTGTTGAAGAAAACCGAGGAGTTTTTGAAATACTTCAAATTCCTATACCATTTTGAAAATTCGGCGACGGGGGGGTAGAAATCTTCGTGAAAAGAAAAGTATCCGATATTGATCATCGTCGGTACAAATACCCAGTACATTTTAGAAAAAGGTACTGCAAGAAAATATTGTTTAAGAAAACCGAGGAGTTCTTGAAATACTTCAAATTCCTATACCATTTTAAGAATTTAGTAGTTTTTGGTAGTTTTTGACTTCGCCATTTAGTAGTTTTTGAAAATAAAATCTGGTCACACTGAGCCTGCTACCTGAAAAAGATTGAGAGTTCATGTACTGTTTATAGCACATGTGCCTATTCTCCCAAAATGCTAGAAGACCTGCTGAGCACTGATTCCCTTAACTGAGACATGGGCTGAGCTTCATTTGAGTCTGGGTGATATGTTTCGACCAGCATGCGTCCTGGAGAGTAAGCAGTTATAAAGTTACCACGTGGGTCACTCTGGAATGATAAAATGAAGTACACAATTTTATTTCTGATGGATTTCCACTCTAAGGAAGATGTTTGTAAAACAAAAAACTTCACTAAACACAAAACACTAACAAGCAGTAAGACTAGATTTTATTTTACAAAACTACCGCTTGTGGAGTTTAAAACCTACTAAATTCTTTAAAATGGTATAGGAATTTGAAATATTTTAAAAACTCCTCCGTTTTTTAACCAGAACATTTTCTCACAGTACCTTTACCTACAACATAACGGGTATTTGTACCGACAATTGTTTATGTCAATAACATATACTTTTGACTTCACCCGAAAAATGTTACGAGCTTATCATAATTTCTACTCCCCCGTCGTCGCCGTATTTTAAAAATGGTATAATAATACCAAAGAATTTAAAACTACTCAATTGTTGTCAACACCTCAAAAACTATGAAACCGTTTAACGTTGCTAACAAGACATTCGCAACACTAATTCTTTAGCGACGTATAAAAACTTAATGAAAAAACACGAATTTCTTATTTGCATTGCTTAACTTCGTGCACGAAATATAATTTTTTCAGAAATATTCATTTTTTTCCAAATATCTACTTATTTCAAACGCGAACGACGTAAACATCCCGACAAAACCAACTAGTGTTGCCAAGTCGAAGATAAAAAAGGCCAAATCAGATTAAAAGGCTTTGGGAATCAATTTGCATATTTCATGAATTTGATATTGTTGTACTATTTTTCAAAATTGAGGACTTTGTTTAGATCTCGGATGCCAAAATTTGATGATTTCTCTAGCTCTCTGAATTTTCAGGTCTCAATTGTCAATGCAAGAAAGTACCAAAAGTTCTTAGATCTATGTAAAATTGTAAAAGGAGGAAAACTTGCAACACTGTTGCAAGTAACACAAATTACCTGATTTTTTGCAGTTTGTAGTTTCTTATTATAAGATCCTCCACAGGCAAACCACGAATTATAGCTGTACTATTAGACAACAAAGATCACTGTGTCGGTATTTTAGGCAGTTGAATTCCGTAATAAAATTATAAAATTAATGTTTTTTTTCTACTTTGTTGATTTTTTTTTACGTAATTTTATTGAGATTGACAATGTCTTTGAAATGTGAAAGATGTCTCTCTTTTGATAAAAATCAATTCAGTAGAAAAAAAAATGTTTTTATTTAACAATAATGATGTTGGATGATTTGATTCTTTGACCGTCTTAATGGCAAAGGTGAAAAGGATGGCATTCATTTTGAATCCAAGCCCAGTGACCTGCTATGCCGAAGACCTTGTCATGGAACGATACGAATGAACGAGGCGCTCTGCGAGAAACAGTATCTTGGACTAAAAGTCCGGAAATGCCGGAAATATATAAAAGTGACATGTTTTATACGACTTTGTTTAATATTTGACACAATTTAAATGTGTTCTTGTCCTCAATTGTACAATTCAGTATTTTTAGCGTTGTTATAATGTTTTTATTACCTTCATACAACTGGATGAGAGACTATTGAATTTTATCAGCAATATTTACGTGACTTCCTCTGCTTCCTCAATAGAAATAGATATCGAGTTGTAATATTTCGATGTCGAACATATCAATCAGATCACAGAGGCTCTGAAATCTTTGTTAGTCTTAATTTAATATAATTATCTAAACAGCAGTAGTACACATGGACTTTGAAGTAGAATTCCGGATCTCAAATTTCCCCATCTGATAACTCATAAAAAAGCTTCGTTATCCCCCCTCTCTCTCTCTCTCTCTCTTGCATTGCAGCTAATGTATGAGTGATGTTTCATTATCAATCTCTATAATTATGTATTACAATCCAAACCAAAAGTTCTCCAAAACCAAACAATAAAATAAAAAATTGTATTCTATGATCTCTGAACTCGTTCAGCAAGCCACGAAATGATTTTTGATTTCTTATTTCACTCAATCTATTCAAAAGATTACTTAGTAAAAAACTAGTTTTCTGTGTGTCATAATGTTTATGGTGTAGTACTAGAAACAGCATTGATGATTTAAAATAGTGAAAAAAGACGAACACTAAAAAATTCGAATCTCTCTAAAAAAATATTTTTACATTCGTCATGACCTTCATCTTTTTTAGTGGAAATAAAATAAAATTGGTACAAATTTTTCTTTATTAATTAATAATTTTTGATTATAGTTGATAAAAAGATATTTAATTTTTTGACTTTCAGTTTCAGTTCTGTGTGGATCAGCCATGAGACAATAAACGCCATCACTAGGCCTTTGATGACATCCTCGAATAAAAATCTGGCTACTAAGCGCAGTTGTGTGGTGCATAAATGTACTCTTAGATCTCGAAAATAGCAAAAAAGCAATCAAAATTGAGATTAAAGAATGGGGATAGCATAAATATACTAGACTTGCAATGCGATACATTTTATCGGAATTTTTGTGTTCCAGCATCGATGACCTTCAAGCATGAGCAATGTATTGTCTTGACGTTAGCGTCAGTTTAAAACTGGTTGCGAAATTTGATTGGCTGCATAACAGATTTTTTCTTTGAATTACCTATCTATAGTCTGTACGCAACAATTCAACACTTCGCGCTCTCAACATTGATTTTGTGTGTTGAGAGCGCGAAGTTAGTCGCGTACAAGCTATAGTATATCTTCGGAGGATAGTATGAAAAATTATTTAGTTTCCAAAAACGGCCATGCATAATTCCGGATATAAGTTATCTCTCATTGTCTTGATGGAGTTTTAAATGGTTATCTATGGATGAATTGTGCTTAAATCGAGCAAAACAGAGTTTATGTGGTTGTCGTCTAGGAGACGAAATCTGATACCAAATGAAAATGATGATATCACTGTTGTGGGTTCTTCAATAAAACCTGCAATGTCGGTCACTCTCCTAAGAACCATAATAGACTCCTTGCTGATTTTTGAGAAGCTCGTTAGATCTCTTGTCAGTGTCTGTTTTTTCAACTGCAGAAGATCGGGATGATAAAAAGGTGACTTACATTTAACGCTAAGAGGTTATTAATTGTGGCCCTGGACTATTGTGTATCCTGAACACTGTATGTGACTTTGAAAATTAATATATGAAACGTACATTAAGAATCAAACGAGTAAAAACGATTATGGTTTTCGCCTTAAATATATTATTTACTGTGTAACTGAGTTTTGAAATCCGCTATAAGACAGTTTTGTGATTCAGAGAAATTCGATGAAAACTATTATATAAGTATTAAACGTACTTTCCTGAAGTCAAACAAGTTTTTGAATTATAAAATTGTTACAACAGTTCAATTTTAAAATAAATTTTGCTATTGAATAAAAATATATAGATGATATTAACACGCATAATGAGACATAGCGGGATTCTTTTCTCGTCATCTTTTTATTTTATCTTTTGTACAAAAGGGGAATGTGTTGAAAGAAACAGTTGTCTAGGGTTATAGAGTATTAAATTCGAATCCAACGACATATATACTTATATACATATGTAATATATTATAGCGGATTTCGAAACGATCAGAGAATATAAAGATGTTGCTTAGTAGATACATCAATACTTCCAGGGGTTCGCGAACATAAGTTTAACAGCTTAAGTAGCATTCACATTGCTTCACTTTGGATGATCATCCAGAGTGTCAGGGTCAAACCTGTTCATCGAAAGTGAACACGTCTGTTCACATTTGTTCATCCTATACTTTCACTGCCGTGTTAACACTCACGGTCATGTTGTATGTAGTTTGACGTATTTACGTAAAAAAATAATTAAATAAATAAAAAAATTAAAAATACCATTTATCAAAAATTAAAACAAGTTAACATCACTATTTTTCAAAGTGATTATTATATATCTCACTCAGCGATATGTTATACTAGGTACTCGTAACATATATCACTGGGCGAGAGTCCTCGTCAAAAATCAAAAACAATGTGAATGCGGTTGAAAACAGTAATAAATAAATAAAATAATCTTTATTTTACATTTTTCATGTGGTGCAAATGGCGGGCTTAGTGCCTGCAGGCAATTTCTTACAACCAACCAGTTATACAGATGAGACACATGTTTACAACTTAAAACAATACTTATGTGACACAGAATATAAACATATCTACATACTTACATCTTTAATTTTTACTATTGTCTTCTTACTAGTGAAGCGATAAACATAATATGCTCATTTAGTTTATAACATAGGCATATGTAGGTATATTTATTTTAAAACGGGAACTAATTATTTGTTCGGCTATTAATCCATTCGGTCGGCAAGAAAAAATCAGTATTTAAGTCATTTGCACAGCAAACAATGTTTTCATCGGCAAAAAATAAAAATAAGCGCAACACTTGTTGGTTATATCGACAAATTAACAAATTTTAACAGCTTAATAAATACTTGCACAACAAAATAATTAATTGACCAGCAGCATTGTTATTTGAGCAGCAGAATTATTGTTTGACCGGCAGAAAATATTAGAATAACAATATTTGTCACACACCTATTTACCTTCGGAATCACGTGAAGTTTTTGTGATTACTTATCAAATTAATGATGACTTCGTAGTTTAATGCCAGTTTGCTATATTAACGAAATATCTAACTGAAATGTCAAAAAACGCTAGTGTCGTTCTTTCAGATGCTACAAATAAAATCACATAAAAAGATGTACATACAAAGATTTATTATTTGAACAAGTTTAATAAAATAAGCTCACGGTTTGCTGCTCATTTATTTATTTTGTTGGACAAATAATCATTATGCCGGTCAAATAATAATTTTGCTGGTCGATTAAATTTAGAGCTTTACAATATCATATTATTTGCAATAGAAATATAATTTTCTCGCTGGGCATAAGTAGCATATCAACATGATATATTTGTCGGCAGAATACATTTTTCTGCTGGACATAAAATCAATATTATGCTGATCGTTTGAATGATAGCCTTTTAAAACTAAGGTGTGTATTTTACGTAATGAAAAAATGCATAACTACTACGGATGCAAGCATATAATAAATATTTCTTATATCAATAAGAAATTATTTATATGGGTTATTATTTAAGTACCAAGCACTTAAAACCATAATTGTAATGTTTTGTATAAGTTTTTAAGTTTGTTTTGAAAAAATATGAAACAGTGCTTCAAAAAAAACTTAATTTCTAAACTCACTGCGAAAAACTCGCCCTCTATGTATTGATTCTATGAATGTATTTTTATCTAAATTTGCTCTTAATCAATATACAGTAAAGAATCAATAAATAAATAACTAAGTTTGAATAGGACGGACCAAGGAATTTTACTACCTAATCCGAGTTAACTACTTTCGTGGTTTGACTGTACTTACAACGCAGGAAAGTTTCGTAACGTTAGAAGTTATGTTATGATATTCTATATTTTATGAGTGTGTGTGTTTGTGTGTGTGTCGATTCCGACCAATCGGCATTAATTTTGCAATCACGTGCTTTTTAGTTCAAGGATATTTCTATTGTAGAGCTCGTATGTCGAAGTAAAATTATACTATGTCAAATTTTGTCCAAAACGACTCGTGGACAAAATGTAACCTTTTTTACCTTAAAAAAAAATTACTTACCTCAAAAAAAAAATATATTCCGAAATATAAATAGACATTTTTTTTAAAGAACAAACTATTTTAATAAATAAAAACATGTATTTGAATTTTTACCAAGAACCTATAATTTACTTTCGTCATTACTAATAAAATTATTGGTGAAAATAATGAAATGTTTCTTTTAGATTAACAAAATAAAGGCCTACGAAATATTAAAATCATTTCAAAGTTTCGCCGTGGAAGTTTAAAAATACCAATACCTACTTATCTGACTACTCAAGAGAACGGAACGTTATATTGATCTTAGTTTGAAAAATAGAGCAAAAGTTAGTATTAATGATCCATAATATTGCTAAACAGTGTTTTGTGTTAATAAAAATATGGGGTGCAAAAGTAATTGCATAGGTTGAAAAAATTATATCTTGCGACTTAGTGTAGTTTGCTCTCAAATCGCACAAATCAGTTAAAATTATTCGCTCACAGCGTGTACCATGTTTCTACAACCAAATTTGTATGTGCGAAGGGATTCACGTTCGCATTGCGTCAATTTTACGTAGCTAAATTGAAAATAGTATTCAAATAATACGAAGGTTAACGTACTCACAAGAGTGCATGCAATGTGTGCTCGCTATAGTATTCGAATATTTAGTCGCTGTGAAATTAAACCAACATATCTGCGAATTGCATTTATTTTTCACCAGAGCATTTTTCGCATGTGATATTTTCCATTTAACGTCCGTTTGATTCACCTCAATGCCACTTTATGCATGAATAAAATTTAGACGAGTATGTACTGCTTATTGAAGTAGAAATGGCAAATAAATCGTAAATTGCTTAAATTAAGAGAAATATGTAGATATGCCAGTATGACTTAAAAATCAGTGTATTATTTGCTTTTGTGTCACACTGGGTTCTTATTTTGAAACCTGTATATTGTGAGATAATTCGGTTAGACTTAAATGGTGGAAGTCTTTCCTCTTTAAGTTTTGAAACGACCGGCGTGTTGCGCAAAAGATCTGTCTTCTCTGAAAAAAAATTGATACTTCCACGTAAAAATTCCGGTATCGAATACGACGTAACGGCCCAACGCTATCTCAAATATACGAACTATGCTGGTTCGACATAAAAAGAGACGAAAAAAAAAGTTGTTTTTTTTTTACATCAATAACTCAATTTTTGCACATATGCTGGCATGATTTACCAGCGTCAATTTATATCACAAATATTGTCTCGTAAGAAAGTGATATACCGTACACCATAAGTGTGAAACCAGCATACGCGGTTTGGGTCACTGCTATACTTTTTGCGGTTTGAATCACTACTAAACTAGCTTTGCATTTGAACTTATAGATGTCTCTTTCGCGGTTTGGGTCACTGCTATATTTTTTGCGGTTTGAATCACTACTAAGCTCGCTTTGCATTTGAACCTATAGATGTCTCTTGTGATATATACGAAAGTAAGACAGAGATTGGCATATGCCTAATAATACTAGTGCGAATGAAACAGAGATAATCAATGAGTAAATAGTTAATAAAGAGATGGACGTATATGTAAACTTATAAGTGTGAAAGAAACAATGATAGTCGATGTATACTATTTATAGAAGGACGAGGGGTCATGCTATTTAAAACAAAGACATATTGCTATCTTTGTTATACATCAAAATTATTGAATGTAAACGAATCTAGACATCTCTTTTATCTTATATCTCTTTTTTCCTTTTTTTTTGTATGTATTTTTGTATATCTGTTCCGTATATATTTTTCTAAATCCGTTTTAATATTCTTATTCATTCCCACTAGTCCAAATTCCTATTTTTTCTCTCAGTCATAAAAAGTCGCAAAAACCCGTCGGAGTCGCCTACCCGTGGTAAAAATTAAACAAAGTGCAAGACAATTTCTATTGGCCGGTTATAGCTTTCATATATTTTCGATAGGGCTCATTACACATGCGTATTGAAAACAGTGCTGCCAACTCAGATTTTGAAAAAGACGTAGCCCAGCTAAATTAGGAAAAAAATTCGTAGATTTCAGAAAAAAATCCTATCTGGATTTTGAAGAATGAGAACCTTTTTTAGGTTCTTGATTGGATTTGGTATCTGAATTTTGAAAAGTGAGGACCACTTTTTTTAAGATCCCAAATCGGATTTGTTTTCTCAATTTTTAATTGTGAGGACCTTTGTTATTTTTAGGTCCCTAATCAGACTTGCTTTCTGTATTTAAAAAAAAACCACAAGATATTTTTAAGTCCCCACCCTGTCACCAGAATTTCAAATTTGTATATCAATTTTTAAACATTACGCAATCTCCTCGGAATTGTTAAAAAATATTTTAGAAAAGTGATACGTTCCTTTCCAAAAACTAAATTCTCATATTAGACAGAAAAAACTAAAAGTACGTAGATTACCAAATGAAACCAAAAGTACGCAGATCTACGTAAAAATATGTAGACTTACGTATGCTGATTGAAGAGTAAATAAAATGTTGCCATTTCATTCAAAAGCACACATAAAGTGTAACTTGAGTTATGTTTAGCACCAGCTGAGCTATCTGTTGTGCACGAAAAATGTAATACTTATTAATATTAGAACCCAAATTTCATGTCGTAATGTATTAAAGTCACTTAAAGAGAATATTCAAATTATTAGTTTGTCTAAATACGTTGATTTGTGCCGAGACGATTATTTAAGTTAAATTTCTATAAAAGTTTTAATGCCTTTTACGTACAATGAATAGATAGAAAATGTATTTGCAGTTGGAACATTAAACATACTATATAGGTTTATGAAAGTTGTTTTATTTTTTTATGTTTTCCAACAACAATTCCAAGAGAAAAACTATATTCATAGTAAATTAATGATTTATAATAATATTCTACATTTACAATGATTTGTTTTCTTCCATGACGCAATGCAACAGATTTTGTAATTTTTATTATGGCAACACCGTTCCTGTCAACAAAGTTAGCTTGTTTTATTTTTCTCGAGCATTGGTTGCGTTGTTTGTAGTAAAATGAGTGAAAATAGTTAATAATGTTGAATCCAGTTGCTGTTGAGGCTTTATATTCTGCCACTTTTGTGGAGAATTATCTTGACTGTGTAGAAAACTTACCGGATGATCTACAAAGACACCTAACGCGTATGAGAGAATTGGATGTCAGCTACAGAGGTAAACATACGTCAATCTCCACCTTATTATTCACTGTGTAGCTATGTTTGTTCGTATTTAAATATCTATAATATATCATGAAATAAAAAATGATATTTTGGCGAGTTCAAACATACGCGTTCTGCTCTAAGATCGATTTTCCGTGCACACCCTAATTTTTGACAACCTCCAAATATCTTGGTTATACTCGTGTTTTATGTAAAACGTAAACCTTAATTACATAAAGTTATCACAATTTACATCTGTGGATATGATCGTCTTTGAAGATTCTTAAAATAATTCGCAAACACCAAATACTAAGGTAAAGAATCCAGTACTTGCAATGTTACATTTTTTTTATTTTTTTCTAGCTTGCCTTCGCGATGTTCACAATAATCTACCGAATTCGATGCTTCCAAAAGACGAGTCAAACACGACTCTCAACAACAAGAGAACTAGAGCTATATCTAGGATTCAGCAGTCCCTGATTGTGGCTCAAGAGTTGGGAGATGAAAAGCTGCAAGTTGTACAACTTCTGCAGGATCTCATTGATCACAAGTCAAGGCAGCTGGATCTAGACTATAGAAACTTAAGTAAGTTAAGCTAGTTGCCATAAATAGCCGAATTTAAGGCACATATTGGAATTATTGTATTGGAACACTTTCATTTTCTCTGTCTCATCTCATAGAATTTTTTATTTTACATAATTATGTTTAATGTAGAAACTAATTAGAAATTAATTTTTGTATTTTGATGTCACACTTAATTAAGAATCAATAGGCATATTATTTAGACTTTAGTTTTCTAGGCTCCAATATTAAATAAATGCTTTGTTTCAGTATCTTGTTTAGATTATGGCAATGGTAATAGCATTAAAGAGGAGCACATGATAGTGGAACCTCCGACCAATGCAAAAGATAGTGGAGGAGAGTCAGGGATACAGCAGCAGGCTAGTGCCGGGGGCAGCAATGGTACAGGAGGAGGTAGGGGCGGAGGGCAAGGGAGCAGTAGTCCACCACATAACCATGAGAGAGAAAGGGACAAGGATAGAACCGGTAAGAATCAAACAACATTCTATTTTGTTGAATTGATTTTAAGAAATGAAATTCTTACAAGGTGGTGGAATGTGTGTAATGAACATGCAGCTCAACCTCTCAATGACTTAAAACATAAGGCATTTAGAATAACATAACATGTATATACGTACTATGTACAATAAAATAGTACTATGTACAATAAGGTAGCACTGTATTTATGGAAAGCATTCATGTGAAATTTCTTAGAATTTTTAGCATTTTCACATTAAAAATACTAAGAAATTTCACGTCTAGCATAAAAATTGCACGCTTGAATAAAAATTATTGCATATTATTAACTGATATACACCAAAAGTAAGTGATATATTAATTTTACATATTTGTGTAAGCTTTAACTCTTTGGACGCGCCAAAATAAATTTTAAAATCTTTGAGCCACTGCGATAGGTTGGAAGCCTATTTTTGAAATTCATACCTCTCTATAAATATACAACCCACACTCACGTAGTCTCAGAATAATGTTACAAATAGATCAAAATTTTATGTAATATACTAAAATTAACAAAATAATGTACTTATTTGAAGCAATTCAATAAATAAATTATCTCATATTTTAGAGCATTTGACACGCCATGATGCACTAACACTATTACAAATTTTAGTTAATACGTACACTCACCCCATCATTTTGTCGCTATCAGAGATATGAAGCCATCAACGGCTTTGAATCGATTCTTCTACAGATACTTGCACAAATCGTTCACTCTATTTATAAGTTGCACAATTTTTACTTTAAGTGAAATATGCTTTTATATAGATAACTGATATTTGAAACTTCATAAAAAATCACTGTCATAACACACACTCACAATAGCGCGCATATAGAGAAATGTTAGAATAATATTTATAAAATTAATTATTTTTCAACTAATACAGTATAACACTACGGATGTACATAAAATAAAACAAAAGAAATATTTTTTCTATTATACACAATTCACAAAGATTCACTATTCGAAATTTCTTTACGAGATTAAAGTACGAAACGTCCCGTTTGAATATTAAAATGCAACTAAATAGATAATAATATTATTTACAAATATGTGTGATCCCATAGAACAAATTTTATTATTGATAAATATTGATTCCAGAAATTTTGAAGCCATATGGTATTCCCGTGTAAAAGGTTTATTACCTTACGGTTGTAAACGTAAGGGACACAGTGCCTAATGGTTGTCTCCAATCTTTATCGCATTTATCCTAGAAAGCCGACGAAGACATATTGCATTGTCTTAATTTATGACGTAAAATAATTTTAAAGTAAG
Organism: Athripsodes cinereus; assembly: GCA_947579605.1. Classification (NCBI taxonomy): domain Eukaryota; kingdom Metazoa; phylum Arthropoda; class Insecta; order Trichoptera; family Leptoceridae; genus Athripsodes; species Athripsodes cinereus. The sequence goes on along the minus strand of OX388308.1, from coordinate 5,805,046 downwards.
GTTTATCACAATAATAGTATGTTTTGGGTCCACAATATAGTAATTCATCCATTCATATCTTTACGGCGTTTAACATAAATGGTGAAGCCAACGGACCGGTTGTATGCAATAAAAAAATAAACATTTAGTATTGGGTAGTATACTTCAACGCGAATTTAAGACATGAAATGTATTCTTTTTCGAATATCCGCTTTTTGCAAGACACTCGAAAACTCACACCTATCATCTACCGAGTGCTTCACAGCTTAAGCAAATGTTTACTTTAATTAGGTTAAAATTATTCCATGGAGTCTCCTAGAATAGAATTGGTATCCCACTTTTCTATGCTAGCATTAAAGTGTTCGTAAAACCTTACATATTTACTTATTAATCTACATGCAATATTGGATATTTTGTTAGAGATAATCAGCTGTATGCTGAGTAAGAGAAATTGTCGTGGGTGTATGAGAAATTGTATGAATGTAGACGAGCGAAAGAAATATGTAATAATAGATCTAGGTATATGCCATTTTGTTCTCTCTGTTTACGTCACTTGGGATACAGCATGTTTACCACTAGATTAGTTCATCATTTTATTGTTGGCTTAATTAAAATGTTGAATACATTAAGCGAATTCCTCTGATTCCGTGGAGCACTCGACAAATAATAAGTCTTTCACTCCTTTCCGTAGATTTCGAGTGTCCCGTAAAAGGCAATGTTCAAAAAAATGCGTCTTAAATTCAGCGGTGGGGTAAGCTACCTATCCTGAATTTCATGTTTTTTTGTTGACACCGAGAGAACAGTTTGTATGTTTATTGAACGAAAACGGTCTACTGGTTTTCCCATTTGAGGTAGGTATATACCATGATGGTGTAGTAGTAATTTCCTTAATTTTTACTGTCATCTTCTAACTAGTGTAGCGAAAATTATTATATTATGCTCATTTTTGCTCATTTAGTAAACATAGGCATATGTAGGTATCTATCTATCTATTTATCTATACCCTCACGTCGTGTCCCAAGTGGGCTAGGCAGAGAGAACGGAAAGCCAAACAGATCTATCTTTACACACTTCCTTCGTTTTCTCCACATTCATACAGTTTCTCATACACGTACGTCGGTTCCTCTTACTCAACACGCGGCCGTCCTTGAGAATTTGATCCACGTGATCAAGCCACGTGGTTCTCGGACGCCCGCGCTTTCTTACACCCTTTCTTTTAGACAAGTATATCCTCTTTGTCATTCTTACGTCGTTCATTCGTTCAACAAGGCCAAACCACCGTAGTTTACTCACGTGCATTCTGTCCACAACACTCATCTTGCATCCGCTCATTCTTCTAATATCATAATTCTTCACTCTATCACGCATCGTTTTACCTAGTATTCATAAGTGACGGTACCTTCTGGTACCGTCACTTATGTAAAATATGTAGGTTTGTTTATTTCAAAACTGAGATATGTATATCACATAATATAAAAATGCAAAACTAATACGGATGCAAGTTTATAATGAACATTTTCTTATATCAGTCAGAAATACTTTGTATGTTTTATTTTTAAGTACTATGCACCTAAAACCACAATCCTCATGTTTTGGATAAGGTTCCAAGACTTACATACACTTGCGCAAAATAATGGCGCGTATTTTAAATGACGAAAACGTACAAGATTTTTCATTATATTTATAAATCAAATTTCTTAGTTTTATAATAATAAAAATGTCTAGATATCCACAAGATATCATTAGATATATGTAAATATATTTTTACAAACAAATGTTGTCAATAAATGCCTCTTTATGAAAAGATATTCGACAAAATAGGCTAACACATCTATGTTTGTGGATAGCAGCAGTAGCACGGACAATAGCGCCCAAACATAGATGTGGCTCGCACTGAAAAAGTTAATAACCACAATATTTTTTAAATTTAAACTATCCAGAATTTTTATTAAAGTAAATTATTTTATGTTCAAATATTTAGTAATAGTATTATTACTGTAGGTATACATATTATGCTAAGATCACTTTTCTGTTTATCCATTTTTATTTGTTGAAACTTTTGAATTTATTCCTACGTCACATTATTCAGTTCATACTTACTTCTCAGCATTGATCTTAAAATCCCCACCTACAAATGCATTTTGTGACAATACTTTAATAGTTTTGTTTTACAAGAGGTTCAGTAATGATTGTGTACAAATTGAAGTATAAAAAACTATGTAATGTATCATTTATTGTAATATATTACTATTTTGTAATTCAAAACTAATTACTTATTTGATTATCAATATGTCACAATTTAAATATTTTATAAATGTGAAATAAAACTAATTTTATAATTATGTAGTGTGTATAGAACAGTTTTTTGTATTGCTTTGTGTGTTTTTGTCAGTTTTTAAAGTAAAGGAAAGTTTTATAAGTAACCACAAGATGAGTGACCTCGATATTAGCCCAATCAAGGATCGTTGGGCTGATCACTTAACGTATCTCGATTATAAATTTTTTAAAGGTTAAATAAAAACTTAAAGACGTTTATAGATTTACATTCATGCCACATTTTGAAACATAATTCGTACAATTCAAACTGGTTTAAATTAAAAAATATATGTAGAAAAATGTACTATATTTCCATAATAGTGTAGATATAATTCTATGTTGTAATTTATTTGTTGAATATCATTTTGACAACAATATTTGAAAATAATTGATGAATAGATTGTAGCAGCTACAGCACGCATATGTTCCATTTAAACTTAATGCTTAAATGTATTTATTTATAACTCAGTTTTGAGCATTAATTTTTTTATTAGATAATAATTTCATGACATGTTTAACTAAATTTGAAAATTTTCGTTTATCATGTCAAAGGCGAGTATTCTTAAAACTTCACCTATATAATATTTAATATCTTGAATTCAGTGACACATCCTATTTCTGATACAGAGAGGTCAGTTTACTTGTTAATTATATAATGGCTACCCCACTTATAGGAAATCCTGTACTGGTAAAAGAAGTTAGACATAATGAATGTTGAGTCAATAATATTTTCTGATTTTCCCCAGTCGAACGAGCGTCAAAACGAGCCCGCCGTGCTCGTAACGATAATGTGTCAAATAGCGAAATAAATGAGAGGAGCGGGGGTAATGGTAGAGAGGATTGCAGGGAGGGGCGAGGTGAAAGAGATAGAGGACAAGGAGATAGAGAGCGAGACAGAGATAGGGACAGGGTGGATACACATGCACAATCTGCTCCTGCACCACAACACACCCAGGCTGATCCTCCACAGAGGGGGGGCAACACTGGCAACAGTAAGAAGAATACTACGGGGAGGATGGGTCAGTACAATGCTTACATAGTTTTTATGACCAACAATTTATTAGAATTTAATATTTTTGTTCTGGTTTTCACTTTCAAGTATTGTTTCTATAACATTTCTCCTTTTCTTTTTGTTCAAATGATAAATTCAAATCCTACGTTTGAAAAATATAATAAATGTAACAGACCAAGCATATTTAATTCTTGATTATTTATTTTACTTGTTCTAAGATATACATTATATTTCAGGCACTGGAAAGAAGAAGAAGCGCAAGTCTCGTCAGACACAATCCAATCAACGTGACGAAACTCCTCCCCCAGAAGACCCAGATCCAATTGATCCAGATGAGCCGACATACTGTCTTTGTGATCAAATATCGTTTGGTGAAATGATTTTATGTGACAATGATTTGTGCCCTATAGAGTGGTTCCATTTCTCGTGTGTGTCTCTTAGTACAAAACCTAAGGGAAAATGGTTCTGTCCTAAATGCAGAGGCGATCGGCCCAACATTATGAAACCCAAGTCTCAATTCCTCAAGGAGCTTGAGAGGTACAATAAGGAAAAAGAGGAAAAGGCATAACATCTATGTGATGTATTATATAAATGTGTGTAATTGTTATATTTATTATTATTTCTTATGTGTAATTCTTTTCTATATTGACATTAATGTATTGTAATAAAACTTATGTTATTTTATTAAAATATGTTTTCTCATTGACTATTATTATGTGTTGGTTTTGTAATTTTTAAATCCTTATCGTTTGTTTTATCTCATAATAGTTTTACCAAAATCCACAGTTGGAATCTGTATTTAGTAAACTGAAAAAGAACTAAATGGAATTAAATATTCGATATTTTCAAGTGTAACTTTGTTCAAAGTATCTTCATATTGTTGGCATAAAGTGTCTGAATTGTTTAGAGCAGAATGGCAGCATCCTTTAAGATTATCTCGAGAGGTTCCAATGTTACTAGTTACTACTTTGGTAATATAAAATGAAATGCATTATTTACTGTAATTTATTTGTTATATGAATGATGATGTGCAAGAAGAATAAAATAAATAAATAATTATGTGTCTCATACTTGACAATACTGCACTGCCTAACAATATTTGACGATGACCAGTGGTGGTCCTTTGAGAATGTACACCTCGCTATTTACATGGTACATGATACTGCAACCAAATGTTGTAACCTGGTCGAGCATTGTTATGCAGTGACGCCTTGCCACACGCAGAGGCACGGAAAACACACTATAAAGTGTTTGATTGTGTTTATTTATAAGGTTGAGTCAAATATAAAATGAAATGCGAAATGTTACGATTTATGACTATATTTCATAAAATTCATCACACACAATATTGTTATGATCTGAAATAAAATCATATAATGACATATGTACAGTACTATTTCAATTCTATAATAATAATACCTATATATAATGTGATTTACTATTTAACGTAATATAAAATTATGAAATAACAACGTAGAGATCATAGTTATATTGAAATGCAGAGCAACATTAAAACAGTAATTATTGAGACATAAAGTAATCATAAAATTGCATGCAATATGAACAGCCTAGACATTTTTCATAATATGCTGAGTAAGAATATATAACCCGATATGGAACTGAACACAGAACCTTTGGGATATTAACTAGTTTTACAATCAGAAAAATAAATATATTATGTTGTATTTTTCCGTATTTAAAAACCATCTACAACATAGATACCTAAATATGACTAAGCCTTGGTGATAGCGTGCTATTCAGTTGGTTTCATAAAGATAAAGCCCTTTTCTTCTTGGAAAATTATTTGTCCCATATGGTGGTGGAGTCTGCCTTCTTTGTTTTCCTAGGTGACATTACAGTCTCATATGTCCTGCCTTACCACCTCCTTCAACCTACATTTGGTCTTCCTCTGAGCCTCCTACACGGAATTTCAAGTTGTCGGGCCTTACTGTCTGTCTAATCTTAAAATCTTCGTGACACGTGGCCACGGCATCGCAGCCTGCTTTCTTATATCCCCCGAATGTAAGAATTTCGGATCTTGTTTATCTTTGTGACACCACACAACCATCTTAGCATCTTCATTTCAACAATTTGAATAGCACACATGTCTTAGGTAGCTACTATTCCAGGTATCTGAACCACATGCGAGAACTGGACAAACATTACTACCGGTCCTTGAGTTTGACAGGCATCTTCTTGTCAAAAAAAAAATTACTCAGTATAACATAATAAACAGAAATTTTTGGCCAATTTGATAAAATACTGGCTTCAGAACATGTTTAAGAAGAGAAGTTTATGATTTTCAACTTATTACTATGTAATGTAATAGGATATGAGAATGGTTTATAACACACAAAATAAAATTAGCAATTAAATTGAGATTTTTAAAATTTCATCCAATGAGCAATATTATAAATTTAGATTAAGTGCTTATCACTGGCTTATATTGTCAATAAAATTTTACAACATAACCTCAACAGTATAAAGTATTTTAGAGAGTATAATTGAAATAATTCCAAGTAGCGTTTATAATTCTTAGTCACCATCCCTGATTATTAATAAAACAAATATGAAATTTTAATTTAATGATAAAAATTTAAAATAATTAAAAAAAAAACTAAAGCACACATCAAAAACTAACAGCCAGATTCATAAAAATTTACTGCCAGTTCCATAAAGATAAAGTGTCTTTTATTTAAAATCCTGAATGACAAAATTATTTTTTACGAAATTAAAGACTTTTCCATTTTTTTGGACCAAGCCATTAAGGTATCGACAACTTTTACAGCTTTAAATTTCAATACCTATTTTAATGGTATGTTACAAGTAAATTTCAATAAAATCATTGTCAATTTAAATTGAGTTTTGAAAACAAAAATAACTAATCGCATATTTCATAGACAAAAATCTCAATCCTGCAATGTTAATTCACATCAACCTAATTATATTGCTGACATCAATCAGAAATTTATTCACACAAACAATTTTAATACTAATTTCCTAGTATGGCAAGCTGAAAAATACATTTTTAACTATCACATTCATCAATAAGTACTTTCATGTAAAACGCCTAAACATCAATCAAATGTTTTAGATACACATTTTGTACTTTAAGTCGTTTAGTCAATGGTGACTTTTAAACATGCGTAATGGCACAAGTTTTTTTTTATTATTTAACAATACTCAATCAATTTACTAAAGATAAAGACAATTTAATATAACTATAAAATTACTTAAAACTTTTCTCTTTACAGATCATGCCTTCTGTAACAGATATTCTAATTCCTACCAAAATACTATATTTCAATGTTTATGTCTACCTAATTCTAATTCATATATTTTTATATACATTTGATCATAATATTTATAGGGGTTAATAAAAACTTATTATATTCATTGGTAAAAGTCAATTTTTTAGTAGATTAAAATACTAAATATAATATTATATTACACAAAAAACTACATTGTCGTTAAAATTACAAATATAATCAAAATTCAACATATCATCGCTGTGAAATCAAACCGGCATATCTGCAAAATGCATATTTTTCACCAGAGCACTTAAAAGTTTTTGCATGTGATATTTTCCATTTAACGTTAGTTTGGTTCATCTCAATGCCACTTTATGCATGAATAAAATTTAGACGAATACTACTTATTGAAGTAGTAGTTGCAAATAAATCGGAAATTGCTTAAATTAAGAATAATATGCAGATATGCCAGTATGACTTTAAAATCAGTGTAATATTTGCTTTTGCGTCACAGTGGCTTCTTATTTTGGAACCTGTATTGTGAGATAATTCTGTTTGACTTACATGATGGAAGTCTTTCCTCCTTGAAGGTTTTGAAGCGACCAGCGTATTGCGCAATAGATTTGTCTTCTCAAAAACAAAATAGCTATTTCCACGTAAATGCATGCCGGCCAAATGCCATCAGACGGATTTATATTCAACTATACGATATGCCGGTTCGACATAAAAATAGACAGAAAAAAAGAAAATTTTTTGACACCAATAACTCAATTTTTGCACATATGCCGGTATGATTTAACAGCTACGATATATTTACTCATTCCAATAAAAGCTTTTTTTAAAAGCAATTTAATTAAAGTTTCTTGAAATAATATATACTGATTCAAATTAAGGAAATAAGATTTCAACAAAAAACTGAAGGCGAACAATTTTACAAAATGGTAGAGCTACCACGCTAACAGAGCTCTCTATTATTGTGGCAAAAGAAGTATTTCAAATCAGAATTGTTGCCAATCTTAAAAATATTTGAAAACTTGAAACACTTTGAATGAAATGCAATTAAAACGACAATACGGTGATTAATAAAGTAATTTGAACACTTTAATAGTAATTAATTAATCTAACTAGCTACACTATTATATACGTAGAATTAATATTTTGGAGTAAAACACATACATCTATCACTATTCAGTTGCAGTTGAGCACTTTTCAAAGAAAGTTCTTGAAAAACTTTCTTCATTACAAAAAATATATAACAAAAAAATCTAGATAACAACTAAATCACTGTTTTACATCTACACTGTCAGATAAATGTTGCATGTCTTCATTTTATCGCACATTTTTGCTACTGCATATAATATTATTCTTAAAATAATCAGAATTTTTCAAATGCGTCTGGACTAGAACCAAGTGAGTTGAAGTACTTCATTATGAAACTAATTCTTAAATTAATTGCACTGTTAGTTGACAACAAGATTCATACAATTTAATTGACTACAAAAAATCCTTATAAATTGTAAGTTTGTAACTTATAAATAATAAGAAAAGTGAATCAGTAATCAAATGGATATTTTCTCATAGAAACTTGAACATTGCATTACAGTAATCTAATCAATATTTAGCAAAATAATCACGCAGCTGAAAACAAGTGTGCTTTACCCACACATCATAATAATATGTAGTAACAACAGTGATAGATATATGTCATAAGAGTAATATATAGCATAATTTTAAGAGTTGTAATTAGCCGTAAAATAAATACACAGTTGCCCTGTATATTTTAGAAGCTAATCAAACCCATACACCATGAGGATTCTTGTTGGTAGGAACGGCATTCTCCAGCTGCCTCGGTGATCCTATGATCCTTCTGGTACTTCCAGGTTTACTAGATCCTAAAAATTAAAAAAAAATGATATCATGACAATGTCATTGGATGATTTGTTTCATTTGGTATTATTTTACAATCCTTCAACCGTCTCCTAAAAAGGTGCTTTTCATTTTGCTTCCTTGTTCATGTTGAATTTTGAGAAGTTTTAAATTCTCTAACAGATCTTTATCATTCTTTACTACAAAAAACAAAGTGTTTATCATGAGTTCTTTTCTCTTTCACATCTCTTGGAATTCACGATGTCCCATTTATGAAACTTTATAACAAAATTGTATGTGTGAGTCTCACCTTCTAATAAATTCCTTATCTCCTCGGTGGTTCCTGTCAGACTTTGTAGATTTGCTTCTTTCATCTCATTGACCAGTTGCTCCACTTGTCTCTTCTTATCTAAGATGGCTGCCTCTAACATACCAACCTGAACATATAAAAATTAAAAGAGATTAACAGCTATATAATGACAATCCATTGATACCCTCGGTATCTAGATAGGTTGTTAAGGGCCCCGCTTAGCAAAAACGGTAAAATATTCTATTTTCAACAAATTTGATAGAAAAACTGCCAAAACTTGTTGACCCTTCTGAACATATTGATTTGATAAAATAAAAAATCAAATATTTATTACCAATATTAGTTTTTTTTACTAAAAAATAAATAAATCGCAGACTGACGAGATTTATTTAGGTACTCTTTGTTATATCACAATACAAATTATTTGCAAAATACATAATTATATATATTTTATTCATCCAATCAAGCATATAAATACTATAGATTTTAGCAAACTTTTTTTGGTATACAAAAAATTGAGTTCAAGTGGTGATTTTTGGTTTCAAAATATGAGAAATTTTATCAAAAAAAATATTTTTTAAGTCGGTCAATATCCATGAAAAAAAAAAAAAAATAGAATTGTTTTGCTCTATAATTGTAATAACTATCTAAATATTCTCAATATTAAAATAAATATATGAATATTTGTAGGGTTCTCGTGCATTTATGTACCAAACACACCCCCGAATTCGATTTTTAGAAATATGCTTTTTTATAAACGAATATGTACTATGAAGCTAAAATCGAGTTTTTTTTTTAAATAAGTTTTTATAAGTTTTTAAATAAATTTAAGTAAATAGTAAATAATATTAAGTAAAATAAGTTTTTGAATAAATTTTTAAAGTTTGATATTGGTAATTAACATTTGTTTTCATATTTTATCTAATCAAAATGTTCCTAGGGTCAACAAGTTTTGAGAGTTTGTGAACCAAACTTTTTAAAAATTGAATGTTTTATCATTTTTGCTAAAGGGGCCCCTTAATGTCTGTAATCGCAATTGATAATCATGTACAAAAGTGTGGATGGCAAATTAACCCATGTTTATGTTGTATTCATTTTAAAGAATATATCTATTTACAAATGGCGTCACCGGTTTACAAAACAGCGGGCATTTTATAAAATGACGAAGGCGTATTCAGGCATATTACAATATGCCGAGGCGTTTTACAAAATGACTAGTCAAATAGTAAAATTTTAGTTCCATTTCTCACCATCTCATGGTGTTGTGTATTTAAACAATAATAAATGCATAATATGGTACTGCGCGGGAGATAATCTTAAAATAATGGCTTTATTTCTTACCGTATATTTTTCTCTCATTTTACACCTCAAATTCAACAATTAGGTTTGCCAACCATCCTGAATGTCTTAATTTTTTGTTGACACAGAGAAGATGGCTTGCATGTTTATTACATGCAGCTTATGGGATATGTTGCTATATCATCACTCGCCGCAAAGGTGAAAACTGTCAAAGTGAATGATGTCAATTTTTGAAAATAAATAATAATAATGATAAGCCACCGAGGAAAATACTACTACTAATACTACCACTACAGACTTCACCATTACGGCATATTCCACAAGTGTGTTAGACAGCAGACCAGCTACATCTAAAAAATATGCAAGCTGTCCTCTCTGCTCTAACACAATATTCAAACATTCAGGATAGGTGGCAAATCTCATCACCAAATTTGATTGACATATTAATGACTAGCAGGAGAACAGTACACAGTGAAAGGTGAATACCAATTGCATATATTATATTATTAATACTCAGTATATAAACAAAACAAGAATCACATTCCATGTATAATAATAATATTACAGTGTGAGGTCTGCATGAATGGGGTCAATACATTCATATATTTGAATAAATTTACAGATGATCATGAGGAGGTCAGTGTTCATAGGACAGTTATACACACATACATAATAGATATATATACGGTGAAAGTAAACCTCTGACTGAACAAGACATGTCTCATCTCGTATAACAAAACCTATTCCACATAATATATTACATATAGGTATACCAACACAATATACAGTTTTTACTAGTGATGTAACGAATGTGTGATTTCGGATATTCGGGAATGCGAATATTTGTTGCCGACATTCGCGAATGCGAATAGCGAATATTAACTCGCTTAAATATCTACAATATTGCTCAAACATTAAAATTTCTACCCCCCCGTTGCCGAATTTTCAAAGTGGTATAGGAATTTAAAATATTTCAAAACTCTTCGGTTTTCTTAAAGAATATTTTCTTGCAGTACCTTTTTCTACAATATACCGGGTAAGTAACTGGTACTTTTACCGAATCACCAATACTTTATTACCAAAATAATATTCGCAAAACATTTGCATATTTTTTTGCGAATACGAATGCGAATACTTTGAAATATGCGAATACGAATATTCGTTACATCACTAGTTTTTACTATCCTCAATAAATAATAACAAAACTATTCCAATTTAAATCAGTTTTTCAAGTTAGTTTGGTTTGTGGTGAAATATCTGGTAGATTTTTAATTTGGTATAGGAATTTGAGAAAATACCAGATTTCGCTATTTTGGAATAGGAATTCAGGAAAAATCATAATTTTTTCTAAATAATACCCCTATATTGCCTCTATCACCCTCCTATTTTTCTCCGACTTTTCTAGAGTTCCCAGGAATCCACAATTACCCACAAAGAGACACTACCACTCATGTTGAGAAAGACTGGTGTAGATAGATAGATAAATATTTTTTGGTCGCTCTGTCATTTAGTTTTGTTTCAACATTTAAATGTCATAATGATAGATCTGAGATCAAATCACAAAAAATATAAATTGAAAGACGATTTGAGACAAAACAGATTTAAGAGCTAAACCTCTAAATAATAATAATAATATTTCTTTATTCAATCAATATCAATATACAAACAGTATTAAACTATAATGAATATATAGTATTTCCTCACCTCTCGTTTTAAGGTATCCGCTGTGAGGTGATTCATCTCAGTGGCATGCTTTGCTTGCTGTATTTCACTCTGTAACCTCTCTACTTCTGTAAGCAGGGATCTTTCCAATTGTTGCCTGCAGAATACAATCACAATAATGCAAATCAAAGATAAATAAATTCTTTAAAATAAATATTCCTTTAAAAATAAAACTAGAAAAATAAAACTAGAAAGAAAATAGTAATACTTAAAACTGCACATTTTTAATAAAATTCAATAAACAAAAAAATATTTAAAACAATAATTTCATTTGTGAATTCTTCATTCATTGAATTGAAATGTTCATCTGTTATGAGTATAAATATTCAAATGTATATGAAACATACACAATGACCACACAGATGATTATGTCCAAACTATTCATTATGTCCATTCAGTATAAATATTAATATATCCAAACTAGTAAAAGAAAATATTAAAGTTGCTTTTAAAACTGTATGCGTTAAGATAATAATATATTAACTTACCTAGTGTCCTGTATTCTATTTGCTGCTCTCTGTTCAAATTGTATATCATCAACAAGCTTCCTAATCTTATTCTTGCACTGTAACAGTTCCGTCTCACAGTTAGCTAACTTGGATCTGACAAGTGTCAATTCTGACTTCAATGTTTTTTCAGTCTGTTTAGCTACTTCCGCCTCGTCTTCCACATAGGACAGTGACTGTACCTGCAACAATAACCGAAAGGTTCCATAAATATACTACCTAACAGTTTCTCAACAAATTATTTCTTTTCTTGCCAAATCTATGTTTAAATTATAAAGGTAACTGTGCCACAGAGTAACTATATTTGAGTGAGTGAACAGATACCTGCTCCGTGCTTATCCTGAGTTGTGTGTCACTGGAATTGATCTGTTGCTGTATCATCTCCACCTGGTGTTGCTGCTCTCGTCCCTTAGACTCCCAGAATCCTATCTCTGCATCATACTATAAATATAATTCATTCTCAGGTACCAGGAAAATAAGTGACAAAAAACAAAATGTTTAATTTATTGTTAGATTCTAATATAGCGTAAAACAGATCCTGGCAATAAGTGGGTTAAATATTGCATACTTAACAGATAAAAAGAATTAACCACATTTAGATTTTTTCTTTTTCTTTCATTCCTTCCCTTTCATTGACGGCCGGTGTGGCGTGGAGGCTAACGCACTTGCCTTTGAGTCACTAGGTCCCGGGTTCGATTCCCGGCCAGGGCAAAATGAAGAATGACCTTTTTCAGATTGTCCTGGGTCTGGGTGTTACATGTATATGTGTGTAGTGCATTGTATATATGTGTATCGTCGCGTTAGTACCCATAATACAAGATTCACATCTTAGTTTGGGACTAGCTCGGTCTGTGTGAATTGTCTATACATGTTATGTTATGTTATGTTATTCATTCCCACACAACCACATTCATCACAACGGCACGAAGAGGACAGTTTGCATGTTTCTTACATGCAGCTGATCTGCTGGCTACCCCACTTGTGGGATATGCCGTGATGGTATAGTATAGTATAGTATAGTATATTTTTTCTTAGGGTAAAATGAAAGCGTCAAGCTATTTATCTATATGTTGATGACAGAGGACTCACAACATATAATAAAGGCATAAGTAATCCTCTCCATACCACAAAAAAAAGAAGATTCAGAGTGGGTGACATGTCTCATCACAGATTAAATATGTTTCATCTCTTAATTGTTAAACTGTGTATTTTTAATTCCCTCACCTTAGTAAGATCAGCTTGTTGATTGGACAGCTTCTCCCTTTGATAGTTTACCAACGACACGAGCTCCCTGTACTGCTGGTTGTATGCCACTGCTTCACTATTCATGTTGGGGGACTGGTGGTGATGTGAGGGGCTACCACTCTCTGTGTGGTGGAAGTTGGAACGCAGGGGCTTTACTCCTGGAGGGGATGTGGTGGGCGGGGGAGGTGAGCGGTATGGAGGAGGAGGCTCTCTGAAAACAAAAGTTTAAGTTAAAATACATTTTCAACAAACATTCATATTACACAGCACAATAAACAGTAGTAATTTAACATTTTTTCACCCCAAAAATCATTCAGATGTTCCTTCCTCTTTTTTTTTGTATTTCCTCAATTAACATTGGCTAAGAATACATAATAGTAGAAACTGCAGCCTGCTTGAAACCATATTTTCAAATTAAAAAATTTCATAAATTATCATTTAGTTTCAAAAAGATACTGTTAGTATACATACATTGTATTTTTGCTAGGCGGTATGTCTTCAAACATTCTCTCATTCTATTGGTATTTTTTCGTGTCTTATTTAATATTATCTCATCTCTACAAGGTGCCAAGGCCGGCAGATATTTGCGAGGGAGCTCAGTGAACGTTTCACAACGTTTTTATTAGTGAAATTGTATAGGTATAGGGTACATTATTTCGTTGATAGTTTTGGCTACTAAAATCGGTATTTTTATAGGTTATAACAAATATTTTTTACAGCTAGCAACACGGACCAGTTGCAAAGGTACTTATTCTATGCTTTTTTCAATGTAATACTGTCAAATATTGTATTTTTGCTAGGCGGTATGTCTTCAAACATTCTCTCATTCTATTGGTATTTTTTCGTGTCTTATTTAATATTATCTCATCTCTACAAGGTGCCAAGGCCGGCAGATATTTGCGAGGGAGCTCAGTGAACGTTTCACAACGTTTTTATTAGTGAAATTGTATAGGTATAGGGTACATTATTTCGTTGATAGTTTTGGCTACTAAAATCGGTATTTTTATAGGTTATAACAAATATTTTTTACAGCTAGCAACACGGACCAGTTGCAAAGGTACTTATTCTATGCTTTTTTCAATGTAATACTGTCAAATATTGTATTTTTGCTAGGCGGTATGTCTTCAAACATTCTCTCATTCTATTGGTATTTTTTCGTGTCTTATTTAATATTATCTCATCTCTACAAGGTGCCAAGGCCGGCAGATATTTGCGAGGGAGCTCAGTGAACGTTTCACAACGTTTTTATTAGTGAAATTGTATAGGTATAGGGTACATTATTTCGTTGATAGTTTTGGCTACTAAAATCGGTATTTTTATAGGTTATAACAAATATTTTTTACAGCTAGCAACACGGACCAGTTGCAAAGGTACTTATTCTATGCTTTTTTCAATGTAATACTGTCAAATATTGTATTTTTGCTAGGCGGTATGTCTTCAAACATTCTCTCATTCTATTGGTATTTTTTCGTGTCTTATTTAATATTATCTCATCTCTACAAGGTGCCAAGGCCGGCAGATATTTGCGAGGGAGCTCAGTGAACGTTTCACAACGTTTTTATTAGTGAAATTGTATAGGTATAGGGTACATTATTTCGTTGATAGTTTTGGCTACTAAAATCGGTATTTTTATAGGTTATAACAAATATTTTTTACAGCTAGCAACACGGACCAGGGTCGATTTTCAGAAACTAAATGACCTTGAAGTACTTGAGAGTACTGAGAAATGCTAACAAGTCTCAGACTCTGTGAAAGGAAACTCCTGCTCTACTCCTCCATATATTTGGAGGTGGGCAGCGTCAAAAGAAACGACGCAGTAGACAGGGACCGATTGTTGGTCGGTATAAGCTAACAACCAACCCTTCTTAACGGAAGATGTTGGAAAGGGCACTCTCTTGCCCGGAGGAGCTAAAATCTTCTCAAAGGCGGAGGAACCTACGAGGTCAACGGCATGAGGATGTGGAATGCAAGGGAAGCTACCACATTAAAGGCTCTAGCAGCATTCCCAAAGTACCAACGAATTATGAAAATGATAAGATCTTTAGTAAAATCTTCCGGAGGTAAAATAGACCCCCGTTCGGCTCTCCGGGTGGGGTCTGCTCTAGATCTTGTCATTAAGCAGAATACACAAAAAAGAGAGGAGGTGAGAAGAAACCGAAACAGCACACAAGGAAGGTACGCAACCTGGAACGTCAGAACTCTGCTGCAAAATGGTAAGTTAGACAATCTTAAAGTAGAAATGACGAAAATGAAACTAAGCGCGCTAGGAATCTCTGAAATGAGGTGGCCTAACCCGGGAGATATGTGGACAGGTAATTTTCGTCTAATCCATAGCGGTAGTATAGAGGGTAAACCGGGGCAGGGAGGGGTAGGAATAATGTTAAGTAAAGACTTGGGTATGAGAGTTAAGGGATACGTACACTATGGAGGTAGGATTATTTTAGTCAAACTAGATACCAAACCCGTAGACACAATTTTGATCCAAGTCTACATGCCAACATCTAGCCATAGCGACCAAGAAATTGAGATTCTATACGAAAACATCCAAAAATTGCTAGATGACACAAAGGCAGAGGAAAATGTTATTGTAATGGGAGACTGGAACGCAGTAGTAGGGGAAGAAAGGGAGGGATCAATCGTAGGAGCATATGGGTTGGGCACTAGAAATGATAGAGGTAACCGTCTCATTGAATTTTGCGCCAAAAATAAAATGTTTGTAGCCAACACCTGGTTTCAACACCACTATAGACATCGCTATACATGGAAATCTCCCGGAGACAGATTTCGATTACAGATTGATTACATTCTTACGCGTCAACGATACAGGAATCAAATTAAAGATTGCAGGAGTTATGCAGGTCCGGACATTGATAGCGATCATAATATGGTTGTGGCGGAAACCATACTGAAATTCAAAAGGCTCGAGAAGAGAACCACAAAAAGATGGGACCTAAAGATGCTAAAAATAAAGGAAGTAAAAGAGAAATACGACGAAAAAACTGAGATATGCGATTTTGAGAGCAATGATAATGTAGATAAAGTATGGGGGAAAATTAAAGAGAAAATAACCGCAGCGGCAGACGAGGTTTTAGAGAAAAGAAAGCCGCAAGCTAGGAAAGAATGGATCACAGACGACATTTTAAAAATGATCGAAGAAAGAAGGAAGCTAAAGAATTCTCAAACAGAAGAAGGGAAAAAGGAATATAAAGCCCTTAGGAATAAAATTAACAGAGAATCCAAGCTGAAAAAGGAATGTTATTTGCAAGAAAAATGCAAAAATATCAACAGAAATATAAAACAAAGGAAATTCGAAACCGCATACTCTGAAGTAAAGAACTTCTTCAATGAAAAAACACAGCCACGATGTGCTATACAAGATAAAAACGGCAAACTGCTGTTTGAGGACGAACTGATCGTCAAAAGATGGAAGGAATACCTAGAACAATTGTACAAAGGAAAGAGCATACTCCAGGAAAGCAAAGCACTGGAAGCAGAATATGACGTAGAAAATAATGGAGATGACATCTTAAGAAGTGAATTTGATATTGCATTAGCAAAGTTGAAAGACGGCAAAGCACCAGGCATCGACCTGATTCCATCAGAGCTGCTTAAATGCGCGGGAAAAGGCATGCTTGATACATTGTATAAGCTCGTCTGCAAAATATACGACACAGGAGAGATACCTGAGGACTTTGCCAAATGTCTGATACGAGCGCTTCCTAAGAAGGCAGGCACGACAAAGTGCGAACAACACAGAACCTTAAGCATGATATCACACGCTTCTAAGATACTCACCAACATTATAATGAAAAGGGCGGAAAATAAAATAAACGAAACACTTTCAGAAGATCAATTTGGATTCCGCAAGGAGACTGGTACACGAGATGCAATCCTGAGTCTCAGACTTATTCTAGAAAAGAGAATAACAGTTAATAAAAACACATATATAGCATTCATCGACCTAGAAAAGGCATTCGATAAAGTAGAATGGGAACAACTTTTTAACATCCTAAACGAAATAGGAATGAGTTACAAAGACAGAAGAGCAATCTGGAGCCTATAAGAGAACGAAATGGCCGTAATCAAAAGCGGAGAGAGCTGCGCAGAAGCAAGGGTCGAACAAGGCGTAAGACAAGGATGCTCAATGTCGCCAGCTCTCTTTAACTGCTATATACAGCGAGCCATTGATGAACTGAGAGAAGAAATGAAGAACTGGACAGGAGTCAAAATAAATGGGAAAAAGGTCGACATGATCAGATATGCTGACGACATAGCACTGCTCGCAGACTCCGAGATGGAGCTGAACGAAGCCTTAGGAAAAATGGAAAGTATTCTGTTGTCAAAGTACAACATGAAAATAAATAAAGAAAAAACAAAATGTATGGTCGTTGGAAAAGAGGAAGCGACTGCGAACATTGCCATAAATGGAGTGAGCATCAAACAAGTAAGTGAATTCGTGTACCTGGGCAGCAGAATAAACCAGGATGGACGCTCCAAATCGGAAATTGTAAGCAGAATAAACCAGGCAAGGATTGCCTTTAACAAAAAATCAAAGATATTGGAATCCCCAAATATTGACTTAAGCGTAAGGAAGAACCTTACTAAAGCCTTTGTATGGAGCATTCTGCTTTATGGTTGTGAGACATGGACCATCAGCAAGAGTGAAAGCGGACGGCTGGCGGCCTTTGAGATGTGGTGCTACAGACGCATGCTCAAGATCCATTGGTCGGAGCACGTCGAAAATGAAGAAGTATTAACCAGGGTAGGCGAAAAAAGGCAACTCCTTAAGAGAATCAGCCAACAACGAGCTAACTGGATTGGCCACAACATCAGGCATCCAGGACTACTCATCGCCATCGCAGAGGGTAAGACCGAGGGGACAAATGGCAGAGGCCGACCAAGAGACGCATATATGGACCAACTGAAGAGAGACATGAACTGTGGCTCATACGTAGGGCTAAAAAGACTGGCTGAGAATAGAGACGAATGGAGAAGAAAAACCAAACTCGTTGCAGACCAATCCAGTGGATTGTAACTCATTATATATAGTATACATACTTCCTAAGGTAATAACAAAACCCCCCTGCACCAATATTAACTAGGGAACCTGGTATATAACAATAACAGACAAGGTTGTAAATATAACAGGTTAAATTTAATTTAATTAATGGGGTGTTCACATTTGTCGAATATCGCCAGGCGAATTTCGTTTGCATAAAAAACAAAATTCTGCGGACGCCCATTGATCGTCACACCTGTTCACACAGTCCACCGATATAGATACGATCTGTCAGATGCGCTTTGATTTTGACATTGTTTTCAAAATGGCAGACGTCGAGATGGAGATTGCGAAGTATTTATTATTAGTTGAAAATATTATAGTAGAGGTTATAAACCAACAACAAAGATAACAACTGTCACGAAGAGGGAAACATTATAAAATTTATAGGTTATAAAGTTTTTACCATAGGTACAGACAACCAGAGAAAAAGTTGAAAGGTGGTCAACTTGAGATGACATCGTTTTTACTAGTTTTTATCGTTTCAGACTAGCTGTCATTTTGTCCACACGGTTCAAATGGCTGACAATATTTTGGCGTCCTGGTGATATTCGCCAAATGTGAACACCACATAATGCAAATATGTAAGGGTTCAGCAGGCTGGAATAAGTCTCTTACTACTATGAGGTAGGTCACGGTTCCAACAACACTGATGACCTACTCCACCTTCACCATACAAACTATTACTTAGTGTGAGGTAAGCTTGGATATAATCGATGGCATAGCGCACAGATGTGGTAAGTGCAGTTTTCATAGTTTTGAGATAATCAATGTTGAAAGTTTGAGATGCTATACAATGTAGTACTAATCATACATAGTTTTTCTTAAATATCTCGTTAATGACACAGAGTAAAGCAATAATATTCCTAAGAAACATACTTCAGATGATATAGATTCACATGCGTATAATAACTCATTTTCGGTAAAAACTGCACTTACCACATCTGTGCGCTATACCATCGAATTATATAATAACTACTACTACACTATATTATACCATCACGGCATATCCCAGAAGTGAGATAGTCAGTAGACTAGCTGCTACATAATTATAACATAATAAATAATAACATAATTCATATTTTTTTTTAATTAGTTCCCATACAACAGACATGTTTAAAAACTGGAAACCAACCTGTATGGTGGTGCATCCTTCCTGTTAGAATGATGGACTGGTGATGATTTGCTCTGTGGCACTCCTCTTACCACTCCGACTGGATGCCCTCCCTCCAGGGCAGTCTGAGGACTCATAGTGCGACTATTTTCATTCTGCACACCTTGCATGTTGGACTCCTGACCATTATGATGTGACAGACCGCTGGGAACATTTCTGGAAGTAGAATAACAACATGTGAAATGGTATTGCTTTGATGATTAAATATGTGATCGCATCATGAAACTGGAATAAGCTAGATTCTTCCGCTATCGATTGAAGATTGAGATGAGACTGCCGAGAGTAGATACAAATAAATAAATAAAAATAATGTAAATGTACATACCCAAAGGTCAAACTTTTTCTTCCATCCTTAGATCTTTCTAGAGGATGAGCAGACATGAGATCATTGCTTCCACTAGACTGGCTGCTTCCAGACCTGCAGAAACAAAATAAATATTAATCATTCTATTCGATAGAAAAACCTAAAAACCTATTCGATAAAAAAAATTCGCAAAGATTTTACACCTTTTGAGTCACCTCTTCCCATAACATACAATACATTTTTATCACACCTTAATTACAACTATTAAATTTATTGGTAATTTTATTAACTCTTAACAAGTACTAAATTATGGATTTTCATAATGTCAAACACAAATTAACTTTACATACAAGTGACTAACAATAGTTGTGTGGTATAATCGACAGATAAATTACATCACTAACTTGAATTGTTTATTAACTATGTTTACTGTACAATGTTTTCAATATTGATAAATCAGAAAAGCAATCATCGTATCTTCCTATCCAGAATCTTATCGATTACTACAATAATAAAAATTTTGAAATAAAGAAATATTGTAAGGCCATTTTAATAGCAATTTCTCTGTTGTTACAAGATGCTAGTGAAGAACCTGAATATTCAAAATATATTTTTATAGAAATATATTTGGAATCTACAAAATCACCTAAAATACTCACCTTTTTTATCATTTTACAAAAAGAACATTCTAAAAATTCAATTCATACAGAAGTATCTCACTTGTAAGAAAATCATGATTAAATAGATAGATATTTTGCTTAGCAGCAGATAATCAATAGTTTTATTAGAGATAATTATTGGTATCAAATAAATATATACTAATTAGACACATAATATAGACAAAATTCTTTTCTTTCCTTGATATGGTCAGTCGTTAACACACATAAAACAAATAATAAATCAGTAATAATAATGTTGGACCATACACGGACATTTCTCAAGTCAATAACACAAGGTAAACACAAAATTCATTAAAATAAACTGAGTGCTTTTTCAATGAAATTACACAAGATAATTTGGCATTCTGCCAGATGTAATAAATGTGTCAAATTCAGGACTGTAATGTAATATATACCACTGGGAGACTATTCTGAATACACTCAAACCTCACAATGCAACAAATTTATATAGACAGGCGTCATTTAGATAGGAACTATTGATCCATTTGAGATCTGAAATATGAGATTCCAAAAAAATGATTCTCAATTGGTGGATATATTGTGACAGTGAAAATGACGGAATGGAATTGTTTCCATGAACACCAAAAGTGATCACTTCAGCCAGCCTAGAGCCAATTTGTAAGCTTTGGGATGCCTTTCTCACTTTTTAGGTTAGATATTGCATAATGTTACATTGTATAACATGATTCTCTAATTGAGATACCTGGTTGGTTTTATAATGCAACGTTGTCTTGCCATTTTTATTTTCCTGAATTTCTTAGTATTTCTAAAATTTTAAGTGTAACATTGCGAGATGGCATTATTAATGAAAATAACCAGATATTAATTTTTTGAGATTATTCTATGTAAGTTTATAGTTAATAAACTCGAATAACCTCGCAGTAAGCTATTTACAATTGTTGTGAATACTGACAAGGTTGATACAAATTTTGACCCTTCCACTTGAAAATCTTAAGAATGATGCTACTGATCACCTTTGAGTATACGAACCTTATTGGATTTAGAGTTGGGGATTTAAATCCTAAATTGGTATTATTATAATTGTTGGTCTGTAGTGGTGCCCCTTGCTGTTGATTTGATTTCACATTCACTGAGTCCGATCTCTGGAGAATAAACTGGACATCATTTGAGTATTCCCCCCATTTTATCAAAATCTGAAAATAAAAGTAATATAAGCTGTATAAAAAAAAATTTAGCTCCCTATTTTTCTATTTACAAAGAGTGTCGTATAGAGGAGAATGGTACACATTCAAAATACTGATCTATTGATATCTTCGTATACATAGTTAAGTTGTAAAAATATTAATAAAAAGTATTGAATATTATCTCTCCTCTATCTACAGCATCACGACAAGTCTCTTAAGTGGGATAGCTATTCTTTATTTATTCTTCCTTATCATCCGTAGGCTATTGATTTGGCACTTGGAATCGCCAGGCAATTATACATATTATTTCTTACAAACAATAAAACAATCATAAATCACTACGTAAACAAAGAAATTTCATTGAATCGAAGTATTTTCGAGTGTACAAGGCCCAAAATAACTTATCGTCAGTGTATGTAAAAAATGAATAATAATAATCAAAAATAAATAAATTGATCAATGCCAAATAGGCTAAATGGTCCCATTTAGCATTTCCTCAATATTGTAAAAGGCTTCTCCAACAAACCTTTTCACTTCTCTCTGATATTCTGCATAATCGAGTGTATTAATATTAACTAAGCAGTACATATAATAAACATACAAGTTGAGCTTCTTTTTAATATTGAACTACATTAAATATATTTCCTCAATATTGTAAAAGGCTTCTCCAACAAACCTTTTCACTTCTCTCTGATATTCTGCATAATCGAGTGTATTAATATTAACTAAGCAGTACATATAATAAACATACAAGTTGAGCTTGTTTTTAATATTAAATATATTTTTTGTTTTTCAATAATAGAAGAAATTAGTATATTAGGATTATTTTACGTTAATTTCAAAGTAGATTACCTTCAAAGGGAACTCATGGGGTGCTAGCAGTCTCTCATTACTTCTCCATCTCTCAATAAGTGTGAATCGTCCCACTTTGCCCGTGGCGTGGGCCAAAGCAAAAACAACATCCTGAAGCAAACAAATACAAATTTTAAAGATACTATCAGAAGATGAAATACTTTTGTGAAAAAAAATCCACCTCAAGGGCGCTCTTTGCTAACTAAGGTTGTGTCTGGATTATTCCGTGAGATTTCTTGAATAGATGAGTCTTCAGTTGGGTTAGGTATATCTCTTTCAAATTATCATCCTTCACGAACTAATTAATGTCTTTCCAATATTATTAGAATATGCAAATATGTTGTAGGTATATATAGCTGTAAACTCAATTATCAAACAGCAAAGACAAAAATCTCTAAATCATTTATAAATATTTAAGATAAACGCCAAAGAAACACTTGTATATAATGAAACAGAAAGGGGAATAAATAATTTATTAAAATCTTCACAAGTCTTTGCCTAAGATGTCTTATTATTTTGATTGATTTCTGATAGAATATTTATTTATTTATCAATAATATGTGCAAGAGCTATTTTTATAAATGAAGGTAATGTCAAATAACACCAAAACAAATGAATTTCAATAAAACAATACATAATGTAAAATGTGTTACTAACCTGGCAGGTTGTATGCTCAGTGACACCGCAAACTATTCTTTGTATTCCTTCCACCCAAACCTTCAGCTCCATTTAAATTCCAGTAAAATTACAAATTCAATTTATTGAGCATCCTAAAAAATACACAACTGTCACTATATTAGCAGTTGTAATTGAAATCATGAAGGGATACACAATCAACGTCTCAAGTCACTCGATAACGGATGGATAGCCAAAATAAAAAAAAAACAATCAACATAAAAGAAACACTTAAAATTTATTTAGTTGCACAAGTCAGTGTCTTAAGACCTTAATAATGTATGAATACTATGTTACGGGGTATTTAGATCATTTTGGGGTAGCCATGGGGCGTATTATTTGTAAGAACATAATAATTTCTAATATTTAATTGTTAAAATTACATGAACTTTTTAACAAATGTTTTTAACAAATGTTAGGTGGTATATAATAAATGCATTGGCAATAGAATGAATGATACAAGATGAGAATTAACTAAGTACCTCTAAGATACATTATTATTGTATGCAACACATGCAACAGTACATAATAACACTCTGCAAAACCTGCTTAGGGCTGTGGAATGTGATTGTGGACACTCACTTAGCTGAGATTTATTTGTAATGTTGATTCACACTCCAGTAAAAACCATAGGAAACAATTATTCAAAATTCTTATATATTTTAGGATATAACAAAGATTGATATATTCCAAAATGAGACCAAATAGTCGACAACACAAGCTACAAAGTAATAAGAGAAATTCTGTTATTATTGTGTGATCCTACAATAGGATGTTATGGTAAAACAATATAATGATTGTAGAAGCGGAAAATAATGGGAAATTACTCAGTTGTAAACACAATGCACTGAAATAATAATAATAACATCGTACCCCACAATGTAGAATAATGAATGCACTCGCGGAATATGTTTTCACATTATAATAAGGTCAAATAATTACAATGCTTCATACCTGTTAATACAGAGGTTATGACATAAAAACAAAACACAAGGATAGTAATGCCACTTCAAACGAAATAACTGTATAAATATTAAAACAAAACCGATTTATTGATCAATTTGAATAATTAAATAACTATTTTTAATAAATCTCAAAACACTCCTGCTTGTCAGCAAATGTCACAACTCAGTCAGCCATTTATAGTTTTTCTTTTTGTCGTTCCGTTGTGATTTATGTTGCTATATGTGAAAGAGATTGACCATTTATCGCGAGATTATTGAAAGAAATGCAATCAAATAAATATAATTTATACCTATTGGCCAAGACGAAGAAAATTATATATAGTGTTTTTACTTAGCTATTTTTATAATAGTTATTTTATTATAAATCATTTGTTTGACTGATTTGTCCACATAAACACATTTTCAAAACTATAATTATGAAAATAACATAAAAAATATCTTTTACAATAACTCATAATTTGTGTTTGATGTCCGACCGAACCGTTACCTATGTTTCATCGCTTTATAAATTTTTGATGCAATTATCAATTGGAAGAGAGTAATAAATTCTAATTCGCACTCTTTGGCCTTGTAAAGAATAGAATAGAAAGTAAAAATACTTTAACATCTGAAGAAGGCGACAGCGCGGGGTTATTAAAAGTTAAAACATTAAAATACGGGAAATGTTATTTTATAATATGAAGTGCACAGCTTGTACGTATCAAATGTTAATTGTGTCTGCTACTGTTTGGAAAATGAGCAAACAATATAGCGTAAAATAAGTATTTGTTGCGGCAACATTTCCCTCGTTTGACGTACAAGTCGACAAATTTTACTAGGCCACGTAAATACGCTGAACTTGAACTTGTTTATGAAACTGGATTTTAATTAGAAACTTAATTTATTGATATTGCCTTTTATGAATTCACAAGATATTTTAATAATTCCAGTGTATATTGTCTATTTAAATTATAAACCATAGGTTTTATTTGATACATAGGTAATTTAATATGCACACGCCCTAAAATCCGTTATTATTGTGTTATCAAACATCCACCCCCAAATTACCGACGCCAATAATGCTAATAGGTACTTAATAGTACTAATAGGATGTAATTTTTTTTAAATTAGTTTCGCCAATGAATTTATTGCTGGCTGATTACAACTGAGGAATAGCGCTTCAGCATTACATTTTTTTTTGGTAGGTACATCCTACATCTACCTGAATATTTAGGTGAAAAAAAATTATATTGAAAACATAGACAAACATTGAAAATGTTATGAAGTATGTAAAATAGCATATAAAATAGTAATAATATATATTATATATAAAATATATAAGAAGGTGCTAAGTGACTGATGAAGTAACGACATTTAATTGAGAGTTAATAAATTATCAAATAAAATAAAATAAATATTTATTATTATTTTGTTTCGTGTTACTGTTGAGTAAGACTAAAACTAACACACAACTATTCCCCATCTCATATTCCAAGAACTCCACGCCTGAAACCAACACGACCCCGCCTACCCCTACACCCTCACTGTAAATCCTAACGAACTTTTGTATTTGTTTTTGTTTAATTCAGTATAGATCAGCACCTGATGATGCGAACTCGGAGTCGAAAATTTGAAATACAAAAATCCCATACAAACACAAAAGTAATACTCAATAAGATTGTTTTTGTTGTGATTTTATAGAGTGAAACACTCTGAAAATCTTCCACTCTATGTATATGCATTTGAAATAGGCAGCATATTAAAATTACTTGTAGAGTGTAGAATATCATAGTTCTGATCATTTTTGATTCCATAAAAGGCATTCCAAATAGGTAAATACAGATAGATAAAACTCTATTCGCAAATTTTGCAATTGCAAAACTAAAGAGACTCCTTTATGAAAATAATGGTACTAAATGCAAATTATATTATTTTCTTTAAAACAATATTATACCATCACAGCCAGCGGAGTTAAAACATGTAATAAACATATATATATGTAGGTCATTGTTTCTGTGTCATTAAAAATGTCATTCAGGATAGGTGGCATGACTCATCGCTGAATTATAGATGTTTGCTGTCTTATACATTAGGTTCTGCAAGTATCTTCCTCTTGCAGGACACTTGAAAACTTACTGAAAAAAGTGGAAGGACTATTCTATGCCGGGGATCCATGAGACTAATACATACAAAAAAAAAACAAATGAAAAAATAATTTACACCACTTTATTATATGAAAAACACCTGTAACATTGAAACATGTGAGGGTAAAAACATAAAGCAAACTCCCATACTGTACTGATGTATGGAGGTATACAAATTAATAGTTTCTTATGAAGCAGCAGCAATGATGATAAATAAGTATTTTACCACATTTTGCTGTTACAAATGTAAGATTAGGTACATACCAAGTAATAATACTAAATTCAAACTTTTTCCAATAATATTGTATTACAAAAACATGCTGAAGTTTCTGCAATTTTCTTAAATCAGTTATTATATTGTACGAGTTTGAAAAAACAAATAATGGTATAAAACTAAAACAATCATGAATATTTTTTAGTATATTCCTTTTGGAGGTGGATTACCAAACAAAAGATACCACGATGGAGGGAATATGGGGTCTAAATTTCCATCAGTTTCTTGCAATAAATTTAACCATTTGTTTAAATATTTCACCATTTCCAGGGCGTCCGGAATATTATCTCCTTCTGAGCAATATTTAAAGAGAACTAAACAAGGAATGCTTGCTTCTGTACATGCATCAAATAACTTCTTCGCAAATCCACCTCCGTGAACAACAATGTCTCCTGCACGTTCAATATTGTAATCTATCCATTCCATTGATATCAAGGCATCATTATTTAGAAGATCATTATTAAAATACCTAAATTTTACAGCGTTAATGTTGTGGTTTTCTGCAGCGAAACTACTACTCAATATAACAAGTTTCTTCAAATGGTTCTTGAAATATTCAGTTATTTTGATTAACAACCCTTGAGCTTCCTTAGCGACTAAAGGAGATCTCAACTGAAGAACAGCTACTTTACTACTCAAATCTGCATACAATTCACAAGAAATCATTAGAGCACTTGAATATAGATCATAAGGATCTCCACCAATAACAGGAACTATGGCAGGATCCCAAACTGTTCCAACTTTCTTCATCTTCAGAGATGAGATAATCAAGTCAGCTGTAAGTTGCCCCACATTTCCAACCGACACTGATGGTACAATAAGCGTATATCCATCAAAGTTTATATCGCAATTAAGTTTAAACATTTTAAGGTATTGCGAATTAGAATACTTTCAAACTAAATACATCGGCAAAATAACCTCAGCATGACAGGTACTATTTAAAAATAATAGTGGCGAAGATAGGCACATATGTCAAATATCAAGTTTACAAACTTAGCGATACGACAGCCACTCGCAGTTAAGGGGCGTTCACATTTGTTCACTCTGGATGATCCTCCAAGATGAAAAGATGTAAACAGGCGTTTCATCACGTACGCGATGACGCGTATTTTGAAAGTATACAATGCCATTACGCACTGGTTGGGACTGCTCGCGTATAGTTTCAAGTAGTAATAAGCATAAATATTTTTCGAAACTATATACATGTTATTACGCTCTTATCGTGTATATTTTCCAATAACGTTACACTAAAATTTGTGTGGAAAACATACTGCACAAGTTTCCATTGCGGAATAATCGTGTGCATTTTCTAAGTGCTACACAAGGCAAAACGTTATTAGAATGTATAGATACGCGACTAGTTTCCAAGAAGCCATTTTGATTTGTTGCTTTTTCTTTTTTTCATATATAATTGTTTTTATTATTTTTTACGTGTTGTTTTCATTATTATTTTTTTATTGCTTTTATTACCTGTATTTTTGTTATTTGGGATTTACTTGTTATTGTTATAATTTCTGAAATTTGTTAACATGTAAAAGCGAAAATTGTAAATGTACTTAAATAAATGTATATTTTTTATTATTATTTGACTGGCGTCTTTTTAAAGTAGCACTTAAGTATTTAAACATTTGTGTTTCTTTTATATTATAAAAATATTTTTGTTCTTTGTTTTGTTTTATAATAAAAATATTCATAAAATATTATAAAAAAAATTATAAAAATATTTTTATATCCACGATAAGAGCTTTATAACCATGTATAGTTTTTAAAAATATTTACGCTTATTAATATTTGAAACTGTACGCGAGAAGTCCCAACCTGTGCGTAATGGCGTTGTATCCTTTCAAATTACGCTTCACTGAATCAGCGTCAGTAAGTATACGCAGAAATCGTGTATATTTTCTAAGACTATTTTTCGTTACACAATTTGAAAACATACATTGCAAGAACACTATGAATGCGTACTGGCATTGTATACTTTCAAAATACGCAGCGATGACGGAGGAAAGAGATTACCACTCGTCATAATTTTGATGAAAGGTCCTTTCACTGAAACAACCATAAACAAGTTTAATCTATGAATTTGTATTGAAAGTCGGAATCATGTACAAAATTATCATGCTGTTGAAAATTATATTTACTTGTTTTAATTTTTAATGAATGTTATTTTTCATTTTTTTTATTTATAAAATTATATTTTTACGTAAATACGTCAAACTACATACAACATGACCGTGAGTGTTGACATGGCAGTGAAAGCATAGGATGAACAATAATGTGAACAGACGTGTTCACTTTCGATGAACAGATTTGACCCTGACACTCCGGATGATCATCCAAAGTGAAGCAATGTGAATGCTACTTAAGGGACAAGGTATGCCACCCATCCTGAATGTTAACTCGTTTTATGGCGTAGAGAGAACGACCGGTATGTCTATTACATGCATAGATAGAAGGTCATGTTTTATTATATTTCTGTATTAAAAGAAACAAATTTAATGAACAAAGTGAACGAATTTATCGTAAATAGCAAAACCAATGTTTTTTTTAAACTTATTATTATTAAAACCGCAACATCATTCTTTAGTATCAACAAAGGACTTGTACATATCAATATTATGTCACCATTTCACATAAAGACAACCTCAATTATTTATTTAAATTCACATAGATTTTTATATATAATACCAGTATATATAATATAATATATAATATAATAATAGGTTTTGTATGGAATTCTGTGGGATGAACAAGTGTGAACAGACGTGTTCACTTTCGATGAACACGTCTGTTCACACTTGATGACACTTTGGATGATCATCCAAAGTGAAGCAATATGAATGCTACTTTTCATCCGTCATCGCAAGTGATCGCTATTGATGAAACGCCTGTTCCCACCTCTGCATTTTGGGGGATCATCCAGAGTGATCACTGAAAGTGAAGAAAAGTATTAGAACCTTGTAGAATAATATAATAAATTATGTCTATCTATGGCAAATATGAACTTTGACTGCTTGACCTTCTTTTAATTTCGTTTTGTTGCCGTTCTGGCTTCTGGCACGTAGAATGAAGTTTGATGTTGAAGTGTCAAATTCCGGTGTCGCATCCAGGTGCGAAACAGTTTTTTGTTTTTATTCCGAAAATTTAATTAACTTTTGGTCATTTCGATGAATATTTCTGTTCAGGGGAACTGCTAGAAGATTTGTAAAAAATATCATTAAATCAGGTAAAATTAGTATTATGCTTTGACTGCATTTTTGAAGTATGAACCATGAATGTGTTGTAAATATTTTTTTATAATTAACTTCACATAATTATCAATTGTTTTAATATAGCTGGCTGAGCAAAGTTCACTTTTTTCACATGCCTATCATATTTCGTTATTTGTTGCAGGATATTTTATTCACCTGGTGGTATACCCTTCAAAGTTTCTTTTCTGCTTTATGTTTTGTGGTATCATCTGCTATCATGTTTTCTACACTTAGGAACTTTTTAAACAGGCATAAAAGGAAATTTATAGTCACAGGAGTTGTAATTGGTGGAACAGCTATTGCTTGGAATTATGCACAAAGAAGACTAAGAGAGTGGCAGGAAAGAGAAACGAGAAAATTCTTAGAAATGACCAAAAAGAAATCACATTTTGAGAGTACAGAAAGAACATGCAATCAAACATTGCTCTCTTTGGCACCTTCTGTTTGCGACGCTGTTATGAATTCTCTGGATACACAGAGGATTCTCAATGAGTTGAAAGAAAATCCAGCAAATAAATTACAACTTTGGGAAGAGTTAAAAGTGTTGACATTTGCTCGAATATCATCTCTGGTATATTCTTTAACTTTTTTAGTTGTGGTAATGAAAATACAACTGAATATCATAGGTGGCTACCTTTACAAGGACTCGATGAAAGTCAATGAGCCAGCGTTCATCAACGGTGAGCTGCAGCAGAAATACCTTTCACTGTGCCATTACTTTGTGTCTGAAGGTGTGAACAAGTTATGTAAGGAAATAGAATCCAAAGTGAGGACAGTTATACAACCAGTACCTCTAAAGAAAAGCCACACCTTGAAAGACACTGAGAATTTATTTTTCACTATTCAAACTGGACTCTGGACAGACAATGATGACCCAATAAAGAAAATAATGACTTATTTATCAAACGACCCTGTGTCAAATAATGATGAAGCTTTGAAAATGCTTCTTGGTGAAACAATGGACATGCTAGAAAGTGAAGAAGTAATTTCCCTTTGTATTTCTTGCGTCAGCCGAGGTTTTGCACTTCTTGTCGATCAAATAGCCGAACATTTCATTACATTAAGAAATGAAAATTCTAAACTAGTGTACCCTAGCACTTCTAATGGAATAACTAATAAGTCTAGTTTGAATTCATTTGTGAATTTAAATATGGTAGAAATACCTTTTGTAAAGATGATACCAATCATTAATGGTTTGGTTACTACTGTAGTGCCCGGTCAAGAATTATCAGGAATATCCAACACAATTACGCAACAACTTCTTCTGAATGATAAGATTAAAATCTTAGGTGCAAATGTTTATGAAGTATTTAGCAGTTAGACATATTTCCATTACCTTGTGTTAGGAGATTTGATCTTTTATTCTATCGCATTGACACAATGTTTTATGAGCTGTTAATCATGTCATTTGTTTATTTGTCGTGATTTTAATGCCATAACACCAGATATTAATTGAGCGTAGTTATGCAGAAAGCAGACAGTCCACAATTACGTATATTTGAGTTTTTTATCTTACGAGATTTAAAATGTCTAATACTACAGTCTACAAAAACCAGCCAGGGGCCTTTCATATAAACATTTCATAAAAAATACGTTGAAAAAAAAATCAGTTCATTCAATATAATATAGTGTCTATATGCAAAGACGGCCATATTTAAATTATACTTTTTGTGGGCTGTCTGCTTTCTGCATAACTACGTTCAATTTAATATTGTAAACAACAAAATGTGCATACTTTGCTTTGTGTCACACTTGATTTTGCTGTTTATTTGGATGTTACTTCTTTGATGATGTTTTTTGTAGGTCCGTGTGAAGAACTTCATTATGAGAGTTGAATAAAAAGTTACAATACTATTACATGTCTTTATATAGAGTTAACTTGTATTGCTAATGTGATAAATTTAATTTTAAGTGTATATCTTTGTATAATTCTGTTACGGAAAGATATCTTGTTATTTTTTTTTTTTAAATATAACATTTATTAAATCCTAGTATCCTGTTTGTACCTCTATCTGTAATAAAAATCTTTCCACAGATGCTCTTAAGATCTGTCTTAGCATAATATATAATTAATAATTCATATGTTTGAGATTACTTTTAGATGTAATGAAAACTTAAAGGACAACGCTAAGGAGTTGCAGTGTTGTGTTTTAACTTATTGTGAATCTGTAAATATTTGACTCAGAATCTCTAATAAAGCTTTTGTTTGGAATCCTTTTCATAGTCCATGTCTTAATTGTATATTTTTTCTAGATTTCTAGTGATGCCCACATTTTATGTCTTACGTTTACAGATTCTGTTTAATTTGTTTCTAAATTCCAGTTATTATTATTAATGATACATTATGTTATTAATCTTATCTAGAACACATATTTTTGTTTAATCACATAATTCTATATCTTTTATACGTACTATTAAAATATCAGAGATATTTCACTGATTATATTGCTATGGATCAATAAGTTTATCACATTTACATTGTACACAATCAATTAAATTCATCTTGAAAATTGTGTTATGCGCATCTGAATTGAGGTAATTGATTTAATATGGTAGGTAGTTTGCAAAAATATACTTTGGTTGTATTTCATACATCATTTGTGGTGTCTACTTGCACATTTTTGGTATGATATATTTCTGTTGAATAGCACATTACAAAATAAAAATATCTCATGTGTTATTTTAATTAGTTTTGCTGGTTTGTCACTCAGTTCAGCTGACAACATTTAAAAAAAAATAGATAAGGATTTCATTGCCAAGTACAAGACTGATGAAGAAATAGAAGTAACAAGTGCACATCTCGAGAGAATTTTATTTCAGAAGAATCTATCTTTTACTTAACTATAAATATTATGTTTATAAAAGTTTGAACTATGAAACTAGGTGATCGATATCCCAAACCACACTATAAAATCTTTATTATGCATACATCCAATTTATTTTTATGTTGAAATGTTATGTTTTATCAACGTACCTTTGTTGCATTGCTAAAACTATAAAAGATTTGTGCTGTTTGTTATTAAATAAATAAATATAATTATATTTTAACAATCAAACTGATGAATAGTTTGTTTTTTTTTAATAATTTTTTTATCTTTTATGATGAACTGTTTTTAAATGTTCATTTTCTACGAAAATACTTATTTATTTTAAAGTATTATTCTCTGATGACTACTTTTGGCCATAATGCAAATTCAAACTGTATAGAATATCTATGACCTAGTAGCCTTGAATTCCAGTGGATCTTATTTTGTGTGCTCACAAGTCATTGCAGTGTAGATATTTTTAAGTATGTAAGTTATTAGATGACATTAGTTTCTGTAAATATTACATAAGATTATCGCTCTTGTAACATTTGAATTTGGTTTAATGGTATTTGTTTGTTTATACAATGATATGAAAGACACACCTTAGCTAGTTAGTTGGAAGGTAAATAAAAGTGAGGACACTTCCAATATTGTGGATACTATAATAGTGAAGTTGTCAATATTCTTGTTTAAAAGCCTGATGTTAATGACTAGAACAAAATAAAAATATACATCAATGAAAATATTCAGAATCATAGAAAAAAGTTAGGTTTACTTTGAAATGGTTTAATGTTTATTAATTTCTATTATTCTGATTTAATGTTACCAAATAAGTTTTTTAATTTATTTTGCATTTGGTGTTCACAATCATTTTTGAAAGAAGATTTAATATTTTTTTTCAAGATTAATCCTGGGTTTGTAATATAGTGATATACTCACAGTAAGAAATATACTTTAGTTGTAAAAATATTAAAAGGTCAGCAACACTTATGTATGCAAGTGAGACATGGACAAGGTTTATGAATGAAAGATTGAAAGTGACAAATGCAGTAGAAATGAGATAGTTGAGAAGGATGTGTGGGAAAAATCTGAGAGATTGTGTGCGTAACAGTAATATACGAGAGGAATGCGGAATGAAAGTTGTAATAACAAAGATGAATGTAAATAAGTTATGATGGTTTGGGCATGTGGAATGAATAAATATGGACAGAACGACTAAGAAAATATATTTGGCTGAGAGGAATGGTGCTCGGAGACGTGGCTGTCCTAGGATCAAATGGCAAGATTATTTAAATCAAATCCTACAGGATGGTGACGTGTTGAGCACATTCAACAGGAGAGCATGCATGAGAAAGTATATGACAATGATGGAAGCGAAAGATTTATGAGAGGATAGTAAGAAGTGGCGTTCGATCCTTTCTGCGGTGTGATGGTATGTATGTATGCATGCAGCAATGGGAAGATTCAAATTTAGGATCTCAATGGGAAATCTGAGACTCTACCATTAGCCTACTGAATACTACTTATAATTTTATTTCTCTGCTTTCACCAAACTTTATTCTACATGTCCTTGATTATGGATATTGTCAGAAAAAGAAACAACTAATCATCTAGAAATTTCCAGTATGAAAAGATTACGTCAAAATTGATTAAAAATATTTTATGTGATAAATGGTGAAGATTTTTATCTTGCATCCATATTAGATAAATCATTTCAAAATGTAATTATTTTACTATAGAAAGTTATTTGTAAAGAATTATCAGAGTTTGAGCAAAAGTGAAGTATATGTTTTTTTTCAATTTTCCACTCAGTTTTGATTGAGATACTTTAGTAAATTATGAAAGTTTAAGAAAATATAAACTTCAGGAGTGAAAGTTTTTTCAGCAAGAGGAATTGTTTGATTTTAATTATAGAGTTGTCTGTGTACATTTTATTCTCTCTGCTTAACCCACCAAACAGTGTTAAAGGATGGATTTTTGGTCATTCCTATATACTAATAGAGTGTTGACTAATGACCTATTTGTTACTGTTTTATTTAAATCCCAAATATTATAAATTTATGGTACATAAATAAAATTTAATATTTTATTATATCTGCCTTTTTATTTATCAGTAGGATTTTCATAATTCTATATGAAGGAAAATAGGTCTTGTTGATAGTAAATAGCAATCCATCTTTATGTTAAATTTTCGAAAAAAATCTCACTTAGTTTTGTTATCTGTAAGTAGATGACAAATCTAGTTGAGTGGAAGATATTACTTCATAGAAATATATTTACCAGATACAGTTACATTTTTCTTCATGATGATACTTTCATCTTTTCTACAGAGAAATGACTTATCATAAACTGCCTCTGTCGTCATGTATTATATTATCGAAAAACTATAGAAAATCCCTTGTTACGCATTCTAGAGATACCCAGAAGAAAACGAGCATCCGAAATAATTTCTGTTCCTATGTGTTGTTGTATCATAAAATGCCTCATTTGATAAGTGCATGATTTGTAAGGTCCAGCAGGGCTACTCTTGACACAATCTAAATACGAACTTAATCTAGTCGTGATCTTAATATGACGTGCGAAGGGACTATAGTCAAAAATACCGCTAGATTGGTATGCACGTATTTTTGACAAATAGGTAGTCACTTCGCGCGTCGTATGATAATGATCAAGATCGTATTTAGATTTTGTCAAGAGTAACTCTACAGGCTCTAGATTTTTCCATAACTTTCTTTAAATCTTTCAGCATTTGATCATTCTGGACTTTTTGAAAAAGTGGTAGTCTATAATATGAATTTTGAAGAAAGTGGATCAAGTAATGTATGAGTATGTTTATAAGAGCAAACGGATTAAATAGGATTACACCTACTTGCAACTTCAGAAATAAATATTTGGAAATATTTTCACATGAATATGTTAAAAACATTTATATGATGCATAATTTAAAAAAAACTTGTCTCTATTACTTACATAATATCAGCTGTCTGCAGGTTATTGTATGTGTATATTGAAGGGAACCACTTCACCTACCAGTTATTTTGTAATATTTTGAAATTAAAATCATCTTCTTTTTGTCATGGTCACTTATGTTACAAGATCTGTTGTGAAGTTGAAACTGTTAATTAATTAGATGTCATTACGAAATTTAATGGATATGATATTTCAAAGAATATATTTTTTAAATTCAGTTTCTTGCAGCGTCGTGTACCTAGAAGGCAAATCGCTTGTATTCATATTCGAAATAGTACAATTTTTGTACACACTTACATTGGAAAATATAACTATATGGATGATTAATTTGGAAGATGATTTATTTTGAAGTTTAATTGCATATACGGGGGATGTTAAAATTTAAGTTTTTTTTAATCTCGCCGCATGGACAGTTCCGTGAAATTCGCCCATATACCTAAACCTACCCTATTTTTCGCGAGGTGTTTATTATTTTAATTTTCGCGATATTTTTTTCATTGACAGACTCGTTTTAAGCTTTAAAGTAGACATTTTTGTTTTAAAGATTCAACAGCTGTAAGCTGTAATGGTGAACGTGTATTTTACCAAAAGAAAATAAATAAATTGTATTATTTCAAAATATATGTTACTTTCAGTGAAATGTATTTATACCTAAAGTTTATAAGGCCTGGATTGAAAAGGTATGAGGAAAGATATTTATCTCCATTTTGAAGGATTTTAGCGATTATTTAATACCACTGTCTAACATGTATCATATTGACCTAGGACAGTGATCGGCAAACTTATTCGCCAAAGAGCCAAATATGTACATTACACTGATCAAAAAAAATTGAGAGCCAAATCTGTTTATTAATTTAGTAAACTTTTATTATAATTTTAGACCTTCGCTGATTTAGGGAAATTAGGAATTTTGTATGGTGAAATTCTTTTTTATTGTAACGATTTTTTTTAAAATTATTTTCTAATTTCACGTTTTCTAACTAATTTGACTATAGGCTAGGCCGTGAGAGCCGCACTTACGGGGCCAAAGAGCCACATGCGGTTCCGGAGCCGCACTTTGCCGACCACTGACCTAGGAGAATAAGAAAATTATTTTCCCCTTTTTCTTGAATGTCGGCTTAATACAATTACTCCTGAATTTCTGCAAAAGGTACGTCACTACCACCGATAGAATATAATATTATAATACAATTTTTAATTTATTTATCTGTAGGTACCATCACGGCTCTCATACTCGTATGTCCGTTATATCCGTTAGTTCACAGGCTACCCTACCTGTTCGTATATCGTATACTGGATGATCCTCTTTGAGTCATGAAAAATAAAATATCACGATGGGCTGACCTCATTGCTGAATTGTAGATACTAAACGTGATTTAGATATGCAAAGAGACTTTGTAGATACTAAACGTGATTTAGATATGCAAAGAGACTTTGTAGATACTAAACGTGATTTAGATATGCAAAGAGACTTTGTAGATACTAAACGTGATTTAGATATGCAAAGAGACTTTGTAGATACTAAACGTGATTTAGATATGCAAAGAGACTTTGTAGATACTAAACGTGATTTAGATATCAGCAAAGAGACTTTCTGGTGCAAATAAGTTAAAAAATAAACAACCATAGATAAGTATATATGTATATCATGATGATGCCATGGAAAAGATCCAAACCGGTTTACGTTTTTTTCATTACCTCTATATTTAAATTCAATTAATCATCAGCGCCCATCCAATACGTTTATTACTTTTATTTTTAAAAACAAATGTTCAAAAACCTTTATTTATTCCCTTGTCGTAGTAATATCTTTTGTACTTGTGTACACAAGATATGAACACAGAAGCATAGAAGATGTAAGAAGGGAGAAGACGTAGTGAAAAATCCCTGAAGATGAATCCCAGCAGGCGGGTCGAAACGTAGAATCCATATCCGACACATACCTACGCGACTGCAAACCCATAAATATAGAAGAGCAAATTATTCTTAAATTGCTTAATTTCTGTAGTGTACAATAAAGTTTATCATCATTTTTATTATCATATGATAAGTTGTGAAACAAATGGACATAGTGTGTTAAGATAGAATAAGCCGGCAGCAGGATTTGAACTCCGGATCTCCCAATTGAAAGTTTATGACCCAATTTTTAAACTCGTAAGTTCTTCTCGTTTAATTTAGGATTTTGTCATTGAGGTATTTGAAATCCAAGTTACGAAATAAAAACAAACACAATGTTGTTAGAAGGCATCCCATAGGTACATATGTTAACCTAATATACCCAAACTATACATATTTTGTAAATTTTGGGATCAAACACGTTTTGATTTTTCATTTGTCAACATGATTTTATAAAACTTGCGAAATGCGTGCGTGGGTAGGTACTGTTGTCTATATTGAATGTGAATAAAATTTATGTATTTTTACATAATTCAAACATTTTTATCTTCAAGGTGCTATATACCAACACATAAACTTGTATTATTTATTTTTAATAAATAAAGGATAAATTACCGAGTAAATAATTAATAAGTAAATAACGTATTTATTACGTAGGCAATTGCATTTATAATGTCAGAAATTGACGATAAATTTTACTTTTTACTTCAACATTCATTTTCTCTAAACAATATTATCAAATTTTCAACAGTCAGGTTTTATATTCTCAAAAACATACAATTCATAAATATTCCAGGCAATTTTATGAACATATACAATGTTATTAATATCCGGGTTAGTTGGAAGAATTGCATTCTAGCGATAAACTCGCCCTCTGTACATTGAATAACTGATTTTTTTTTGAAACTTTGAATTGATTTTAAATAATGTAACTAATGTTCGATGAAGAATAAAATATATAAAAAAAAAAATATTGGTTTTTGAACATTGCCAATCGATTGATAATTTTGTAAGAAGATGAAATAGTGTTTTTTGTGTGTAATTTTTTTTGAGGAGTATAATTAAATCAGAGGAAAATATATAGGTTTTCAAAAGTCAAGAGGGTATTTTTCTTTATTCATGACATTGAGTTAAATGGGGTAGACCGCCAATGGGAGTTACCAATTGTTATTAATAATTAAATAAGCAGCTTCATTTGGGTATCCTGTAATAACTTGACAATAACTAGGTAGATAAATTATTATTGTCATTTAATATTGTATTTTCACTTAAGAGTGCTCTCTACCAAAAACGGTTAAATATTTAATTTTCAATAAATTTGGTAGAAAAACTCTCAAAACTTGTTGACCCTTGCGAATATTTTGATTTGATATTAAAAACAAATAATTATTACCAATATTAGTTTTTTACTTAAAAAAAACTAAATAGCTTTATTTAGGTACTATTTGTTGTTATACCAAAATACAAATTATTTGTGAAATATATATTTTTTTTATTCACCCTTAAAGCAAATAAATAATGGAGATTTTAGAAAACTTTTTTTAATAAACAAAAAATCGAGTAGATGTTGTGATTTTCGGTTTCAAAATATGAGAAATATTATTGTATTTTTTTTTTAATCGGTTTATATCCATGAAAAAATAAAAAAAATACAATTTATTAAACTAATATTTTTAATTACTTAACTATCTAACTTTTCGAAGTATTAAAAAAAACATGAAAAATCGTAGGATTCTCGTACATTGTCTGCCAAACACACCCCCGATTTCGATTTTTAGAATTATGCTTTTTTTTAAACGTATTCATTAAAGATATAATTTTTTTTTTTTTGAAGTAAAAAACTAATTTTGATAATAAATATTTGTTTTCATATTTTATCACATCAAAATGTTCGCAGCGTCAACAAGTTTTGAGGGTTTTTCTGCCAACTTGTTGAATATTGAACATTTTACCGTTTTTGCTAAAGAGCGGTTTTAAGTACAATGCACATTGATATTGATTGAGATGTAACGTACTGGAGATAATGTCTACTTACTCGTACATGACGTCATGGTAGATATTATAGGGTTTACCTTTCACAAATAAGTTTACTAATTCATACAATTCCGTCATCATAATATCACAAGACTCCCTCTCACACAAAAAATATATATCAATTCATTTAATGTACATCGTAAGAAAATAATACTATCTATTAATTTATTATATTTTAATTAATATTGTCAATATTTTTCATTATACAATATAGGTTGATATATTATGTAATGAGTTACAATCCATTGGATTGGTCTGCAACGAGTTTGGTTTTTCTTCTCCATTCCTCCCTAGTCCCTATTCTCAGCCAGCCAGTCTTCAGCTCTACGTATGAGCCACAGTTCATGTCCCTCTTCAGTTGGTCCATATACGCATCTTTTGGTCGGCCTCTGCCATTTGTCTCCTCGATCTTACCTTCCGCGATGGCGATGAATAGTCCTGGGTGCCTGATGTTGTGGCCAATCCAGTTACCTCGTTGTTGGCTGATTCGCTTAAGAAGTTGCTTTTTTTCACCTACCCTATTTAATACTTCTTCGTTTTCGACGTGTTCCGACCAATGGATCTTGGTCGGAACACGTCGATTGGATCAGCATGCGTCTGTAGCACCACATCTCAAAGGCCGCCAACCGTCCGCTTTCACTCTTGCTGATGGTCCACGTCTCACAACCATAAAGCAGAATGCTCCATACAAAGGCTTTAGTAAGGTTCTTCCTTACGCTTAAATCAATATTTGTTGATATGATAATATTTTTTAAATTATCTTATAAACCATGTTATTAATTAGTTTTTTAGTAAATATCTATCTATCTAATACTTTTCATATAATTATTTTATCACCACCATGGCACGAAGAGGACAGTTTGCATGTTTCTTACATGCAGCTGATCTGCTGGCTACCCCACTTGTGGGATTGCCGTGATGGTATAGTAGTAGTAGTATTTTATCACCGAACGTTCAATAAAGTAGGAAAATCTACAACCTAAATATTAATCAATTAAATGTATTTTTTAGTTTACTACTGCAACTTCCTTATTTGTGGGAGATACCGCACATGTTGGGATTGATACATTTATTTATCAGATGTCTAGTTTGTTGAAGAATTCATCGAGGAGTATTACTTTTGAAATATAATTATAATAATTACATCTTAATCACAGATAGTAATATGAGTGGATAGAGAAAATGGGATTTTCCATGGATGAGGATAAAATTGATGTTGGACAATACATTTTAGCTGGGTGTTATTTGCACAATTATTTAGTAAGTTTAATATTACAGGGCAACATCTCGGTATCATCTAGAAATTGCAAGTAAATACATACCTACCTACTTAGGTACATTTCCAATCACACGCGACATAATATTACATGATAATTTTTTATATTATTATTTAGGCATTCCACCCAATAGTGAGTGATTTTGCATTACATGATAATATGCATAAGAAAAATACTCACAACGAATTATTGGTACGTACTATCAGATTAGGACCAGAGATAAATTTACCATCGATTTTTTTGCAAAAAGTTAATATTATAGATTCGTACTAATGAATCGTTTGTACTATCTCTGGTCCTAATCTGATAGTACGCACCAATGATTCGTTGTGACATTTCGTTAGTATTTTTCTCAATGTGCTGCGTCAAAGGCGGTCTTTAAAAATAACGAATTTTTAAAGTTGGAATGAAAAAGTTTGTAAAAAATCATGTTTACCAAATTATTATTCAAAATTCCTGTACAAATATTAAAAGATCACGAATTTTCTCAAAATGCCACTCTGAATTGAAAATTTGGCGACCGTGGGGAGGTGAAAATGGAAAAGCAGGATATTTTTAGGTATCCCTATGCAAAAATGTCGTCAGGGACTCCGTAATAAAAGTTTGAACCATCACTGATGTGCGCTGTTAGTACGTTGGTAAATGCATTCCTATCCCATGCACATTTTAATGTATTCCATTGGGGTACCGGGTAACCATAATAATGTAGGATCGGAAAAGCGAAAGAGTTCGAGATGTCTACGAGTATCATCACTTAATGCGTGAAAGAAGATCTTACCTTACCTTCCAAGTCGAAAGAAGTAAGTACCTCTCTTAATTACAAATCCATAGTAGAAGATAACGTTTTTTGTAGGTTTATCCAATTATGAAATTCTACCACTTATACACCAATATATTAAAAAAGAGTGTTTACAAAATTATTCGAATTGAGGATGAATTAGGGTTGGAAAGAGTCTAGTGTGACGCTGAAAAATCCATGCTACTGCTTCTAGTTACATGCACAACGAACTTTATTATTGACTCTCCTCTAACCGCCGTCCAACAAGCTTAGTACTTGAGAGAAATCTAAATGTATACTCCGACTATATCTAACATTTTTCTTCAAGGAAAATGTAATGGTAATTAATTATTATATATTTAATTACTTTGGCTTGGTATTTTTGAGATAGCCATTGCACGTATGTAAAATATGCAAAATATCCTTTATTTAGACATTCGGAACATATGTAGAAGGAAGTAATAGTGGATAAATATGTGAATAAATGTTGGTGGATCAAGTCATATAATACATATTTAGATCCTACTGTATACATCGTATGTCGGGTTATATGAGGTTATCCCCGAATTTGCGTATAAAAAATTAAACTTTGACGTAGTCATTGGATAATTAAATAGTTTTTTTCCTCTTCGACATGGCACTAAACCTCTTTGCGTATATCATCAAATAATAATACAGTAACAATAAAATATGTAAAGTTGTTTGTTTATTCTGAAACTCTATCTTTCCTCATCAGTAACTTATATCTTCTTTTCTATATTGTAATGTAAATATCATATTGTGTATATAGTAGTGATGTAACGAATGTGTGATTTTGGATATTCGCGAATGCGAATGCGAATGCGAATATTTGTTGCCGACATTCGCGAATGCGAATGCGAATAGCGAATATTGACTTCAAAATGGTATAGGAATTTGAAATATTTCAAAACTCCTCGGTTTTCTTAAAGAATATTTTTTTGCAGTACCTTTTTCCACAATGTACCGGGTAAGTATCCGGTACTTTCACCGAATTACAGATTTTTTTCTTCATTTACATGGTACACAACAGATGAAACACATATAAATATAAACATGTAAGCGACAAAAACATTCCAATAGTCTTACATCGAAACAGTGCACACTTCAGCAATAACACACAAAACAATTATAGAAAATCTTACACACAATACATTAATAATTCACAATACATCCACTCACCCAATTCCGCACACATAATACATTCATTCGCACAAACACATTCACACTTCACTGATGTATGCAATAACAATACAAAAAAAAACTCTAAAAAAAGAAAAATGAAAAATTTAAAAAACAGACTAAAAATAAATACTATCCCAAAAACTTCACATTTTATCAAACATATACATTTTTTTTATATTTATTTCATCATATTCTACTCTCAACTCTCCTTTCTCACAAACCTGACGTAATTGGCACTTTAAAATTCTATAAACAGGGTTTCTTGAGTCTTCGTTTTTGTTTTTTTTTTAATGTAGAACGGAAAACAAGATCTTGTTAAAGGAAGCATTCTAAAGTTAATCCTATCTAAAATATTAGGCACATCGTATTCGGACAAGCATATTTTTCTCAGGTTGCATGCATCCAGCAAAACTCTTCTTTATTCCAATTTAGGCAAATCTTTAATAAATACAGGATAATGCAATCTCTTCCTAACCAAACGAATGAATTTAGACTGAGTTCTCTCAACTTGATCGACATATTTTTTTAAAATGTGGATTCCATACAGAGGAACAGTACTCCAGCTTGGAGCGAATCAACGATAAGTACAAGTACAAATACGATTCATAAAACCTAAATGACTTTGTAGATCTCAGAATAAATCTCAGTATTTTATTGCTCTCTTCGATAATTTTGTTCACGTGATCATCAAAGTGAAGTTCAGAGTCAAACACCACACCTAAATCTCTAATCTTATGTACTTCTTTTAAATCCTGATTATGGATATTGTAAATTTATCGAATTTTGTTTCTATTTTTGGTAAAAGAGATCAGATTACACTTCTCTAGATTCAAGTGCAAGTTATTTCTGTTACAGTACTCGTGTAGTCTTCCCAAGTCCTCGTTAACCATTTCACAGTCAAACAATAATTGAATTTGACAGTATATTTTTAAATCGTCCGCAAATAATAGAAGTTCTGAGTGTTTAAAGCACTTTTTTATGTCGTTTATGAATATCGTGAAAAGTAAAGGACCCAAAACAGACCCCTGAGGGACACCAGATGTAACACTGACACTGTCAGATGAGTAACCGTTAAGTTTAACTGTCATCAATCTATCAGAAATATATGAGTCAATCCACCTTAGAAGATTCCCATGAATTCCATGAAATTCTAACTTCTTAATCAAAAGTCGATGTTCTACTTTATCAAATGCCATTTGAAAGCCGATATAAATGGCATCCAACTGTATACGATTGTCCATAGCTGAGAAAAAAAAACAGATTTGTTACTGTCGATCTTCCACTCATGAATCCATGCTGCTCTACAAGAAGATACGGCTTCAGGAAAAAAGTCATTTC
This sequence comes from Athripsodes cinereus, assembly GCA_947579605.1. Lineage (NCBI taxonomy): Eukaryota > Metazoa > Arthropoda > Insecta > Trichoptera > Leptoceridae > Athripsodes > Athripsodes cinereus. Next base: position 5,760,735 of record OX388308.1, on the reverse strand, counting down.
TTCACGAACAATACCCTCAAATATTTTTGAAATTGGTCTGTAGTTACGAACGTCCGATTTGCTGCCAGATTTATGCAAAGGAGTAATATTAGCCATCTTCCATTTGCATGGAAAGCACCCTTCTTGTAAACTCCTAATAAATATCAGATACAATGGTTTGGTTAAATGACTTACACACATCTTTTATATTATTGGTGCTATACCATCAGGACCAACTCCTTTTGTCTCATCTATACCTAATAAACGTTTATGAATATAAGATTTCAAGATATTAACCGTGGATAAACATGAGTTAGTTAAAATATTTTCCGATTCTTCAGTATTAGAATCATGTTACACAATTAGTGAAAATACAGAACCCAAAAACGACGAAAACAAGTTCGCAATTCCCTCTGGATCGCTCGAAGTCTGGTCACCGTCACACGTTACCCTTGGATAGCTTCTAGATTCTTTAAGGGAATTCACGAACGAAAAGAAAGACTTGACATTGCCCTTAAGTGACTTCTCAGTGTTATTAATAAAAGACCTATAATCGTGATTCTGCGACAACTTCAACTGAGCTCTTAGTTGAAAAAATAAATTGTAGTCAGAATCATTACGGTTCATCTTCCAATTACGCCAAGCCTTGGACTTTCTCTTAAACAACACAGTTCTATTAGAGAACCATTTGGGAAAATTATTAGGTGCCACCCTCTTCATAGGTGTATGCTTCTCAATTATTGGCAAAACATAACCATAAAAAGATTCAACCATCTCACTCACCGGTCCGTTTTCCAAAACGCTGACCCAATCAACACTTTGTAGTTCAAAATTTATTTCCGAAAAGTTTGACTTAAAGTATATCAATTTCTGGATCATATTTTGAGACAAATCCTCAGCAATTTCAAATTCATAATCTATCAACAGTGAAGGATAGTGTGAATCCTTACCAACCAGTGGAGAGTCACATCTGGTAACAGAACACGGAATAGTTGAAAGAACTAAATCCAAGTTAACTTGATTGCTGTTATAAACTCCGTTAGACTGAAACATATTGAGAAAAGATATAGATTCTATCAAATACTGCGCAACAGGACCCGAATAAGAATACGGAACAAAGATTGACTCAACATCGGGGTCTTTTTTCCATTGGATTGTTGGGATATTGAAATCTCCAATAAGACAAATATCCGTTGTGTCGTAATAGCTGATTAAACGTTCAGATATACTTTTAAAAAAGATGTTTTAAGTATCTAAGGATGTGGAAGGCGGTATATATACTACACCTAGTAGCGATGAGCATTTTTCCATGGAACTATGTGTTACCGATGAAAAACGAATACTGGTAAAAAAACTTTCACCAATATCATCCCAAACAAGAGTGGGTGAACATCCTAGTGTCCGATTTACAGCAATTAAGACCCCACCTTCATCCCTTTTACCACTCAACATGAAATCCCTATCCTTCCGGTAAACTGTATATTTGTTTTGAAAAAGTTCGCTATCAAATATCCCACAATTTAGCCAAGTTTCCGTCAGAACAACCATATCATAATTATTTGCAAATAAGTTTGCTCTAAACTCCTCGATCTTAGACTTCAAGCCCTGAAAATTCTGAGAGAATGCTTTAGTGTGGTTCACCTTGTAGTATGATATAAATATTCCCTAAATAGAATATAAAATTATTGTAGGGCCCTATACTCATAGCAGTTGTACAATACTTAAAACAAACATATAAATTAAATCTCCACAAATTAATGCATACTTCTCCCAATAATAATAACATCATCAAGCAAACGAACACATGAAACAATACAACAAATGCGGCCAACACGGAACAGACCAGATACTTTATTACTAAAATAATATTCGCAAAACATTCGCATATTTTTTTGCGAATGCGAATGCGAATACTTTGAAATATGCGAATATTCGCGAATGCGAATGCGAATGCGAATATTCGTTACATCACTAGTATATAGTCGTGCATCAAGAGCTAGAAATAATGACAACATTCTCACATGGATCAGGATAATATTCAGAGATGCCGAGAAGGACGGCTGTAGGTAATCCCGAAAACCTGATTTTGGTAAATAATAAGGTAGTATGTGTTGAAGTAGAAAACTTTAGACCGGACACGGAAAGTAAGTATGTAATTTCAAAATATTTATTGGTGAAATTTTTAATGCTAATTTACGTAAAACAATTGACATTAAAATAATTTCTTTCTATGTAATAATATCATGAAATTTTCTTACAATTATCTTTGCCATTGAATGAATTGATATTTGACATACAATATATCATTTCTCCCATAAAAAAACACGTATGTAGGTCATGTAATATTTGAGCTTAATATAGGTAATAAGGCATTGGAAATAATAATGGGAACCTTGTATGATCCACAGTTTTTCGATTAATTTAAGCAATTGAGTAAGTTAAATATTTATCCGATTGAATAAGTTATAGACTACAGACAATCACAAGTCGAAGACAAAATGATAATAATAATACATTCTTAGTAGGTATATAATATTATATATACCAATTACACTTGTATTTATATAGGTATAACAAGGTAACATAGCGATAAGTATCGATCGTCAATTATTTCACGTTATTATTACCTATTAATCTATTTTATTCAAAGTCCTGATATGAAAGTACCTACAAACAAGTAATACTTATGTAGCTATATATATATATTAGGTATTACGCTTAGACTTAAATATCAAATCCGATTTGGTACCATATATAATAATTATTGTTCAAATAACATTGATATACCTGTTTATATTAAAATTTACAATAGAGTCCCTCGTTTTACGTCATTTAATTTCTCTATCGGATGGGTATCTTATGTATTTTCATTACCATCTTAAAATTCATAATCTGACTTCATTATTATATTCCATTGTTTTATTGATGGCTTGTTTTCGTCATCAAGAGTTTTTTGTTATCAGGATTTTTCAAGGAGGAAGGGGAAACTGAGCTTAGCTCAGCCCCCCTAGACAAACACGCACTTTTCGATCGACTACAAACGAATTAACGACAATCTACCTACATGTACCATGTAATTTTGCGTTATTGTTGCGGTTATAGTCGTAAATTCGTTTGTAGTCGATCGACAAGTGCGGGTTTGTCTATGTTTATCTACGGCCCCTGATCGGTCGACGGAGGTCCTGACGGAGGTCGCGAGCAATTTTCAGGTTTCCGTTACATAATATTCGAATATTATTATTCATGGGTCTTATAAGTAGGTAGTTGATATGAATGTATTTCATGTTAATTATTTAATCGGAATATTATAAAGACGGAATTGCGAAAAGAAATTTATTAATTTGCATAGAGTGGATAATCTTGATTCTTTAGTTTTCGTACGTCCAAATCGAATTAAAATACGTATTTATTTATTCATCAGATTAGGAATTTATTTATTTATCACGTTAGTCAATATGGTTTCAACGAGTTTTTCTTTTGTGAAAAGCTGGAACCATGACAGAATGTTAAACTTTAAACCAGTGTTAACTTTGTAAACGTAAATAAGGGGAAGAGCAGCTTTCCGCTTCGGTACAATTTTTTTTCCATATCGGCTTCTGGATACGCTATTATTTGTATTGATTTGAATATTTTCATTTAAATCTAATTTACCAAATTTAGTATCGGCAGTAAACAAAATCATTGCAATAATTTAATTAAAAAACATCCTTATCTTTTGTATGTACGCAAAACATCGGAAATAGGAAAATCCGAAATATATATTTTTTAACGTTTTTAACTTACATGGGCAAAATCTTGTCTAAAGTTTTGAATCTGTTAAGTTCAAAGTTGAGTTTAGAATTAAAAGGTACATCGATATGAATTCAAGATTGTAATCGACATTATTTCATAATACTTACTACATTAGGATTTGCCGGTGTACTTAAACTTACATATTTTACAAGGTAGGTATACAACTTAGATTTTAGTACCTCTATTGGTATAGTTTGGTGTAAGCTATAATAGATTTAGTATGTCATATGCATGTAACTATCTTGTATAACATTTCGTATAGATACTTATCCATGGATCTGATGTTTACATTTCATATTTCAACACTTGCATTGGGTTGGTTGTTCTTATGGTTTAGTGAAATACTTTTGCCTTTTGTTTCTTATCAGCAGTTCGTGTTTGGACATTGCGGTTAGTGGTTGCGCATTGAAAACAAGAAACCTCGCGCATGTCCTGTGCTTAAATCGAATAAAACAATTATTTATGTATTATTTACCTACTTCAAAACGATTATAAGTTTATGTGTTATATTAATAAAATTGTTTCTAAGTTATGTGATGTTATGTAATGTTAAACAATACTTTTTTTAACTGAAAGCTTTGTGTGAATCCGAAAACGTATCTTTCAATACATAAATAGTGTGATCAAAATACGAATTTTTAATCTCCGTAAATAAAATGAAAGTAAGTTAAACAACAGTTTATTTGAGTAATTATAAATATTTTTCAATTCTATATCATCACTATTATTAATGGTTATATACGTGATCATATTATTTTTAATACTTACAGTATGCATTTGTATATATTTTTCATTGTACAAAAAATATTTTCCATCACACACACATAGGTTAGGCACAAACACAATTCACTAATCCGTATCATCATGTCATTCCTCTTGAAGGGGGAAGCAACGTACGAGCTGCAAGTAATAAACATGCAAGTCGTCCTCTCCGTGCCAAGAAATAATAAGATGTTCAGAATGGGTAGTTTACCTCATCGCCGAATAGAAGATGTTTAATATCTTATAATTATGTGAGATTTTACGAACCTGTCTTTTACATGACACTCAAAATTGTTAGAATAACATCCACAACAAGTGAATTTATTGCAGTAAAACGATTTATACCGATTCATTACAATAAGTTAAGGCATTATGAATACAATAACTTATTTGTTTTGGTTCTTGGCGCCGTCATTCAATAGTCTCAAGGGCGTTATAAAAATGGATTTATAAAAGAGTGTGAACATTGCAGAAAAATAGCGCATTGTCAATGTGTATATATCAATATTTACATTTTTTTTAATATATAGCTAGTGGATGTTTACAATATTATAATGAAATTGAAGTAGTGGTCAGTAGCTGATGATCATGTCTCGGCTTTCTGTGAATCCCATTGTCATTCTTTTCCACGTTTATGATGTAAACACTAATGTTCAAAGTGTGAGAGTCTAAATATAATAATAAAAATAGTATTTGTTTTCTGAAAGTACACGAATACAATTACTTACACAATCAATATAGTTGTCGTATATTCTTCTAATAGATATCTTGTATATAGGAAGGTAGTACTCGGCAATTAAAAATATACCTATACTTATTTTTCTTTATTTACATACCTATACTTAATTCACACCTACACTTTATGATATTAGGTATGTTAGTTTATCATATACTCGGGTTCATTTATACCATTGACATTTACGTTTAGAAAATATGTTATACATCAAATCTTTTTTCAAATAGGTACATTATAGTTTCCAAGGTTTATAAAAATTATGGTCACATGTTTATTTATTAAAATTAATTGATTATCTATTATTGTAGCTCCTATTCTTCATTATTTTACCATATTGATTAAAGAAATTTAATTCGACAAAAAAAATTATATACTAAATTTTGAAATAAAAAGATTAACTCACCCCCTCTGTTATCACGAATTATCCCATAAATGGGGTAGCCTGGTAACTGCAGGTATTCAACATGCAAGTTGTATTCTCAGTGCCAATCTTTAGATTGTTAATTTATTAAGACATTTATAATAGATGGCATACCATGTCGCTGAATCGAAGACGTTAACTGTCTTATTTGTGAAGATTTAGGAATACCTGCCTCTTACAGGACTAACATGTATATATGTAGAAAGATTGTTATGTAATAAATAACTTAATCAATAGATAGGTGTTTTAGTTACCTTCACTATGTATCAGTTTTGTAATAAAACGTAGCTTGAATAGTACACTTGATATTATAATTTAAATAATATAATCCACATGATATAATATAATCACTAGGTAGGTATATGTGAATTTAAATAAATAATTGAGGTTGTCTTTATGTGAAATGGTGACATAATATTGATATGTACAAGTCCTTTGTTGATACTAAAGAATGATGTTGCGGTTTTAATAATAATAAGTAAAACATATTGGTTTTGCTATTCACGATAAATTCGTCCACTTTGTACATTATATTTGTTTCTTTTAATACGGAAATATAATAAAACATGACTTTCTATCTACATCTATTAATAACATCACGGCATCTCCCACAAACGGGGTAGCCAATAAACTAACCGGATGCAACAGACATACCGGTCGTTCTCTCTATGCCTTAAAACGAGTAAACATTTAGGATGGGTGGCATACCTTGTCTTTTAATTAAAGATAATATGTATATCTTATTCGTGATATTTAAGAAAAACACGCCTTTTACAGTACATTCGATAATTTACAGAAAAGAGTTAGAGTCAGTGATATTATATTATAACATTTCACTGGACAGTGTCCTTTTCTTTGTTGTGACCTTCTATAGGTATGACAATTACTAAATAAATAAAACAAATATTTTATTCTACTATTAGATATTTTATTAACGAGAGAGACGTCTTTCGTCTTGTTAGGACAATGTCAATCTCAGATTTCGAAGGCTAAATAATATTATGGTTTGTCGTTTAAAAAGTGTCCGTAAATATTTTTACGAGCCGTTTTCGAGGCACCTTGAATTTTCGATAACCCTACTGAAACTAGCTGAATATTTATAAATACTATAGTTTACAATTAATAAGTATAGTTCCACGTTAATGTTTTCAAAAATATGCATCTGAATTAAAAATTGTTTTTATTTGTATAAGCAATTCTTATTTGTAACTGTTCGGGGCAACCCGACCTTCCCCTACATAACAACGTCATTAAAATGATATTTTCCTTTCGTCCCATTTCCACTATTCCCTCGGCACCCACCCTTTATTCCATAAATTCGTTTATTACCTACGCTTCTTCCTCTAATGTCTCTCGTGACATATGTTTCTTTTCCTTTAATATTGAAAAGTTTGTTTTAATATTTTTTCCATCACACCTACACCAAGGGCCAGAGTGCCCTCAACGTATTTTTCAATTTTTATTTTATATTTTTTCTATATCATCACGGCATTAGTGGGACTGCCAGTAAGTAATGTGGACTGACTGCATGTGATGAACTTTCATCTCGTGCTCCGTATCATAATAAAAAAGATCATCAACATGAGCAGTTTGTCTCATTGCTGAATTGTTAAGTTATGGTTATTTTATAGCATTACCTATTTTCTAGAGTTTATTGTTTTGATAAATATTCACATTGTCATTTAAATAAATAAATAAATAATTGTCAAACAAAAAGCAACTAAGTAGGTATTATTATTTATGATACGTTGTCAAAAATAGAAGAATCTAATAGGAGGTAGACACATACGTCAAAAATAAAAGTATAAATAAAAGAAAACAGAACAAAAATGCAGAATTAATTTTCGTTTTTTTGATGGAAATGTTTATTTTTAATTGGTGCCAAATATTATCTACTACTACTATACCATCACGACATATCCCACAAGTGGGGTAGCCAGCAGACCAGCTGCATATAATAAACATACAAGGTGTCCTCTTCGTGTCAACATACAATCAAGACATTCAGGATGGGTGGCAAACCTCGTCGCTGAATTTAAGATTATTTTATTTTTATTTATTTATTTTATTTTATTTTATTTTACATAAACTCACAGCATAAGCCTATTACATGTTAAAATACACAGATGCAAATACCTACAAATTAAACAGTGACAAATATCTTTAAATACTAGAACATTAAAATTAAGAAACCAAATGATCAACAGTAAACAGAGAACCAATATTTTAATATTTATCCGAATTTAATAATTATCTTTGCAGTAGAATAACTCATAAATACTTGATAATATATTTTGATGACCCTCCCTCATCCTCAGCCTGTACTGCCGTGTGCCTTGGGTAAGTATAATAGCCAACATTATAGTCAGCATGGCATGTTATGTTATTATTATGATACCTACACCTTGTATCGGAAGGTGGGAGTAGTAGCCTGTAGCTTGTAGCTAGCTGGTGTCTAACACTTTGACAGCGCAGTGCTGAGGCATTTACTTTATTTATTCAGAAGCCACACGGTATCATTAGGTATACTTACCTACCTGGAGTGTATATGCACCAAAAAAAAAAACTTTAGAAATTACGTGTCATAAAAATAAGGTGACAACATTTTCTACAATATTACGAAAAAGCAATATACCGTAGACAGAAACGTTTTAAGAGGAGCTGTAGTTTACTGATTACATCATATAATTATAATATGTGAGTTATTTGAGATGGTGGGTAGGTACCTACTGACCTTTCAATAAGGACATCCCGGGAGTCAGACCCTGCTGTCCATTTTCAACAACACAAACTTACGCCCTTTTTTATAACTAACCTATTTTTATAAGTTCTTGTTCCAGCAAAAACTATTCATTACAATTTGTGATAGGTACCGTGTTGACCTCTAAACGTTTTTCATCTATTAAGACTTAATATCTTTTTACGAGTGTACATCCAGAAAAGAAAAAAACTAATTAAATCTTGTTTAATTGATTAGACACTAAATGTATAAACATTATGGGTACATACAAGAAGTATATTTATCTGGAATATTGTGTATACTTTGAGAGGAGATATATTTTCCAATTTATTTCACGATAATCTTATGTAAAATCAACATAAGCTCCACTTTATTTGTTTTCTTATAACAACGAGTTACCCTACAATAGACGCCCCGATTGTATTATGAAAAGCGACGCATGCGCGAATTGGCTTCGGACTTTCTTATAGATTTTCATCATTTAGGGGATGCTAACGTGTCTTGCCACGCACGGTACACCCCCGGCTTCAAAGAGTGAATGAGAAAATTAAAAATAAATCTAATGATATAAATCTGAATTGTGTGAAATAGAACGGTAAATCTACAAAATAATTTATAACTGTGAGAGAATATTATATTCTAGTTAGTGCTGTTTTTACAAAATTGTGATTGTGTCGTTTAGCACATTGATTGGTCAGTTTTTTTTCATATGTGAAAATCCCGTTTGTTTTTCAAGGATGAAAAGTAAAGTAAGCATTTATTTATATTATTTACAAAATATATGATCCACAACTTTGACAAATTTACCTATACATATAGCAGAAGAATTCAATTAAAATTTCTTACTTTATCTCACTAACGTCTTCAATATACCTGGTAAAGAATATATTTGAAATATCTACTATCTTTTCGTATCTATAATTATCTCAGTATGTAATTTATTCAATAATCTTCTTATTATTCTTTTAAATATATATCTATCTATTGATTTCCCAATATAAACATTTAAAAATGGATCGAAACAAGATTATTTATTTATTTATTATTCAATATACGGCTCATATAGCCATTTACAATATATATACATATATAAACATACAAATTCATAAATTGGTGTTAAGTAATTCAAATATATATAACTAAAATAATAACAAAAAAATGCAACCAAATATCATCATTATAAACATCCATGTATAAACAAATGGATGGGTATTATATATAGTCAATATATTATGATAAAGTTCTTTGCGTATTTTTGTTAACCTTTATTTCAAATTAAAGGATATACACACGATGTTATTCGGGAACAATAATGTGATGGAAACGTTTCTATCATATTGATAAATTTCACAAAAGAACCAACCAGACATCTCGAATGGAGATTCATCTCCACACATTGTACCACTGTATCAAATCCAATCAGAAGAAGTAAGAAAGCCATCCTAACGCTTACGAATTGGCTCTAGGCTGGCTGTGATATCTCCCAATTGGATTTTGCACAATATTACATTGTGAGGACATGGTTCTCCAGTCGACATATCTGATTGATTTTGTCATCTGTGGGTTGTGCCCAAATCTAGTTAAAGAATAAAAAATAGTAAATATTATAAATATTAATCAAAACAATAATGCACGTTTTTCCTTTGATCCAATACGGATTGTAAAATGAATCGATTTGACAAAATTAGTCTCCAGTTTTTAGGATAGGTAGATTTTGCATTAAAAACACGACTTTCTTACATAAAAAAAACTGCGGCATGTTTTGTAAATGATCGTATAACCAAATTGTATACAATTCAAAATCATAATAATGTCGTCGAATCGTTGTGATAAAAATAACTTTTGCATAAATATCTTATTCATTTCATAGCTGGCATTTGAAATATGAAGTTTGTTTTAAGAATAGAAAAAAAAACAAATTCAAACTTAAAATGCTACCTTCCATTAGTGAGATCTATACAACGCCAGTGGCGGAAATAGATTTTTACATAAGTCATGCTTTCACAGTGCTTTTTTTTCAATCCATTATTTGGTACAGGAATTCAAGAAAATATCCGACTTTTCAAATATCTCCCACCCTCCCCTTCGCCAATTTTCAATTTGGTATAGGAATTTGATATATTTTACGATCTCATAGTTTTTGTTTAACAATTTAAGACAATACGCAGCTTTTCTTTTGCAGGCATGCGGTGTTTTTTGCATATAGGTACCTACAGAAGGCACGCTATGCACAGCGCAATAAACAACACACTCACAGTAAAATTCTGTTTTGGAATTTCAGTAAAGTTATGCAATATTAGCGTCGATATTCCTTGTTGTGTATTATAGTATCCTTATATTTTTTTCCACAGGGAGTTTGGAAGGTTTATTTATACTTCTCTCCAATATATTTTGTTTGTTTATTATTAATCAATTTCTTCCAACAACCTACAGTAATTATGAACTCAAATAACTTACTTTGACCTAAAACCTCACTTTCGCCTTTGTGAATCTCCTGAATGAATAAGTACTTGAAAAGAATTTCTTTGCAATAATCATTTGCTACTAGTATACCATTACGGCATATTCAATAGTGTAGCCATATGCAATAATCATAAAACACATTATTTAATATAGCTGTAGACAAATGTATAAATTAATTCTTTTGAATATACTACTTAATATCATATCTTCACGTCGTATTTCAAGTGGGGTAGGCAGAGAGAAAAGAATGGCTTATAGATCTATCCGTAGATACTTCTTTCGCTTTTTCAACATTTATACAATTTATTATACACACATGGCGTCCTTCAGAATTTGATACACGTGATCAAGCCAAATGGTTCTCGGACACCCATATTCGACACATTGCCATTGCCGACAATGGGTCGAAGTGCTCCGTTCACTTTAGCTCCTGTGCTAAGTGTTAGATGCTAATGTTAAAATATTTTCATAAATAAATAAATATATCTATATTATTTGTTGTTATGATGAGGGATGCTTCGTGAATATTTGCTAAATATGTTATGTCTACCTATATTTTAATGTTGGGCGTTCATTGATAACCTGATTATATCGTGATGATAAACACAAAGATTTTAATTATTATGAAGAGCGCAAATTTAGAAACCAAATCGTGAGTAGATACATAACAAAATATTATTTAAGTTATTAAATAACCTTGAAGTTTTATTAAATATTTTAATATTCATATAGCTCACGGAATAGGATTCACTGTGGCATGAAAATATTTAAATATAGAATAGTTATTATTTCGATTTAACACGATAGTAAAGTAGATATAAACATATTTTTTTCAAATTTATATTGTAGGTAAGTACTATAATTTCGGTATGTTTTTCGTGGAAGCAAATTATAGTTGCCCATAAAAGAGCAATTTTTTCAACGATTTTTTGAAAACGAGTTTAATTGATGTAAATATATTGATTTATTTAATCAATAGCATTTAATTAAATATTGACATGAATTCAAGAAGATACATAATACTACCTACTACTTCCATTGCACAGCGGTGCATCACGATATCTATAAAGAATGGTGTTACCAGCGAAACTGCGAATTGGCACACTGATGATTACCTATTGTATAAGAATAATAAAATTCCCTAAACGCTTAGTAGATACCTACGAGTTTTAAATTACAATAATGTAATTAAAAACGACGTAAATAACTTTGTAATTTTTCAATCTTATAATGTTTACTTAAGGATATAATTTCATAGACTTGGTTGTAGTGAAATAAAACTTAAAGGTACTCGTAATTTATTTTACTCAAAATCTTTGAGCTACATAACTTTTGGTTTTCACATCTATTATTACTGTGAAGAAATTATTTGCAAATGATCAATGAATATTTTAAATATACCTAGTATTAATTAGTTTTAAAAATCTAATCGAATATATTATGATCAATAAATATATCTTCACTATCATGAGGTCTCCTACTACAAATGGGGTACCCAGTCGACTCACTGATTTTTTTTATGTAGATGAATATTTTATATTTGATTACTAATACCTTAAAATTTTATAATATTACTTAAAATACAGTCAATACAAAATAATAATCGTATTTTTATATTAAAATACATAGTAGGTACCTAATGTACTGTAATTATAGTGAAATATAATCGATTAATGTTTATGTATTAAATGCATGAAACTGAAAAGCCGTTTCTAATTTGGGTTAATAAAAATGTTTCTACCTGCATGTAAACTTACTTACATTGTTAAATGTCGATAAGTACATTCGTTATACTCTGATTTTCAATTATGTTTCGTTTAACTATGAAGGGTGTTCACTGGCTACCTCATTAGTGAGAGGTGATGATACGGTATAAATACATACTTAGTTAGCAGACAACGGTTGGTTTCAATAAATTATCTATCCATTACTTTAAGTTAAAATCTATTATATGACATATTTAAATTTATACAATAGTTTTTAACTTATAGTAATGTATAGATAAAATGATGAAACCGGCCATTACTAGATTAAAATATGTTCGTCTTCTATGTTTCAAATATAAGTTTTCATGCGAAATAAAATAAACAAAATGTTTATCAATGATCGATACATGTAATTATATTTTTATTGTTATAAGGTTATGCGGATTATGAATGAATTGCAGTATAATGCTAATGTCTTAATGTTTTTAACTTTTAAGTCTATATGTACCTTGAGTGAATAACTGTAATATAATATGTTCAAGTATACTTTGTAATACAATGTAAAAAGGCTTGAACGCCGTTTAATGTATTAAATATATAAATAAATAAATAAAATTATATCACATTTTCCTCGAAGAGTGCCCGGAATAGAAAGGTCTTCAACACTTTTTTGCGTCTTTAAATACATGGTATTTGTTAAACATCACGTATAAAACATTATGATATCTATAAAATATCACATTCGATTCTTGGCTGGGCCCTGAAATATTAAAAAAAATAATCATACAATAGACATTGTAGTTTTCCTCTCTGTAGATCTTCTACTACTACTACTACTACTACACCACCAGTAAAAAAATGGGAGACCTACTCTTTGCCGGAGAGTCTTCATCTTTTTGTAAATGGTTTTCTTACACAGATACATAGCAATCAGTCCGCTAACTGAATAAATATAATAGTTATGTGCGGAGGGACACAAAAGTTTCATTGAAAGCAGTGTGTTGCCAAAATCTTGAGGAAAATATTACCTATTGGTATCATTTAGGTAACATTTTTCTCCTGTCGATAAAGTTTAAGTAAACAATTTAATATTGAACTTACCCATCTTATTTTTCGCAGTATACCTATACACCTTAATATCAGTTTGTGTAGTACTTCTATGATGAAAATATTGAATAATATCTTTCTGAAATGGTTTTCCAATACACATCGAGACCATCTGTCACAATAACAACTACCCCTTTTGCGTCCTTAAAGCGGATTGATTCCACAAAACGGCGCATTATAACTGTCAATTTAATTTGTTATTATTATTACCCCGCCACCGCCGCTATGCAAAGGTACTTATTCTATGCTTTTTCCAATGTAATACTGTCAAATATTGTATTTTTGCTAGGCGGTATGTCTTCAAACATTCTCTCATTCTATTGGTATTTTTTCGTGTCTTATTTAATATTATCTCATCTCTACAAGGTGCCAAGGCCGGCCCGCAGGGTCGATTTTCAGAAACTAAATGACCTTGAAGTACTTGAGAGTACTGAGAAATGCTAACAAGTCTCAGACTCTGTGAAAGGAAACTCCTGCTCTACTCCTCCATATATTTGGAGGTGGGCAGCGTCAAAAGAAACCACGCAGTAGACAGGGACCGATTGTTGGTCGGTATAAGCTAACAACCAACCCTTCTTAACGGAAGATGTTGGAAAGGGCACTCTCTTGCCCGGAGGAGCTAAAATCTTCTCAAAGGCGGAGGAACCTACGAGGTCAACGGCATGAGGATGTGGAATGCAAGGGAAGCTACCACATTAAAGGCTCTAGCAGCATCCCAAAGTACCAACGAATTATTTGCAGACCAATCCAGTGGATTGTAACTCATTATATATATATATACCGCCGCTAGTTGGGTTTAAACCAGCAAAGCAAAAAATGAAATGGAAAAAATGAAAATTGAAATACTTGTAGGCACCGCGTATCAGCAAATTCACTACATGTAATGAATGTGCAAGTCTTCCTCTCCGTGCTAATAAAAGTTCTATTTTTCTATAGCACCGCGGTATCTCCCACAGGTAGAGTATCCAGTAAATTGACTACATGTGATAAACATGGCAGTGCTCTGCGCTAATAAATAAATTAAGATAATCAGGATAGGTAGCATACCTCATTGCTGAATTGAAGATGTTGAATGTCTTGTTCGAGACGAATACAAATGCCTTTTAAAGGAGAAACAAAAAAATATTAAATTTTAGGTATAAGTGGGAGAGTGGAATCCTCGGTACAGTTTATACTAAAATATATTGAATCCCGCAATATACACCATCATATTTTATCTTTCTAGCGATAATTTTTCAATTGATACTAGGTATATAATGTTTTCATACTATGTAACAATGGACGTGGATGTTGGTCCTAGATGTTGTAAAGCGCCCTTGAAGTTATATTATCATAATACGGTGTTATATGAATTGTAATATTATTACCTAATAATAATAATAAACTTTATTGCACAAAAAATCAACATATGAAAATATTCAATTTAACTACACAAATAAATTTTGTGCAATGGGCGAGTTTATCGCAGAAGCGCGATAAATTCCAACTAACCCATAAATTATTATAATTGTTTAATATTATAATCAAACTTTTTGAATTAATAAATGTATTGCCTATACGAGCAATGCGTTAAAAAATATAATTTTGTAAAATAAGACTTATTTGATAATGTCAAGTGTATTGCAACATCTTGTGTCCCATAAAACATTTAAAATAATTAATCAACTTTATTGAGCAATCCATTACGACAATATTATAATACAGTAAATAGCATTTATTCCCAAAGGAAGGGGACTTTGGTATTTGGGAATAGCACTCTAATAATATTATTATTATCATTTACCCTTAGCCCATTTCGTTATACATATTAAAATAACACTGCACAACATCAAAAACACTTACCAAATGTAGAGGTGAAAGTGAAACGGATATCTGGCAACTATTAATAAAACATATAGTCAAAAATAGAACAATCTACATAAATTAGCAGTTGATGAAAAACATTTTGTGTTCAGTGTTTTCCACAACTTTCCCCTGGATTTTTTTAAGAGCTGAGCTCCTATATCATCCAGATTCAACGAAACAAAAAAAAATCAAAGGGAGGGCTCAGAATTTGCCTTAAGGTCTCCCCTAATTTACAACCCTTAATGTCTTGGCGGAAGATAGTCACTACAATATACTACCTACTCATTACTACAAAAGTTGATAAAAAAAATAATAAAATGAAACAAAATATGACACCATATTCAATATTCAAATTGATATCAATCTTCTGGAGTTGATAATATAGAATTCAAAAATTCTGCGGACCCCTAGAAAACCTTTCGCGAACGATTGTTTTAAACTAAGAACCTTGTGGTCAAGAATAAAGAATCTGTAACTATCCGGTTTAGAACTATAATATAATACCCGTTTCCTCCACAATATGTTTAATATTTATGCAGCCAATGTACCTACTACATCCATAGCACTGCAGATACAATTATATTGTGACGTGATTATAATAATGTTACCTACTAGAAACTTTTGTAGGTGGGGTGGATTATTTCAAACAGCGCCACTCAGACGTATCTGCAGTGCATGTCTTTTTCCCGGGAAGTAAATTAAAGTTTTCTTACGGAGAGTTCAGAGACACACAATATTTCTTATAATATTCCAGTAGATGTGTTTTAATAAGAATAAGTATTATATAATAAAGTAGATGATTTCTGGTCATCTAGCGCACCACATTTAAAAAAAAAACTGAACAATAAAATAATAAATTAAGTTCGAACGATAGATTATTGCACATTTATCTCTTATTTTTACATCTCCATCCACTGAGTCAATAGAATAGAATAAGTCCCTCACTCCGTAAGTTATTTACTCTCCCATAAAGGCAAATATTAATAAAAAATCATGTGTGTAAGACATTTAACAATTTAAATTTATATTTATATGGTATGCTGGAGACAATAAGACACGAAGAGGATTGGCTATTCTTCTTGTCAGTGGCGGATACAGATGGGCGCGCCCCCCTCCCCTTGCGGGGCCTATTGACGATGTATGTATTGTATATGGGTATAATCTATATAATGAGTTGCAATCCCTTGGATTGGTCTGCAACGAGTTTGGATTTTCTTCTCCATTCCTCCCTATTCTCAGCCAGTCCTTTCAGCTCTACGTATGAGCCACAGTTCATGTCCCTCTTCAGTTGGTCCATATACGCATTTCTTGGTCGGTCTCTGCCATTTGTGCCCTCGGTCTTACCCTCCGCGATGGCGATGAGTAGTCCTGGATGCCTGATGTCGTGGCCAATCCAGTTACCTCGTTGTTGGCTGATTATTTTAAGAAGTTGCCTTTTTTCGCCTACCCTGGGTATAATCAGTTTAAATAAAATGCCATTGTCTTGTAGGTATATGTGTATAATTTTTGCACCCCCCCTTGAGTTTTTTCTGAATCCGCCACTGCCTCTTGTGGGAGATGTCTTGATGGTATAATAATATAATTAAATATTTTCCGTATTTTGGTAAAATCCTTTGATTTAGAAAATGTTAAAAAAATTATAAAAATCCAACGCAAGTTTATGTTTTTTTTTAATTTTAAATTTTATAATAGATTATAATTTACACAAACTGTAAGTGCTAACAAAATACATGTAGTTACTATCTCTATAATGAGCAATTCAATGAACCTGTTATGCACTCTCGAGGAATTCATTGCACAGTCATTTGGCTTATTGTTTCTTACACAGTTGTCTTAAAATGAGTAGAATGATTTTCAAAACATTTAAATCGCTTTCAGATAACTTCGTTTGGGGATATTATATTTCATCTCTACACCTTTCAAAAATCTTGCTGTTTTACTTCTTGAACATCAGTGGGCCTAGTCAAAACACATTTAAGCGTTACGTTTTCGTTCAAACGCGGACGACGTTGCGAGAACGCGTCAATTTTCGGAGCTAAAATACACAAGTAGCTCCAAAAATTGACGCGTTCTCGCAACCTCGTCTTGTTTGAACGAAAACGAAACGAAAACATAACGCTTAAATGTGTTTTGACTATGCCTACTGTACAGTCTGCCTCAGATTACCTACACATTATGTACGTCTACAGTATTGTAATAAATTTTTAAAATTTTTATAAACTTAATTTTATTTTAATAATTCGATCATTTTTTATTTATTTTATTTATCTCTAGATATGTTAAATTTTTATAACTATAAAAATACGGTAAAAATAATGTATAAAAAAACAAAATGTAAATAAACACAATAAATCGACAAATTTATATACATATATAACACATCATCAAGAGATCCAAAGGTTTTCGGAAAAACAAGCAGCAGCGATGTTTTCGTCTCAAATTCGTTGCATTTCTTTCAAAATTGAATTAACAATAACATTGTATGGATAACATTATGATTTATAATTATCTATGTAATGTTGTGTACAAAACTCTTGTGTAGTAGGTGCTAATAACGTGCACATAGCACAGTAGGTAATTGTTTGGCAATAAAACAATAGCCTTCGTTTGATTACAATACATTTATATTAAAACAGATAACTGTTAGTTAATAATAATGGGCAACTACAAATACACAGACAAATACTTGTGCAGTATACCTATTAGTGATGTAACGAATGTGTGATTTTGGACATTCGCGAATGCGAATGCGAATAGCGAATATTGACTTGTTTAAATTTTTACAATTGGTCAAACAATAAAATTTCTACCACCCCGTCGCCGAATTTTCAAGATGGTACTTATAGGAATTTAAAATATTTCAAAACTCCTCGGTTTTCTCAAAGAATATTTTCTTGTTGCACCTTTTTCTACAATGTACCGGGTAAGTATCCGGTACTTTCACCGAATTACCGATACTTTATTACCAAAATAATATTCGCAAAACATTCGCATATTTTTTTGCGAATACGAATGCTAATGCGAATACTTGGAAATATGCGAATATTCGCGAATGCGAATACGAATATTCGTTACATCACTAAAACCTATACATACCTAGTAGGTAAAATTACTATAATAAAATCCTATGCATTTTCATATTATTTCCTGGTAGGCATTGATATGTTTCCAATATATTAATAATTGATACATTGTAATTTGTTCAAGCCGAGCATCATAGACGAATGATTAAAATGGTGTCCAAAGATGTAAACATTAAAAGATAAGAAACATTAAAAGTAATATTTTCATCTAGTAGTCTGGAGAAAATAATATTGAACATGACTGTGCATTTTATATTACATGCGATTAATCTATGGAGTTCGTCGGTAGCCTGGGGGCAGTGGCGTAGCTAGGGGGGGGGGGCAGGGGGGGACATATGTCCCCGGGCGCCGCTTTAGGGGGCGCCAAAATGAGTAATAAAACTACTTTTTTAATTTCATTTTGATGTCAACAAATGTATTCCAAATACGTTTGCAAGATTGAATTTTGGAGCTCCACAAATATCTTCATTACAAACCAGTTGGCAAACACGATTTTAGCGCCCCCATTGAGCACTAAGGGGCGCTATTCTACTCATAAACCAAATGACACATCAACAATACAGGATTGCTGATGGCGTTTTTTTTTTAACAAAGATCAGTTTGGGTTCAAATATTATTCTTCATAACTGAAAGTGGCATCTGGTTTTATCAAATTATATAGGTTTGATAATTTCGAGTCGTATATAGGATTTTCCTTGAGTGCAAAGAATATATAATATTTGGCTGAGAGGAAGGTGCTCGGAGACGCGGACGTCCGAGGATTAAATGGCAAGATCATTTAAATCAAATCCTACAGGACGGTCACGTGTTGAGCACATTAAACAGGAGAGCATGCATGAGGAATTGTATGACAGTGACGGAAGCGAAAGATGTATGCAAGGATAGAAGGAAGTGGCGCTCGATCCTTTCTGCCTACCCCGCGAGGGAAGCGGCGTGATGGTATGTATGTATGTATGCAAAGAAAATAATATAATACTTCACATTAGTTGAAAAGAGATAAATTTATCATTAGATAGAAATGTAGCAAGTAAGTTGTTGATTTAAATAATATTTGAAATCTAGCAAATTTTTCGGTAAGTATTATATTTTATTTTACTTGCAAGAAAAAACAACTTTGAGATTTTTTTCATTACTCATCACATCATCGCTGTTTTTAGATTATCATGTAAAAATTGTTAATTTTTTTTAACAACTTTCGCATACATTTCTGAAAAAGTTTTTACTCAACATTTTTAACATTTCATTTAACCAGTCATGTTTTATAAGTATATTTTAATTTTTTATAAAATTTTAACTATACGCAGCGGCAGAATTGCCATCCACACTCCTCAGCATTATACAACCAGACAAGTCTCCATATGATCAGTCATGATTATACAAAAACTTAACAGTCTAATGCCGGAAAAAATTCACCTATCCAGATTTCCAGATATACAGGATATCAAAGGATTAGGCTCAAAACATGGGCTCAAAATACCAGCATTGTGCCTGAAATATCTGTGTTCAAAATTTTTCTTACAATATTACAAGTATTTATTTTAATAGATTTTTGAATTTTATTATATCAATTTACCGGTGAATCTAATTTTTGCAAATTGTTTATCAAAGATTTCGGAGCTACCCCTGTAGCTGACAAAACTAATGGTATTATGTTAACGGACCTACATAGAATGGCATTTTTTTTTATTTCTCCTGCTAGTTTTGTATTTTTTCTGCGACAGTTGTTTGAATATTATGCTTATTTGGTACAGCGATGTCTATTAGATACGTAATTTTAATTTGTTTATCATGTAATTCTAAATCGGGTCTATTATGATGTATTTGTCTATCTTTTATTTTTGTTTTATCATAACAGATCCTATAATTTTGATTTTCTAAAACCGGTTCTGGGTTGTATTTATAGTATGGTATTATATTTCGCGAGTTTATTAAATTATGTTTAATTGCTAAATTTTGATGTATTATTTTTCGACTTGATTAATTTATTTATTCGATTAGATTAGTCTATTAGTATATTCAGTTTGAGCGAGAGCAGAACAACCCGAAACTATATGTTGTATCGTTTCCGATTTGGCCAGACATTTTCTACATGAATTGTTAGTTGTATTTTGATTTTTTATAATGTATTTTCGGTATTTTTTTTGTATTTATTACTTGTTCTTGAACAACCAGTATAAAACCCTCGGTTTTCCCACACACTTCCCCAAAGGTAAACCATCTGTTTGACGGATATTTGTCACTTGTTTGTTATGAATCTTTATTTTTTTTTTATTTTTATGTCGATTGTTGTAATTATTATTGAAATTAGTTATGTGTATGTTGTATTGATTTGAGATCTATCATGCAAAAGGTTTTTGCCGTTCATTGTTTTAATTAAAAAAAAAACATGAAATTGGTTGAGATCATTGAGGTGTCTAGCATAAAGTTCTTTCCTATTTTAAGATTCTAACAAAATATTTTTATAGTTTATTCGCTCACATACCTATGTACTTTTTCGACATATAAATTTAATGATGTATGATTTTTGTCGGCCTGTATTATAATTTTATGTAATGTAAAATTATTTTGTTTATTTTTGAAAAATATTTTAAGAGATTCAATGTGATCATTATGTAAAGAGGAAATGTTAACAATTCCTTTTCCTCCTATACTTCTAGGCAGAGTCAACCTTTTTTCTGCGGAATTTAGATGGTGATATCTTTTTTTGTTAATTTTGTTCTTACTAATCTTTCAAATTTATTTAAATCGGTTTTTGACCATTTTATAATGCCAAATGAGTATGTCGATAACGGAATAGCCTACGCGTTTATTGCTTTTTCTATATTTTTGGCTGATAGATCGCTTTTACCTAAATATTTTATTTTATCTATCTTTAAAATAATTTGTTAATTAATTATTGTTTTCAGTGTGATATAGATTTTTGAACTGCGGAAGCATTTGTATTTTTCATTATTATTAAGATTATTTATTTGATAATGTGAAGCTATATCCTGACATTCTAAAATTTTACCTTTTACCTTCAATATGAAAAGTTTAACATTTATCTGGCTTAATTGTTTACAATCGTATAGAAAATTATTAGTCTGTAGTGTTGTGGAATACTCTATAAATTATTTTTCGAGAAATTTATCGAAGTGGAGAATTTTGGAGAATTATGGTGTATTTTGAGGCAAAATATTTTTTATTGTTCATTTTTACAATAAGGATATGGTAAAGAATATAGTTAAAAGACTAGTTTTTAAAAGGAACAAATATAACATAGGAAAATTGATGATTTTCAATTTTAAGTAGAGTTCATTGTTCACTTATCAGTTACTAGTTTTTGTAATCCGGCATCGCTCGGGTTGAAATAAACAGATAACCGACAAATACATGAGTTATTGAAAAAATACAGTAAACATTTACGTAAATAATAGTAATAAAAACCTCTTTCCAATGAAAAAGCTTGAAGTTTGACACCACACATGCCCATTTAAAAAAATGGTAGGTACCTTCATGGAAAAAGTATTAAAAACCTCTGATTTGGGCCTAAATCAGCCCGATGAAGTTTTAGACCGATCAGGTTTTCCAGTATTGGGCGAAAGGTTATAATATTTTGTGAAAATTATGGAGAGAAATTTCTCTTCTGTCAAAGGAGAAATTCTCGGAAAATTTTGAGAATTTTCTTTACTCACATCACTTTTAGTCTGTATTTTATTTCATTAAAAAACCAGTTTGATGCTTCGAAAATGAACCATATAAATCGTAAAATTTCAAAATTTTCTTGACGGCTCCGAGAAGGGGCGCCGACTTTGTGCCATGTCCCCGGGCGCAGATGACCCTAGCTACGCCACTGCCTGGGGGTGGAGTCTCGGCCTCGTGAATAAGGGGTCTGTGGTTCGAGCCCAGGTGCCGACAAAATCCTCTTTCACGATACAAGCTTTTAGCTTACTGTGAAAGGTGTTTAAGGTTGTAATTGGGTTTATAACAAGAATGAAAGAATTGAGAGAATGGAAGAATTTATTAAAAGTAAATATAAGCATTGTGAGTAATTGAGCACATAATATTAAATTTAAAAATAAAAATTTTGAAATCTCCAAACAGCAATAGTATTAGTAAGATAGGTTTTTTTTATACAGGGGTCATTTTTAAGTACATCCTAATTCTCAACTATAAAATTTTTCAATTTGTTTGATGATAATTCGTTTGAAATAACACACAATAACACCTACCATACATAGTATGCAATGATGAGAAGTTATTTTCAAATTAAGGATAAAGTTACCGTTTATCAGTAATGTTATTGAATTATATACCTACCTACGTGACAACACGAGTAAAACAATATTGTCATATTATCAGCAGATACGATTTTTGTATTTATAAATATATTTTACCGAGAAAGCTAAAAATATAATTGTCAGAGTGTATAACATGAAAATGTAGCGATGAGGTGTACCACTTATCATGAATGTTTTATCGTTATGGCACAATCAGGACAACCTCTATCCATTACATGCAGTTGGCTCGATGACTATCCCATCTGAGGTAGGTACATGCCGAGATTGTATAGGGAGAAGAAAGTACTATAGAGTCTCTTAAGTTATTTTTTTGTAAAAGATTTGTATATACATACTTACAAATTCACCAAAAATGTGTTCATTCTACCCATCTTGAATCTTAATCATAATTACAATATTTCACCAAGGATTTTAAAGAATATTTGAAAATTGGCCTATCATTTCATGCATACATTTCATCATTCTATATAGTACCCTCAAAATAATAGGTTTACCAAAATATTGTCTAAGTTTTCGAGAGTAATCGTAAAAAAATATCATTTTGAATAATTTAAAATCCTCCATCCAGCGATGAGGTATGCCACCCATAAATAAGAGTAGCTGTATGTTCATTACATACAGTTATAGTCTACTGGCTACCCCACTTGTGATAAAAAAGTTGCGACCTTTATCTATTATCTACTTAAATAAACATTCGGTTGTAACAATTGGTTTATTTACCTTTTTGTACATTAAAAAAATATATACAAATTTAAATATTTTTTCATTCAGTCAGTTACTAACTATTGACACGGTCGTGCGTTTTTAATTAGAGCGATTTTGTGATGCATGTTGCTGTTATTGTGAACCCAATATTACTATTATTACTAGTGTACCTATCTATTATTTGAGGAAATAACGGAGAACTTATTACATACCTATTATTGTTTGAACCTGTGAAAAATTAGTGTGTTCTCAAATTAAGTACCTATACTGTGATAATTACGTATGCGGTAACATATAAAAAGTAAGACAAATCCTATTTTTCGTGATGAGTTCAAAAATTTACATGGCAAACCATTTCAAACAAAAAACCAAATTGAATATTTGCAAAGAAAAATAAACGTGTGAAAAATATCGATAAAAAAAATCAATTTTAATTTAGTTTGAAAATATCAACGATGTTGTGAAAAGTAGGCGTATTGTCGTTACGACATTGGGTTTTATCACTGATACATGTATTTCAAGTCATCCGCTCCTTGCCACACAAGAATAAGACTTTTAGGATATCTTGCTGAAATGAATAATATGTAAAATGTCTTATTCGTGATGTTTTACGAATACCAACAGCCTTTTATAGGACATTCGAAAACTAGAAAAGATTGGGAAACCTATTTTTTTCCTTACACAAAGATACCGTAACATAAATTTATACAAACAAAATGACTTCTTTCATAGACCTTGTAAATATCTTTAATACTCGTAGATTGTTACGCATTATAATAGTTTGAATCGATTTCATGTAGGTACTTTAATTTTTCAATTAACTTGTTAAAGAAATAGAATACAATACAGAAGTACAATTTAGTACATACTTTCCTTATCTTGTTTATTTGCGTCTTCCAGGGACGGGATTGTGCGGTTACAATCATAGCAGACACAACACGTTATGTTGAATGTTATCTTATCATGGGAATTGGCTGTGGAATTGCATTGAGATTTTCTTTTTCTCTCTTTTTCCGCTGTAATTTAGTTATGTTTTAATATTTATCTCCATTTTCACATGATTTGAGATTTTGTAGTCTTTATTTTTCATCACTTATTTTGGATTTGAACTATCTTACGTGTGTTGTGAAAATGTACAAAGGAATCTCATAAGTCTATTTTTTATGACATATTAAAAAATAAAAATGTTTTTAAGAACTGATATTTACAAAGCAGTCAGTATAAAAATATCTTTCGATGTTCCTTTATCACACTTTTCCCAGTTTTTATTTAACAGAACTGACATGGCAACATAAAAACTCATAGGTACTAGAAGTACAGCCATATATTTATTTATTTATTTATTTATTTATTCTTTACTGTACATTGATAAAATACAATTACATAAAAGGTATACATCAAAATTACATACAATCAATATAATATAATAAAATTCAAGATTTCGATATTATTTCTTAGCTTCTGAAAGTGAGATTCGGCATAGATTGTCAACTTGCCTTTTACATGACTCCTTTTCGATTCCTGTATTATTTAGAGAATACCGTGTAAAATATACTAGTGCAGTGCAAACGAAGATAACAAACATGTCAGAAATATTTTATTATAAATAAAATAGTAGGTAGGTATATATATATGAGTGTTATCGAATCAGCAAGATAACGACATTCTCTACTAATATAAGTTCATATATCTTTACTATACATCTGACAATAATATCAAAAGAATATATTGGGATAATAAGACCCCTAGACAAACACGCACTTGGCGATCGACTACAAACGAATTTCCGACAATAATTGCAACAATAATGCATAATTGTACGGTACATGTATGTAGATATGTAGATTGTCGAAAAATTCGCCAGTAGTCGATCGCTAAGTACGGTTTGTCTACGGCCCCTGGGGCCGTAGACAAACAGAGTGACTCATCGAATAGAGGAGTATCATAAGCATCCTGTGTTAGCTATATTGAGTTATATTGTTCACTATCTAATATCTACGTTGTGGCATTTCCCATAAAGTGAAGTAATTAGTGATTACACTGAGCGCGGTGCCTAGTGAAGTAAATTTAACTCAAGTCGAATTGTGTGACTAGGCATTATCCAAATATTTATATTTTTTATGTATCATAAGTCTGATATGGTAATTGCGGATTATTTTTATTTCAATGCATGTCTATAAACAACATTAGATACTTACACATTACATCTACAACGGCAAAAACGTGATATTTCAAAAAGTTTATTAGTGAAAAAATCCGTGATGTACTCGGCAAAAAATTGATCTCTGACTCTTTTCCATAATTTTTCGAATGTCCTGTAAATGGCAAAGTAAAATATTTTTCGTAATTATTTTTTTTAATCATAACTCAACTTTATAATTCAGTGATGAGATTTACCACATATCCTGAATATCTTATTTTCTGTTGGCACGGAGAAGACAACCTGTATGTTTATTACATGCCCTTGATCTGCTGGCTACTCTACTTGTGGGATATACCATGATGGTATAGTAGAAGTATTAGTAAAAAATGTATAGGTACATGTAAAAATAATTGAATAACTGCGCATGGTTACTGTACAGTGTACACGGTATTGTAGGTATTGTCGCATTATCTAGGTATCAGTAAAACTGATAATGAGTTAAATAATGTAGAGTACATATTTATTATGATGATTATACGTTATATGTCTACATAATGGGAGGCAGAATATTTAGTGGCAATAACGGATCACATGTAATCAATGTCAAATATAGGTATATCACATTTTCCCGATTTGCGTGAGATACAGATCTTTGAACTATAGGTATTTATCTATCTACATAATATTATGAATCTTTCAGAAGTAAAAGGGTGAATTTGAATATTTATATTTTTCAATTGGATAGTTTACATTATACTTACTAGGTTTTCATTAAAATGTGCAAAACTTGTAAATCAGGTGAAATATGAAAATGCAGATCAGCCGCGTGTCTTCCATATAAACCGAAAAACCGGGCTTTACCTGATTCTAGGAGGCTTAAAAATAATTTAAAAAGTTATGAAATTAAGCGCAGTTAAGAATATCAAAATGTTAACGAATATCTCACTGCCTATTACACGATAATGGAAAACTTTTAAAGAAAGTGCAAGTTTTAATTCATTGGCTCCACTAACTCTCTTGCTCATAAAAACTGCACCGAGAATAATTGCATGATATTCAGTATTGAACTATTTATAGAAAACTTCTGTAGGTACCTAATGTATTATGTAAATGTAACATTGTGGAGGGCAATCTGTTCTATTTATCACATTGATGTTTCATAAAGTGAAATACTCGTATGCAATAACACTAAACCTGCAAATTTTATATAATAATTTCACTTCATTGATAAAAGGTACAAAATCACTCAGAATTGGGTGGAATGCCTAAATAATACTATACTATACTATACCATCACGGCATATCCCACAAGTGGGGTAGCCAGCAGATCAGCTGCATGCAAGAAACATGCAAACTGTCCTCTTCGTGCCAATATAAAATCAAGACATTCAGGATGGGTGGCAAACCTCATCGCTGAATTTAAGATGTAAAATATCTTATTTTTTTCGAACACCTGCCTTTTACAGGGCACTCGAAAACTTACGCAGAAGAGTGGGAGACCAATTCTTTACCGGGTGCTCTACGGGATAAATAATAATAGATAAATAATAATAGAGTAGGATAGATAAAAGGTATTACACAATTAAAAAGTAGGTCTGTACGACTCTTTGCTAGCAAGAAAATTTTATATAATAATTTCACTTCATTGATAAAAAGTATTACATATTAAAAAGTAGGTCTGAACGACTCTTTGCTAGCACGAAAATTTTAACATATACCAAATTTTCTCTATCTATCTCCGCCATCACTGCATCTCCCACAAGTGGGGTAGCCAGTACACAAACTGCAGTAATAAATATGCAGATTATCATATCAGTGCCAAGGAGCAATTAGACGTTCAGGATGGTGTCACACTTCATCACTGAATTGAAAATATTACGTGACTCATGTGTAATGTTTTATGATTACCTCATTATCTTCATCATATCATAACTTACAGAAAAGAGTGGGATACACGAGGAGACTCGACTATCCATAGACTCACTACTTATAGAAGATACATATATACATATATCTAGATTTTTAGTAAGTCATTGGGTTTTTAAACTTGTTTTGATACCATTTTACACCTAACTATAATTTTATTTCAAGGACGCTTTAATTTAATGTTATTATGTATGATTACCTAACGATATACTTATATATAGTAAAAATTTCTTTGAACACAATATAATTTAATAATTGATGTATGTACCTACTTATAAATTATTCAAATTATTTAAAAAAGTGAAACTGTCCATGGCAATTGACAATTTACATTGCAAACATAATATTTCCGCCATCACATGGGGGCACAATTCACAAAATGTTATTTCTTAATCCAATAGGTAAGTCTAATACGTATTTGAATAAATTTTCACCACTGCAGATATGATGAGAAAGCAATTTTTTGGCTTCCCCTCGTATAGGTATTACTTTACATAAAATACCAAGGCAGTAAGCATTTCTAAAAGATAACTTTTTTCTGACATATTTTAATGTTAAAAAATTGTTTCTCTCTCTCTCTCTCTCTAGTAAATTTCCTCATAACTGAGGGTCATGATGTCCCGACAAGTACCTATATTTCTTTGGCCCATCTGCTTCCGTCCTCATCACATTAAATTGTTCTATATACTAAACATCAAGCTAGTAGGTATATCAAGACTAAAATGTATTTTTGTTGTTCATCACATACGCAAGCCTGCTGTCAACGTATCATTACGACCATACATATCACACAGATGATTGACAATAACAATATTATTTCCTCCGATTGATCGTTTCACTTTACAACGATATAATTACTTGCTAATGAATAAATAAGCAGATAAAAATGCTATACATTAAAAATAAATTATGCAATACAGTAGATACCGACACATAATAACACATATCACCTGTGGACAGTGGCGTATCAGCCTCTCATAATATAAGCATGCATGCAAAGCATGCCCATTAATAAAATAATATTTGTAATCTCATAAAAAAATACGTTTTTGCAGTAAACGCAGTTTGCGTTAGTAAATAATAATATTCTGACATTGTGAATTAGTCAAGGTTGGTAGTCGGATTCAAGCTTTAGATTTTCCAAAGGATAATTCGGGAAACTACGAGTATTTGAGGCGGAGGAGGTACTTTGATTACTTACTAATGTATTTATACGAAAGCATAATATATTCTGAAAACCTAATATCGCCACTGCCTGTAAGTTTTCATGTATCTCTACAAGCATTTAAACTCGGCTTCTCTCGAGGATTATATAAGATATAGGTAAGTATATTAAACTAACTAAAAAGCATTTGGATTTTTGGCAACATTAGCTACCTTGAGTATCACCACATCTCCCACAATTGGGGCAACAGGTGGATTAACTCCATATAATAAAAACACTGGTCGTCCTAACCGTGCTTTAAACATATTAATTAAGGCAGTTGGAATAGCTGGTATACCTATCCGAATGTCTTATTTTCGCCACTGAATTGGAAATGTCTTATATATTATGATGTTTAGTATCACTAATGATTTTTTATATGTACTGAAAAAGAAAACAAATAATTGTTTAAAATGGCAATAAAATATTACTATTTTTTTAATTAATATTTTTGACAGACAAACCATGATATGATGTAGAATATTATAAATGATTTAACTTTTGGCTTTGATCACTATTGTCTTTAGATATTGTTAAGGATATTTTTATGCAAACAAAACTTATACAATTTATCTATTTATTTTTATTATTATTTTATATTCATCATTATCACTATACAAAACACAACAAAATAAATATTACATTAAAAATAGTTACAATTCTTAGTTTGAATATTTCTCCCTAGACAGCAACTCAGTATAGGGACAAAATATTTTATTATTATTTAAAAAAAAAATGAATCTGGGTTTTGTCATAAACCCAAATACAACCTTATACACCTTTCACAGTAAGCTAAAAGCTTGAATCGTGAAAGGAGAGTTTGCTGGCACCTAAGATCGAACCGCGATCCTCATGTGCATTCCTGTTGCTGTTTTGTATTATTCTGTAACAATATTTTGTCTTTTTCCTCCAACAGTGAATTAGTTGATAAAGAACGTAATAATATATCGTAACAAACCCAAACCACATGGACACAAAGTAACCATAAACATTACCTACGAATAAAGGACTTATATCTCATACAGTACTTTGCATAATAATATTAAGTAAAGATATATTATATCTTATCGAATGAATCAAACGTACGTATACTCATATAAAGTAACAACAAACAGACATAATATTATTATAGAGAGATTAATATTAGATAAAATCAGAGGCGGTTGGTAGATTAGTCTAGTGTGAAGAAATACTTTTATACATAAAACATTGATTTCTCGTTTCTCATATGTACATTGTATTGTATAAAGGAAAACATTGTACATTTTTCGTTGGAATGGGAAAAAATTTATAGGTAGATACTTGTTGAATTTATGAAGTGAGTGCGCCGCATCAACGCCACCACGGAAGAACCGCTGCTGATTATAATTTATACATAATGTATGAGTACATATTTTTAATACTGTTATAGGATTCACCGGAAGTTATCTACGTGTTACAATAAATTTATTATAATTTACATTTATATAAAATATAATTTATTACGACATTACTTAATAATATTTTATTATGTTATGACAATGTCAATATAAGGTTTAAAGTGAATAACATACATCCATTTACAATGTACTTAATGTATGAACTTTCATTTTTCACAGAGACTGGCAATAAATTCAGATACACTTCCAAATACCCTCACAGTATGAGCAACAATATAATATTCTGTATGTGTCGTAAAGCGGAGTAAGTCTTCACCGCTATCGAAATCCGAAATATTCTAACTGAAATTTTAAAATTCGATCATCAGGATGAATGAGTTGGATGAATTCAAATTGAATGTTTTATTATATTTAAGGCACAGCAGGATTACTATTGAGATACTTAGTCTAAAAACGATCTTAATCTTGTCTTGATTTTAATCACACGACACGCAAAATGACTATTATAAAATACGTGCATACTAATCTCGTGGTAGCTAGTGTTGTGGAATTCTCAAGAAATAATTTTTCGAGAAATTTCTCGGTAAATTTCTCGAAGTAGAGAATTTTCGGAGATTTTTTTTATTTTTTATTTAACAGTATAATAATAATACATACTTTATTCAATCAATCAATAACAATGTACAAATGTTGAGACAATTTATCACCAATATGACTACAATTAACTATGGAAACAAATAATTATTATTAAAAATCTTGATGTTTGACACCCCACATGCCCATATTTAAGTTAAAAAAAATTGCAGGTAGGTACGTACATGTAAAAAAAGTATTAATAACCTCTGATTTGGGCCTTAATCAGCCCCACAAATTTTTGGATCAATCAAGTTGGCTGTGAAGTGTACTGGGTGAAAGGTCATAATACCACTAAGAAAAATTATGGAGAGAAATTTCTCTTCCATCAGAGGAGAAATTCTCGGAGAAATTTCTCGTTCTCGAGAAATTTCTTTGGAGAATTTTCTCTTCTCACATCACTAGTGGTAGCCGTAGCACAATATTTTTGACTAAAGTAAGTTCGCACATCGTATGATTAAAATCAAGACAAGATTAAGATCGTATTTAGATTTTGTCAAGATTAACCCTGCAGATTAGATAACTGTGCTTAATTTTATGTATAGCACAGAGCAACCTGTAAGTTTATTGCATGCAATTAGTCCTCTGGTTAATCCATGTGTGAAAAATATAGTAATGGTAAATATATATAGAAAAAATTAAGAAAGAAATCACTGTAAAGTAATAATTTCACCAATGCATGTCTATCATCTTAATAATTTACATTGTTTTGCTAACTCTGTGCAAAAAAATAAAAAAATAAGACTAAAGAAACCTTTCTGTCTCTACCCCGTAAGTGATATTGCGTAAGGGTATATATATATATATATATATATATATGAATGACTGTGTGATCAAATTTTCATCGGAAATGCATGTGCAACATGCATTCCATTAATGAAAGATCACTTGATTTTACGCAGGAGATAGTATGAGGTGAAGGTTTTACTCCATTTCACTGCGTACAGTCGGGCAGAGACTTGGCTCTTGCCTTTGCATATGGGACGAGACACGGCCCGTCACCGGAATATGCAGATTGGATTTGCAGAATAGGTGTTGTGTTTCTGCATTGTGTATACATGTGCTTCTTCAGGACCATCTCGCAGAATGGCCGACACAACATTAAATCCAGTATGCGGGGAGTATCGCATATTATGAATGACTGTGTGATCAAATTTTCATCGGAAATGCATGTGCAACATGCATTCCATTAATGAAAGATCACTTGATTTTACGCAGGAGATAGTATGAGGTGAAGGTTTTACTCCATTTCACTGCGTACAGTCGGGCAGAGACTTGGCTCTTGCCTTTGCATATGGGACGAGACACGGCCCGTCACCGGAATATGCAGATTGGATTTGCAGAATAGGTGTTGTGTTTCTGCATTGTGTATACATGTGCTTCTTCAGGACCATCTCGCAGAATGGCCGACACAACATTAAATCCAGTATGCGGGGAGTATCGCATATTATGAATGACTGTGTGATCAAATTTTCATCGGAAATGCATGTGCAACATGCATTCCATTAATGAAAGATCACTTGATTTTACGCAGGAGATAGTATGAGGTGAAGGTTTTACTCCATTTCACTGCGTACAGTCGGGCAGAGACTTGGCTCTTGCCTTTGCATATGGGACGAGACACGGCCCGTCACCGGAATATGCAGATTGGATTTGCAGAATAGGTGTTGTGTTTCTGCATTGTGTATACATGTGCTTCTTCAGGACCATCTCGCAGAATGGCCGACACAACATTAAATCCAGTAT